>CATQJL010000001.1:25432020-25932020 GCA_958299035.1 Cylicocyclus nassatus
TTTATGTGCGTCTGAACCTATCGTGAGGATATTATTGTGTAGGTCGATAGTAACTTTTAGACCTGATTGGTTTAGCTTCTTGTGTAATAAAATAAAGATTTTTGCTTGTTGGGACGACTTTGTCCAATAACGCTTATATATATATGACCTCTCTTTTTAGCTACTCCTTCTCTCTACAGCACACAAGTTATGACTAAGATTTTATCAGTACATGAACGAAACACAATGCAAAGGGCAAGGAATGTAAAAGAGGCGCGGAAGAATATACAGGGCATACAAAGGGGTACAGAAAACACCTTACAAGTAAACTATTAAGAAGATGAAGAGAACAGACAGAAGGAAAGGGGAAGTAAATGTATGGGGTGGGGTTGAAGGCTCACCTCAGCATGATGGTAAGAACGACAGCCGAAGCTGGCATGCTGTCGCACAAGAGCCCAGTGGGCGGGACTCATGTCTTTTTATACCCTCTCCGTGGGCGGGTAAGATGGAGCGACCGAACTTGGACGATTGGCGCTGTGATAAGTTTTGCGCTTTTCCTACATCTTACCGCTTCGGAAAGTCCCGGTCCCCGGGACTATTAAAATTAAAAGGGCTCACATTGGCAAAGGGCGGTAATATGGTCTGTTTTGTTTGTTTTTTTCTGAGACAAGTATGTGTTATTTTGCAGTGTGGGCTGTTGTGTGTTCCTAAGCAGTAGAGACATAGCTGGTTGATAAGAAAGAGTTGGATTAGCCGATCATTAAAGGGCATTGTGGTTTGACAGTATGTGGTATGGTGTGTAGTGCGGTGGCATAAAATCTTAGTCATAACTTGTGTGCTGTAGAGAGAAGGAGTAGCTAAAAAGAGAGGTCATATATATATAAGCGTTATTGGACAAAGTCGTCCCAACAAGCAAAAATCTTTATTTTATTACACAAGAAGCTAAACCAATCAGGTCTAAAAGTTACTATCGACCTACACAATAATATCCTCACGATAGGTTCAGACGCACATAATATGGTACAATTAAATGTCATTGATTTCTTAGAAGTAAAGCCGCACGATGTACGCCTTTTACACACTACAATTCTCCCCAAAAGATCCTCCTCTATTGTACCAGCTTTTATTGACAACTACTCACCTAACAATCCGTTTGACTTCATCGTAGAAGACAGTCAAAGAGACATGGACCTTCTGTACGCTGTAGGTAGATCTCTAGTCCGTCCATCAAACGACGGAATCTGCCTTATAAGCATACTCAACCCCTCCTACACCGACATCAAATTGTACGAACGAATGAGAGTAGCGTACGCCAGTCTTATATCTTCCCCAGTAGAGCAAATACTGGCCGTGCAAAGTGAATACATTTCTCCTGTAGCGAAACAAACCCTCGGTTGAGGCAACGCGAGGGGCAAAAACTACGATCGACGGAACGATTCATCTGCAAGATCAAGGAATCGATCAATAAGATCATAAGAAATTAACGAACACGGATACGATCTAGCAAAACGCACGAGGCAAAAAAGTTGCGAAATCGCGACACAATTTCGAAATTCCTGACTAGTGTACAAAAGAAGAAAGAAGCATGCAAATAACAACTCAAAAGGCGATTATAGCAACAAAGGATTGAGAAACCAAATGTAAACACCTAAGATACAACAGTACGAGCGAAATTAAGTGAAAACAACGCGATTCTGCCGACCAAATCTTCAAACATTGCCATTCCCCGCCGCCGCTAGTTAAGCCGCGACGCGCACGCGCGCACAGTTCACCTCGCCACATTAGAGCGCCCCCAGCCTGATTGCTTGTCACAGCCAACAAGTTGAACCTGTTAAACATACGGAAACATGGGAAATCAACACTTGAGCATTTCAGATGTCCGGAAACTACTATAACGACACCTCAAACTCTGATCTGACCGCAAAAGACCACACTTCTTAGCTCCAAAAGATGAGAGACCAGAATCACCACCTACAACACGGTCTCCGTCTCCGTGGTCAATAGATTCCGCCGCAGAAAGACGAGAGAGACTAACAACAAAGTGGTTATGCAACCGATCGCCGCCCTCACCACCAAGAGAATCAACTTCTTAAATACTTTTCAACATGTACCTTGAACGCACTCGGCAAGCTCCTGAATCACAATCTAGTTCCCTCGCAAGGCCCCCTCAAACGGCCATCAAAAGATTTCGACCGCCAATGATGGGTCCCTGCTGCCTCTGTAACGATAATCATTATACACACAACTGTAAAACCACCATGTCTTTTCACAAACGTCTCCAAACACTATTTAAGCAAAACTTTCTCTGCACCCTATGTCTAGAATTCCACCCACGCTATTTATGCACTTCCGAAGTGCGCTGCTCACGATGCAGCAAATTTGACCACCCAAAGGCCTTATGCCAGATGGATCCCAAACCTTTGCAACGTAAGTAAAGGAACACGATTTTTCAGAACACCAATCCAGCATGCCACCTGTAGTCTCTCAACGTTTCAAGCGCAGAAGATTCTCCTCTTCCTCCTCATCTTCCACCTCCCACCGTTCCTCGTCGCCCTGATGTTCGTACTTTCCCTCTCCTTCTAACTCTCTCCCTCCTGAACCTCTCTCTAACCAAAATTTCGATATTAATGTATCCTCACAAATTTTTTCCTCTTCCTCTGCTCAAATTATATCATCTATGCCTACGGCTAAATTTCCTATCCACTTGTCTTATGTAAGTTCAAATGACAATCCTATCAAAAACACTGTTTCTCCTGTAAAAATTTCTCCTAACCTCACGCTTCCTCTCCTCAGCACTGATAAAAGCTCACAGACATCTCAGAATCCACACTCAGCACAAAAGCAAAGCCAAACAAAAATTTTACCGTTTTTAAGAATCTCACACAACAAGTATCCTCGGTCAAGAGCACCTCTTCACTCAGCCAAACCGTCTCTACCTCGAAAATTACCTCTACCTCTAGCTTCTCAACACAACACGCAGCATAGAAGCATAGCACCGTCACACACACCACAATTTCCTCCATGCCTTTGATGTCACCGAACTACACACCATACCCCATACTAACTACACACCATACAAACCACAATGCCCTTTAACGATAGGTTAATTAGAGTTTTTCTTATCGACCAGCTATGTCTCTACTGCTTAGGAACACACAACAGCCTACACTGCAACGTAACACATACTTGTCTTAGATGTAACAAAACAGATCATATTACCGTCCTTTGCGAATGTGAGCCCAATTTTCAATTATAATAGTCCCCGGAGACCGGGACTTTCCGAAGCGGTAAGATGTAGGAAAAGCGCAAGACTTATCAAAGCGCCAATCGGCCAAGTTCGGCCGCTCCGTCTTACCCGCCCACGAAGGGGGTATAAAAAGATAAGACCCGCCCACTTGGCTCTTGTGCGACAGCATCCAACTTTGGCTGGCGTTCTTACCATCATGCTGAGGTGAGCCTTCAACCCCACCCCCATTCATTCACTTCCCCTTTCCTTTTGTCTGTTCTCCTCATCCTTTTATAGTTTTCTCTGTAATGTGTTTCCTGTGCCTCTTTTGTACTCCCTGTATATCCTCCCGTGCCTCTTCTATATTGCTGCCTTTGCACCATGTCTCGTGAATATGATGATGAAATCCTAGTCATAACATGTGCGCTGTAGAGAGAAGGAGTAACTTAAAGAGAGGTCATATACATAAGCGTTACTGGACAAAGTCGTCCCAAAGAAGCATAAATCTTTTATTTTATTACACGCCCCTATAGTCCTAGTGCGCAAAAGAGACGCAATCTCACGGAGATTTACCATTGACTTCAAAGGATTGAATACGATAACAAAGCCACAACATTCCATACTCCCCAACATCCAAGACATAATTGACTTGTGCGCAAACAACTGCTTGTATTCATCGCTCGACTTCCAACAAGGATTCCACCAAATTTCATTAGAAGTGTCCCACTGTGAGAGGACCGCATTTGCGTGTTTCCTTGGAGCATTTGAATACATACGAATGCCCATGGGACTGAAAGGGTCCCCTGCCACTTTCCAACGGATTATGGATGACTTCAAGAAAAATCTTAGAGCCCGCGTGTTTATCTATATCGACGACTTGATAATTACTTCAGAAACTCCTGATGAGCACCTCCTAGACATCGATGAAGTACTATCAAAAATCGAATTGATAGGTATGAAGCAGGCATCAAAATGTGAATTTGCCCGCAAGGAAATTAAGTTTTTAGGGTTTGCACTTAGCCAAGAAGGTATAAGCTCCTGCAAGACGAAGGCGGTCGGTTCGATGTGCAACGCGGCTGCGGCATGGCTGCGTCACAGCCGCGTCACAGCCTCGTCACAGCCACGTCGCACATCGAACCGACCGCCTTCGTCTTGCAGGAGCTTATATAAGGCCAAACCTGGAAAACATCAAAGCAACTGACCACTACCCAACTCCGAAAAACCCCACGGAAATCAAACCGTTCTTAGGTATGCGCTCTTTCTTTCGCCGATTTGTGCACAACTTCGCCGCCATCGCCGCACCCCTAACCGGGCCGACCAAGAAAAACGCACCTTCTATATGAACGATCGAATGCGAAAACGCTATGAAACGTCTTAAGGAAGCACTCACCACAGCTCCAAAACTTGTGGCCCCCAGGGCTAGGATTGCCTTTCGTCATCGAGACCGATAGCTCTGGAATAGTTGTTGTAGTTGGATTTCTGAAACAAGAACAAGATAACGACCTGAAAGTGATCGCTTAAGCCAGCCGAACTCTCAATTGTGCATGAATCTTGCTACCTCGCCATCGAATTAGAGGCGCTTGAAGTAGTGTTTGCAGTGCAAAAGTTTCGCCCTTACATCAACGGCGCAAAATGCACTGTAATTACCGTGCTCTCCTCAAAGCTCTTCTACACCGGAAAGATCTAACAGGAAGACTAACGAAATACCAGAAAAATCTACAAGAATTCGGCATAATCATTATGTACAGACCAGGAAAAGCGAATGGCGTTTGTGACACCCTCTCCAGACACATCCTCCGCAATAAGTGCAGTACCCATCGAAAGCAATAACAACATCGATCTTTCGTCACCAGACATTATGGATTGAATCAAGGAAAAACAAAACAAAATCCCTTGGATAGCCTCTTACAAACAAGCTATGGAACCGAATGAACCAAACCCATACATCCACGACTACATTTTGTTTAACGAAATCCTGTATAAGCTACCGGAAAAGGTCTACCAGGATCCGTAGATAGTACTCCCCGAAGATTCCAACATCAAAACGCGCTCATCAAGCAAGTTTACGAATCCCGTTTTGGCACTGCCCATCTAGGTATACAAAAAACGAGAGCAGCAATAAGAAGAATAGCTATATGGAACAGAATGTCAAGTGATATTAGCGACTTCATAAGATCTTGCACTATCTGCCAGCTACGGAAAGACCCCTCCGTCTACCGCACCATTAAGCCGTTAGAGCGATTTGAAATACCTAGGCGACCTTTTTAACGCGTACACTCCGACGTACAATACCGCTCATAATTCGTCAAAAAAGTCGCCGGACTCCGCCGCACTCCGCCACACTCCGCCACAGTGCGCCGGAGTGTAGCGGAGTGTGGCGGAGTGCGGCAGAGTGCGCCACACTCCGCCGCAGTGCGCCGGAATGATCGTCAATTTAGCCATATCTCGCTTCAAAATGGACGAATTCTGAATCCGAGGACACTGTTCGATTCAGCTCGACGAGACGCATCATCTTATATATGAAGCTGAACGTATGTTTGTCTGTTGGTCTGTACGTATGTTCCGAATAGAAAAATCCATTTCTGAACCGATCCGGACCAAACTTGGCACACATACACTTCGGGCCGGCGGGTGTCATAGGCTACTTTTCGTCATCGATCCATATCGATTTTATCGACTTTTATCGATTTTTTTTGCAGAGTCCACCTACGGGGCTGGGAGTTTGCATAGGGGGGGTAATCGAGCATGGGGATTCCGAATACACTATTAGCTTTCAGGATTATCGAATACTTTTATCGATTTTTTTGCAGAGTTCACCTACGGGGCTGGGAGATTGCATAGGGGGGTAATCGAGCATGGGGATTCCGAATACACTATTAGCTTTCAGGATTATCGAATACTTTTATCGATTTTTTTGCAGAGTTCATTTACGGGGCTGGGAGATTGCATAGGGGGGTAATCGAGCATGGGGATTCCGAATGCAATATTAGTTTTCAAGATTAACGGTTATTATTTTGGTTGAATTCAGTGTGCTGATAACAGTATTATCATTGATCTGTCGCTGATGACACATAGACAGTATACTATAGGAGTATGGTAGAGAGCCACTCTGATCGAGTTTGTTCTAAGATCTGCTCAAGATCACCGCGCACAGAATGTTAAAATTTCCGTGAACTTCGCGGAATTCGGGGATTTTTGCCAAAGTGCGCGATAATCCGGGAAGTTCGCGACATTTCAGGATCCGCGAAACCATGCGAATCACGCAGAGTACGCAATGCCATAACTTCCTTCGGAATGAATATATTCCGAATCCAGAAGCAGCATTGTGTTCAGATTGTCGAGGCAAATATTTTGATATACAGTATGCTCTCAATAATCCATTTCCAGTTTCTTCGAATTTTTTCTGTGGAGGTCTTTTCGTTGATGTAACGCAGCGTCTGTGTAACATAAAAGATTCCAGTAAGCATTGTTCGATAGTACTGTCCTTGTAGATTATCGCGCGCTCAAGAGCAGCTGCAGACTGTCTCCCAAAAGAGATAGAAGCGTTGGTGAATTTTGGAAAAATCACGCGTTTCTAAACTACTCGCCGTAACTTCCTTCGGAATGAACATATTCTGAATCCGAAGGAAGCTTTGTGGTCAGTTCATCAAGGCTCTTTCGATATACAGCATATTCTTGATATTCCGATTTCAATATTCTCAAATCTTTCTGTAGACGTCTTTTCGTGAAGGTGTAAAGCAGCGCGCATTGCCCCTAGTAGACTCCAGCAAGGACCTTTCGATAGTACTTTTTCTGTAGATTACGCAGCGCTAAAAGTGGTCACAGACATCTTTCCATAGGAGTTAGAAGGGTTGGTGTATTCTGGAAAAATCGTGTCGTTCTAAATTTTTCTCAACGTAACTCTAAAATATGAAGCTCTCTTGCTAAGCAGATGTGATTTTCGTAATCAGCAGGTCGGATAACCCTTATAAGCAAGTTTTCCAAGATGTTTGAGTGATTTCATTTTTTCTCGTTTTACGCTCTGAAGCTGGCCGATGGATTTTGGTCAAAATGTTCATGCTCTTAAATTGTAAGGAAACTTCGCTTATAGAGGTTTTCGAACACGCTCTTTACGAAAATCGTGGTCTTTGAGGATTACAGGGTCTTCTTGGAGAGATACGGTGAGGTGACTGTAACTGCATCACGAAAGCTCGTAACTTCGCCTCCACCTCTTGAAAGTTCGTAAATTTGCCTGCACTTTTCGCGAATTTGTCAGAAAACTTGCCTGCTTGCTTTTCCAAGTCAAAATCACTGGGAACTGTGCTATCAAAAGGTCCATGCTCAGGCTCCAGTCTATAAAATTCGCCGAGTTACGAGCCTATGAAAACACGTTCTCATGAATTTTGCTCAAAATGTAAAGATCGCATATCTCGTCGAAATTCACCGTGAGTGCTTGTACAACACGCTGATCAAATATTTTCACATTCTTAATGGATCTTATTGTGAGACTTGGTGATTTGAGCTCTAGCCACAAAACAGCTTTGATATTCAATTGCTGAAGCACACACAAGCACCATATTTAATACAGTGGAGTTATTGAGCGAAGCGAACATAATATCCGCAATTCGAGTGTCATACAAGCACTCACGGTGGAATTTCGACGAAATTTGCGATCTTTACATTTTGAGCAAAATTCATGAGAACGTTGTTCATAGGCTCGTAACTCGGCGAATTTTATAGACTGGAGCCTGAGCCTTGCGCCATTCGATAGCACATCTCCTAGTGACTTTGACTAGTAAAGCAAGCAGGCAGGTTCTTTGACAGACACGTGAGAGGTGGAGGCGAAGTTACGAGCTTTCGTGATGCAGTTACAGTCACCTCACCGTATCTCTCCAAGAAGACCCTGTAATCCTCAAAGACCACGATTTTCGTAAAGAGCGTGTTCGAAAACCTCTATAAGCGAAGTTTCCTTACAATTTAAGAGCATGAACATTTTGACCAAAATCCATCGGCCAGCTTCAGAGCGTAAAACGAGAAAAAATGAAATCACTCAAACATCTTGGAAAACTTGCTTATAAGGGTTATCCGACCTGCTGATTACGAAAATCACATCTGCTTAGCAAGAGAGCTTCATATTTTAGAGTTACGTTGAGAAAAATTTAGAACGACACGATTTTTCCAGAATACACCAACCCTTCTAACTCCTATGGAAAGATGTCTGTGACCACTTTTAGCGCTGCGTAATCTACAGAAAAGTACTATCGAAAGGTCCTTGCTGGAGTCTACTAGGGGCAATGCGCGCTGCTTTACACCTTCACGAAAAGACGTCTACAGAAAGATTTGAGAATATTGAAATCGGAATATCAAGAATATGCTGTATATCGAAAGAGCCTTGATGAACTGACCACAAAGCTTCCTTCGGATTCAGAATATGTTCATTCCGAAGGAAGTTACGGCGAGTAGTTTAGAAACGCGTGATTTTTCCAAAATTCACCAACGCTTCTATCTCTTTTGGGAGACAGTCTGCAGCTGCTCTTGAGCGCGCGATAATCTACAAGGACAGTACTATCGAACAATGCTTACTGGAATCTTTTATGTTACACAGACGCTGCGTTACATCAACGAAAAGACCTCCACAGAAAAAATTCGAAGAAACTGGAAATGGATTATTGAGAGCATACTGTATATCAAAATATTTGCCTCGACAATCTGAACACAATGCTGCTTCTGGATTCGGAATATATTCATTCCGAAGGAAGTTATGGCATTGCGTACTCTGCGTGATTCGCATGGTTTCGCGGATCCTGAAATGTCGCGAACTTCCCGGATTATCGCGCACTTTGGCAAAAATCCCCGAATTCCGCGAAGTTCACGGAAATGTTGACATTCTGTGCGCGGTATTGTGATCTTGAGCAGATCTTAGAACAAATTCGATCAGAGTGGCTCTCTACCACACTCTTATAGTATACTGTCTATGTGTCATCAGCGACAGATCAATGGTAATACTGTTATCAGCACCCTGAATTCAACCAAAATAATAAACGATAATTTTGAAAACTAATATTGTATTCGGAATCCCCATGCTCGATTACCCCCCTATGCAAACTCCCAGCTCCGTAGGTGAACTCTGCAAAAAAAATCGATAAAAATCGATAAAATCGATATCGATCGATGACGAAAAGTAGCCTATGACACCCGCCGGGGCCCGAAGTGTATGTGTGCCAAGTTTGGTCCGGATCGGTTCAGAAATGGATTTTTCTATTCGGAACATACGTACAGACAAACAGACAAACAGACGTTCAGCTTCATATATAAGATGATGCGTCTCATCAAGCTGAATCGAACGGTTTCCTCGGATTCAGAATTCGTCCATTCTGAAGCGAGATATGGATAAATTGACGATCATTCCGGCGCACTGCAGCGGAGTGTGGCGCACTCTGCCGCACTCCGGCGCACTCTGCCACACTCCGGCGCACTGTGGCGGAGTGTGGTGGAGTGCGCCGCAGTCCGGCGACTTTTTTGACGAATTATGAGCGGTATTGTACGAACCTTTTGAACTTTTTTGCAGTCTAGACTTGGCATTAGATGGGATACGATTACAGATGCACTTCGATTCCTTCGTCTCTTTCAAAGGCGCTCATCAAATTAAGATTGACAACAATATTCTTTATACAACCCAAATTTCGAACTAGTATGGAAGCTGAAAGAGGTACTCATGTCAGAAGAGCATGTCAGAAGGTGACATACTCATCTGCCATTTTCTGTCTCATAAGCGTTCCATAACTTTTCTTTTTTTACTCCTATTTCCCATTGCTCCCACTCACACACAACTTTGTGCCATGTAGTTTTCTACAGCTCACTTAGAAGCCACATCTTCCTTTGCAAAATTCAAAAATATTCATGCTTTACTTCTGTGGGTCGTACCGCCATTGCACACATAAGTTATTCCTTCAAACCTTATCCGTTTCATTTCTGCCTTGTTTTTCTCGAGAATTCCCACTTAATAAAGTTGTAACGTGACAGCCCTAGATAGAACTATATATGAGAAAAGTCACTAAATGTGCTCATCATACGCACCTCAAATGTAGTCCTTGAAGTGACATTCACAATAAGCTGATCCAAAAACAAGGCTTTTTCCAAACTATAGATCAGTGGAAACGTATTTTTGCGAGGTTAAATATAAGAAGGAAACATCTTTGAAACAAGACTGAGATGTTATTGTTTTGTTGCCAGGATGCTCAATTATCGTATGATAAACATAATAGAATCGTCTCACATTTCTGAATATTTATGTAAAAAAGGTCTAATACTCACTGCTAAACATTTGTGTCATGCCGTTGGCAAAACCAGCCATACCCAGCTTATTCAGTGCATAGCATCGATCTTGTATAGAAGAAAAATACAGCAAGATTATCAGAGGGCGATAGTAGTATGCAGTCATGCCTAAAGGGAAACGTAAAAAGTAAAGGCCTTTGTAATTGATTATGATGTCGATGTATTTACAATATTGAATTTACTTATAATGTACTATTCAAAAACAGAGAATGTTTATTCAGTGTCCATATACACTTTTATACAATTGCAGTAAATAGTTCATAAAGCTTAGCGTTCGATCACTGCATACTACTACTACTACTACTACTCAAGGAATTACGAATTTTTTCGAATATTTGATTACATCATTTGAAAATCAAAAGTTAGATGTTCAATTTTCGAATGATGTTCGAATATCGAATATCATTTGTTATGCAAATTTCATACATTACCCCGTTTTCAAACATTACTCGTTCGAATATCATTCGAATTTCGAATATTATTCAAGTAATTGATGTTAATGAGATGACTGCTCATGACAGATCAAAACATTCAACAACAAGTCGTTTCAGGTAAGAATTGACAATAGACACTTTTTCATGCTACAATTTACCATGAAAAACGGCTCAGTGCTAACGTCAAGAGGCATGAGATACTGAAAGCTTACTCTTGTGACGGTTGTGAGAAGAGTTTTGGAACTTCAAGGAAAATTATTTACTCTCCATTGAGGGGTCTCAAAAGTATGTAGATCTGTGAGCTGACATCAGTTTACGGCCGCATGCGTTAACATCCCCGCCGTGTAGAGTCGCAGCTCAAAAGAACGCTTCATATCCTGAAGCTCCTGATATCTGGAATTCTCGCCGTGCAACCTATCCTCAGGCACTCTTAACATCATTTACTATGAAAATAATGAACAGGGACAAGAATCTGTACAAGCCGCATTTTCCAACATTTTGTATGATCCCCTGATTATCCCTGGTGGCCCACTTTTCTTCAATGTCATTTTTCTTTCTTCAAAGTCAGCGAAAAAACCTAAAGTTGTACTGTCCTAGCACAACAGTGCTAAGCATGTTGCTGATAAGAACAAATGATGTATTGGAGTCACGAATTTGCGATGAGCACACCCCAACATCCACAAGTCGGATGTTGGGGTTTATCGAAAAATTCGATTTTTCAAAAACTGATTTGTTCTTATCAGCAACATGTTTAGCACAGTTGTGTTAGATGTTCAGCACAACTTTGGAATGTTTTCGTTAACTTCGAAGAAAGAAAAGTGACATTGAAGAAGAGACAGTCGGCCGCCAGCGATCATCAGGGGATCATACAAAATGCTAGAAAAATGCGGAAAAAAAAGAGAAAAAAAAGAAGACCGTTTGGGGAAGAAGCTCCAAAAATCTGAAAACTGTGTAGCAGTGTTTTTAGACATGAAACATGTTGTCTGATGATTCCATGAGGCATTTTTGAGATTTTTCAAAGCATTCTTAATGATATTTAACCACTTTTTTGAAAAACACTGAAAAAACGTTACAGCGGTTTTTCTGGCGTAACTTTTGAAAAAATCATAGGTTAACGTGCGAATTTCATATTCATAATCAGCAGCTCAGTTTCACCTAACGATAAAGTTTTCAGCATTTCGAACATTTTGAGGCAAAATGCAGCCAATGATGACTTAGAACCTTATCCGAAGTTTCTACCAAAATCCTGCAGTAACAAGGAGCGCTGAGTGACTCGCTCCACACTGTAAATCTAATCTGAAGTCTGCTATACTTAATGGTATGCTACTTCAAACTAAGCGGAAGACTTTGTGGGATGAGACTTATTAATGACTAGAAAGTGTGTGCTTACTAGACACACTATATTTAGCGGTTCAGTGGTATCACGTTGTTGAACAACACCAGTCACACACAGCGTTTATGATCCCAGCACCACCTCAAACTTGGGTAATTAAACCCTCATCGGGTTTTGAAAAATAAACACAATCGTAGCAATAAAAACGGCAAACACATCATAACGCTTGACTAAGTTTTTCTTTCTGCCTTTTTGGCAAACTTTAGAGGCGCGCTGATAAGTAATAAAAGCTTGGCTAAAATCGGCGTTCAAAATAGCTTCCTCAAAAGGGGCGCCTGAGTAAAGACAACAGAAAGTAGAACAAATTGGAAAACGTGTAGCATTCCTCCCACCATGGAAGGTCGGGATTAAATGGCGAATGTTGCTTGAGCTTTGCGGCATCTTCTCGATGTTGTCGTTGCCCCTTGACGTCGTGCATTTCTGTAACAGATTCATTGGGAAGATAAAAGTACTTGGGAAACTGTAAAATCTTGCAGCTCGCGCTGTGAAGCCGCGATACTATATGTAAAATTATCACTCAGCAGTGCTATCTCCACAAATGCCAGGTATACCACAACAAACGTATTTCATTGCTTTCTAAAAACGTGATTGCACATTTAGAAATCTTGAAAAACTCGTGCGTAGTAAAAATTGTGTAGCATGGTAAAACTCTGCTACACTAATTTTTGAATTTTTCTTGAAAAAATTGGTAGATCTGAGATCAGCGTTTCAAGCTCTATCATAGCTCATTAATATAGATCACCTTCCGAATCGCCACTTCGACTAAGGGAAATTCCCATGTGAGCTAAGCCACAAAGCTGCTTTGATATCTAATTAGGTAGCTGACTAGCCCACACAATAATCACTTTCACAGTAAAATCCCTTGAGCAGATTCAAATAAGGTTCGCAAACAGCTTAATATAGAACTTTCCACGAGGAAATTTCGACGAAGTATATGCGTTCTTTGCGTTTCGGGCATTATTTATGAGGATGAGACTTCGTAAGCTCGTAACACTGCGACTGTTATAGCCTAGAGCCTGAGACATGCATCCTTCAATAGTACGGTCTCCAGTTATCTTCTGTGTCTTCTTGTGAGCCGTACCCGAGATTGTTAAAAACTTTATTAGGCTAACGTTTCGGCAGATCGCCTTTTTCAGAGCCTGAAATGGGTAATACGATCTGCAATCCATTCGACAACGTCTCTGCAGCAGAGTGAGCAAAGCGCCAAGACTTGGGTTTGATCACTAGCTCAGCTGGTAGCATTTAGCCAAACACTCACCTTTTGGGTTAGCCGAAGAGCTTTTTTGACGCGAGAGCGAGACGAATAATGACCGCTTGAGGGACCACTATTTATAGCGAAAAACTAGGTCAGAAGAGCTGACCTAGGTAAGGTGCGAGTTCACGCGTGATCGCCAGGCATTCCTCCTTGCGATTCATTTTTGGATTTTTCGCGTGGATCCAAAAAGCTTCTAAACACTTGCGCGCTGATATTTGAGATACTTGCGCCAAGATTTTTACCGAAACTCCGAAATTTGTCCCCGCATGTTTCTGTACTCGGTGAGTGCCCAGAGGGGTGGATGTGCGTTTTATCCTTGCCGTCTATGTGCTCTTTGATGCGAACACATAGCGGGCGCGCCGTTTCGCCTATGTATTCCTCGCCGCACTCCTCGCAAGAGATCAGATAGATGACCCCGGTAGCCATGCAATCCCCGCCTCTGCCCTGAGGGCAGATAATGCAATGTGGCGTGGTGCAGGTGCGATCGTAGATACGATTGCGGACTAGTAATCTCTTCAAATTGCTCGGAGGCAATTCTACAATCGTAACAGGGCTGCAGGGCTGCAAAGTTCTGTTACGATTGTAGAATTGCCTCCGAGCAATTTGAAGAGATTACTAGTCCGCAATCGTATCTACGATCGCACCTGCACCACGCCACATTGCATTATCTGCCCTCAGGGCAGAGGCGGGGATTGCATGGGTACCGGGGTCATCTATCTGATCTCTTGCGAGGAGTGCGGCGAGGAATACATAGGCGAAACGGCGCGCCCGCTATGTGTTCGCATCAAAGAGCACATAGACGGCAAAGATAAATCACGCACATCCACCCCTCTGGGCAATCACCGAGTACAGAAACATGCGGGGACAAATTTCGGAGTTTCGGTAAAAATCTTAGCGCATGTATCTCAAATATCAGCGCGCGAGTGTTTAGAAGCTTTTTGGGATCCACGCGAAAATTCCAAAATTGAATCGCAAGGAGGAATGTCTGGCGATCACGCGTGAGCTCGCACCTTACCTAGGTCAGCTCTTCTGACCTAGTTTTTCGCTATAAATAGTGGTCCCTCAAGCGGTCATTATTCGTCTCGCTCTCGCGTCAAAAAAGCTCTTCGGCTAACCCAAAAGGTGAGTGTTTGGCTAAATGCTACCAGCTGAGCTAGTGATCAAACCCAAGTCTTGGCGCTTTGCTCACTCTGCTGCAGAGACGTTGTCGAATGGATTGCAGATCGTATTACCCATTTCAGGCTCTGAAGAAGGCGATCTGCCGAAACGTTAGCCTAATAAAGTTTTTAACAATCTCGGGTACGGCTCACAAGAAGACACAGAAGATAATACGACCATGTCGAGGTTTATCGAAAGTCGCACATTCCGGTCTCCAGTTATTTCATCCTCTTGAGGCAAGCAGGAAAGTCTTGACAGACGCGCAGTTGTATTTTCTCTGGCTTCGTTGATCCTTGCACTGCAAGAAATGGAAGTGGCGTCTGTGTTACAATCGATTTATTTTTAAAATCAACCTGCAAAAGCAGAAGACCCACAACAAAAAGACACATACATTGAAGAACTTATGATGCGTTCAACTAAGAGAACAATTTACATTTTTAGTTTGCCAAAAGCTGACCGTTTGCTTGACATACAGGTTTTGATCTGCATCTTCACATAAAGTGCTGGCCAAAACTATAATTCCACCTAAAGTTTCTGTCCACTAAAGTAATTCTCAGTTTCCAAAGTATTTTGTGCATATACATAACCAAAAGTCAAAACAGCCGCTTCAGTGCAGCTGTGTCATTCGTTTATAAGAAACATTTATCTGTTTTTTTTCGCTTAAAAATACTCTCATGCGTATTTCGTTCCCAAGAATGTCTTGTTATGAGTTATTTTAACAGTTTTTTGACTGGTTTGGAAGCCATAGGGCTCCACCTATCCTATAGATGCTTAGCGAATTGAAAAGTAGAAAAAAATTCGAGTTTTCGTATTTAAAGCGCACCCGACATAGACCTTATACAGCAAGCCTGCGCTCAAATTTTTGCCTCCAAAATTGGTCTATGTTATTTTTGTAAGCTCAGAATGATGTAGAGCATCGTTTACATAAAAAGAAGCTTGTACACTATACTTGCGATTGTTCGCCAAGTCACATTTTGCTTCGTTTTCAAAGCATAAATCTTCGCGGTTCAATGATAATATTTAGGCAATCCCAAGATACTTACCAAGTGGTACCTTTCCATTTAGCTTCTAGATAGTGAAAACACCCTGCACTGTATGATGCCTTGTGACTCACATGAGCATTACATTACGATCAGAACCAAGAATAAGTTCGAGGCTTTTTGCAAATCAGTTTTTGCAGGATATATTCCTCAATTAGCCTGCATGCTAAGAACTGCTGAAATCTTCAACCACTGCATTCGGACTCTCATAAGTACAAACAATCTAGTTCTTACTTCGCTGAGCAAAATAGATGCAACTCTATCGCTTCCAAACAGTCAAAAAACTGCGAAATTACTCATAAAAACACATTCTTGGAAACGAAATACGCATGAGAGTATTTTTAAGCGAAAAAAGCAGATAAACGTTTCTTATGAACGAATGACACAGTTGGACTGAAGCGACTGTTTTGACTTTTACTTATGTATATGCACAAAATACTTTGGAAGCTGAGAATTACTTTTGTGGACAGAAACCTTAGGTGGGATTATAGTTTTGGCCAACCTTCAAGCTTTTTTCGAAATTTGATTTTTTCCTGAATAATCGAACAAAGACGGGATCCATTCTGGTTACTGATGGTAGCCTGATAAACACACAACTGTACCAAATTTCAGATCAATTCATTGAGAAGCAGATGAGTTACGGTAGTTTTCAGGGTGGAATTATTTGGCCAGCACTGTATTTAGTAAAAGAAAAGTTAGAATATGACTGAGATTTATTTTCAAAGACAAAGTTTTTCGCGTTTGCTCGAACATAGTAGTGCGTGCAGATCTTATCAACTGGTTTACTCCAAAATCAACATAACAAAGTTAAAGGCAGTGTTTCACCAAAATTTCGTTGCCGATTTGCATAGTGCAAGCCTTTTCGTTCCACACGGACGTCAATCTTGGTGAGAAACGGCGTACATGTTTACAAAGATTACCCTGCTCGCATGTCGCGGAAACTGAAAACTTACAAGGAGCCGTGTCAAGTCGAAGTGGCCTTTCCAGATGAGACCCATACTGCTTTGAAGAGCATTAATCGCTGATTCCAAATCTGCTTTCCAAATCTGCCAAGCATATTTGGACGCCAACTTATGCTCGTTTTTCAGGTCAAAAAATTGAACGCAAAACTGAAGCAAATCGCCCAAATTTGCTCAAATGGTCCAGTGTTAAGTATCAGAGTTGTTTATGCAATGGATACATTTTATTTAATACTAGCTGTCGTACCCGGCCTTGCCCGGGATAACATCACTTAGGGTTCACTGTCTTTGGATATATGTGACACTCAAAGCAGTAGTGTATCATTGAAGTTTGTTTGCAAAAATAAAATTAAAATGTGTACACTTTTATTTAACAGCATTGTCTCTCTTCTTTTTGAAACATGGAAGACGTGAAAAAACTTGAAGAGCAAACATTGCGATATAGGTGGAAGAACGTTCGAATAATGTAGCTCCCATTGCTAGGATCATTTTTCCTAGCACTTCGCCGCTAATCGGTTATTCTGTTTTAACTCCCGCACTCTACCCTCCTCTCCCATAATACGACAAAAGTAAGTGCTTCTTTGACTGTCCTTGCTTTAGAGAGCGAATACCTTTATAGCCAAAGCAACAGCCGTTCTACCACGTTAAAGATATGTAATCCACAACTTGTGAGCCATTTGGATAACAGATTAATGAAAAAAAACTCAAGGACTTCAGTCAATAAAGTCAATAAACAAAATTATGAATTAAGCTTTCAGATTGAGAGTCACACTCATGCGGCTGGAATTCATGTCGGAGGTTCCAACGCTAGAGTGTGGCACGCAATTTGAGACAGCTTGTAACTTAGCGATTGGCTCACATCTGCATCAAAAAAGGCTTTGACTTGCGTTAACAACACTACTACCTCGCACCGCAAAAGATGCATCTCGCAGTTTTAGACAGAATATATAGGATCTACATCTGAACGCTTTCGACCTTGCTTTGATGACGAAAGTTCACAATGGATCGTACTGCTCTTGTTTACATAAGTGTAGGAATGGTTCGGCAATAGCTGCTGATAAGCTTCATTCCCTTACTGAGAGTGCAACAAATCAATAAATCGATAGGGACCCAGCGAATTGTCGAAAAAAGTAGCCTATCTTTTGCGCCGTAGCTTGTTTATAGGGAAACAAAATTCAGCCTCTTTGGTTCACATACAAAGGAGTCTATAAGCCACAAACATCCTAACAAACACGGTACAGTGTTTGAGTTATATATATATATATATATATATATATGCTAATAGTTGACATTGCTTTATCTGAGCGCTGGAAAGATTGTAACAACCAATTTTACCTAAATTTTGCATTCATTTTTCGTTCCAAAGAACGGTCATAACTCGGCCTCCAGAGGCGCTTGGCAGATTTGGAAGGCAGACTTGGAATCACCGCTTAATACTCTTCAAAGCAGTATGGGTCTCATCTGGAAAGGCCACTTCGACTCGACACGGTTGTTAGCTTCAAAAGCGAATCAGAATTTTGCGAGAGATTCAGACCATCAGAGGGTTTCGACGATCGTAGAATCTTGCTGGGACAGACTGGGCCCAGCTTATCTCGAAACATTGGCCAGCAGATACGAGGACTGCACATGTGTTTCACCCTCGCTCTCAAATCACTCTGAATGAAAAGAGATGAAACACTCGATGAAACTGTTTATCGCAGCCTTCTACTAGGTGGCGAAGTACTGTACAAAGACAAGGGAGTCATACGGTTCATTTTATGGAAAACTTTTTCAAAGTTTTGTTTTGCGGACGGCGTCGTCCGTACTTTTTAACGGTATCACTATCGCAGAAGCGGTGCTGAAGGAGCTAAACGAAATAGGGGAAGAGATGATGATTAAAATACCTTAATAGGACAAGTTCACAAAAAGCATTTTACAAATCTACACAAAAGAAAAGTGACTAGAGGAAGCAGCCTGCTTTCTTAAAGAGAGCACCGACCAGTTAACAGACCAGGAGCTTCGAATCAATCTGTTTGATTCAGCTTTTTCCGGCTCTCTGTTACGCAGCCGAGACCTGAGCTGGCACTGCAGCCACATCAAATGTTCTACGGGTCACAAAGAGTTTGACCGCACTTTAAGGATCGCCCTTCACAGGTAACATCTCTCGGGCTTCGTAGTTCGAAAATGAAAAAAATGTCATTTTCGTACTCAAGCGGAACACTTTGCGAAACGAAAACGCAGATGCGCCGTTAACATGATGAAATGAACAGACAAAAGGTAGACAGCAAAGCATCAGGGTGGGTTTTTCGTCAAGCGAGACTTTCCCTTGCTCCTGAAGCGGACGGAAAAAATAACAGATTAACCAGACGTGATTCTTGCGCTTCTCAGACAATTATGGCGTGCACCTGCCGGCCACCCACGGGCGACGCCACGCCCATCCCGAGGCCGATAAGTGCCCGGTAGGCGCCCGACAATGCCCGCGGTTGACCCGATAAGCGCCCGTACAACGGGAGCGTGGACCGGGAAGCGCCCACTAAATGCGCAATACGCACCCGCGGGTTTCCCAATACCCCGATAAAGCAATGAAGTTTATGAATTATTTCCAAATTACAAGATTTCTACACACAGCTATTCATATTCTTTAGCCTGCTGTAGAGCTAAGTCACCATTGCTGAAAAGGAACTGGACGCTACTCAACTTCTGTCAAACGACGCCAATGTTGAGGGTAGCCCTATCACCGCGGCGTATCTCACGCGAGTGGCGTCCTCTCCTATAGCATGTATTAATTGTGGTGTCCAGCAAGATCCGAGACTCGTCGGAGTGATACTGTCGGGCCGTCGCCTGCAGGGCCGCGGCTTGCCCGAGAACTAAATATGCAGTGCGCCCAATAAAGCCCAGGGCTCGCCCGAGTGTTTTTTCTTGGGCCGGTGCCGATGAAACTTTGAAGGCCCGCGGCCTATCCCTAGCGATAACATTAAGCCGCGAGTGGCAAAGAAAATGAATCTAGGGCTGCGGATGATCAGTCCAAGAATTTAACGCCCGCGCACCGCCGAAAGGTACCGTCAGGGGCCGCGGGTGCTCGCAGTAATTGTCTGAGTTGAAAGCAACCACCGACAGGCAAAAAGATCGTTATTGTGTGAGGCGAGTGGCTGGAATAGCGCGTGAAATATGATCATTCAAGCTTTTGAGTAAGTTATCTAAGCACAAATAACGGCAATGATTTTTCAGAACGAAACAGTGTTGATTTGAGTAGTAATTTGGCTGTTAAAGAACTTTTTGTGTTGCCGTTCCCTATGAATTTTTGCTTTTCTACGAGTTTAAACCAGTGAAGGCCAGACCAGAAGCTTTGGAATTAGCATAAATTGTGCTGCAAAAATCACGATTAGCATTTGTTGCAATCAAACTAACCAACGTTTAGCCAAAGATTCGAGGGTTGCGGATAAACTGGTTGCGGCTGCTTACTTTGATCTTTGTGGGAATTCAATGTAGAAATGGTTAGACAAGGTCCAAATCCGATTGACCGCCGATATGCCTCAGCCAACGTAATTCGAACTCGCCAAGGCTGCTGTACACAGTTGCATTAAACAGGTGTGTGGCTGTCAAAACATGAGTTATTTCCGGATGAGATTAGATTCAATTTGTATGAACATCATATACTTGAGTAAAGAATTATTGCCTAGTCTGCCACTTAGCGTAAGTATGAGTGAGACGCTTGACAAAAAGTGCAGCATTTCAAGAAAAACTTGCTCTAACGTCATTTCAAAGTCAGTGTTTTGTAAACACTCATCTCATTGATACGCATCTCAGACAATTAACCGGAACTTCTGCAGCACAAGCAGGACTTGCAGCATTTCCGCAGCACTTTCTTAACCATTGAGAAAGTGCACGCTCCAAAATGCGAGGTTTCCGCAGGAAATTGACGTCACAGCGATCGTAAACCGGAACTTCCGCAGCACTTTCCATAAAGCGCTGCGAAAGTGCAGTGGGGCTCGCAAGGTTTCCGCAGCAGTTTGACCTGCCAGCATTTCCGCAGGACTTTGGAGTGCATGCATTCGCAATTGCGAAATAGCGAACGCAACATTAACAGCGCTTAGCGCACTCTTTTCTTCCATACTGCTTCGCTTCTGTTCCTCCTCCAATCTTTCTCTTTTTTCTTTCTTTCTTCAATGTTGGCGTAAGTAAACCTATACTCATTCATAATCTAAGTATTCTTTCAGGCATCGGTGCAGGTGTGTGAACAACCATCACCAAGCTGCTGGAGTGCTGGAAAAGGACTCAACGGAGGGACTTCGTCTAAGCACAACGCCCTTGTTCAGGTATGTCGAAATTCTTTGCTTTATGTGCTTTGATTAAAATAATAATGCAAGTAATTCAAAACTATTACTTTGTAGAAAATATGCATTGGATATAAAGAAAGCAGAAGTGATTAGGTAGAAATATATCAAAACAAAGGGGGGGGAATGGGTCACCGAAATTTCAAAGTGATATACAAGCTCTTGGTGAATATTGAAAAATTTTCAAAAATTTTCAGATTCAAATGTGGGACCAAAAGTACGTTCGCCAGTTTTTCAAAAAAATCATAACTTCCTTTCGACTCGATGGATCTCTTTGCGTTTATATTGATCTAAAAGAGGAAATCGTTCTAACAGCAGTACTTTTGCCATGAATTGGCATAAAGTTTGAAAGTTAGAAGCAACTGAAGAAAATTACTCAAAATTGGCATTTTTCAAGGGTCATCAAAAAATTCTGAAAGTATTTTTTCGATAGAGAAAGCTATGCTCTTTACTATAGTGCCTTTTCCAAAAAGAAAAAAGGTTGAAAATTAGAAGCAAATGAAGAGAATTACTTCAGTTTTGCGTCGGGAGGGAGGGAAATTCATGTGAACATGGGTTTAGTGACCTCCCTTTTTAGTGGAGAGAAATTCGTGCCAATCGAGAGCAGTTTTGATTTTCGTAATATTACCGAGTTTTCGGTTCTGATTTTCTACGAAATCAAATTTGCTTTCGATTGGCACGAATTTCTCTCAGCTAGAAGGAGGTCACAAAACCCATGTTCATGAATATCCCGTCTTTTCTGTGACGTTTTTGGGCATTTTTGAGCATGTCAATTGCAAAACTGAAGTAATAGTTCTCTTATTTGCTTTTAGTATGGACGCCATACACGTCATTCCAGCTACTTCTGGAGCATCGATCCTTGATGATTCTTCATGGTTTCAGCAGAAAGTATCATGGTACTTCTGAAAGAGTGCCTTCAATGTTCCGCCTTTCGCTGGTGTGGTCACTATTACATCTTTATGTCTAAGATAAAATATCCTATACTCGCACGGAAATCACTTCTCTGCCGTTACGTAAATGACTGCTGCATAGCATGCTCCACCTAAGGAAAGCAGCTGGATCTCTGTTTTACATCCTCACTCAACAGCTCATCACATCAAAATGACACAGGAGGAGCCTAATGACAATTGGCTGCCTTTCTTGAATGCCGAGACGCATTTGTCAAAGAATGGTTGGAGAACTCATGGTATCTAATGCCCAGCAGCAAGAACATATTGAAAGACAGTTTTTCAGCGCACCCCTGGCAAGCTAAATGAATCGTTTGTTGGAAATATATTCAGAACAATTGTGAAAGTCTCCTCTTATGCGCAACAAGAGACTTACTCCAAGACGAGCTGAGAGAGTAGCTCGATCTAACGGGTACACGTCCTCTGGGCACACTCAAGCAAAACATTACCGGGTCCGGGGCAATGTGGTTACAGAAACCAATGGAAAGATTGAAGTTAGACAATGGAAAGATCCCTTTTGACTTGAAGTATATCTAGAAGGAGTTGAGCGAGACGGAACACTAGTAATACGAGCAGACCTCCAGAACTGGATAAGAGTGGTTGACATACCCCCTACAAACCTCAAACATCAGCTAGCACGAAGGACATATGATAGGCTTTGTATGACCCTAGAATGCATCATATGCCCGCAAAGCAAGGAAGGCGATTGCATGGTTGCGGCGACAGCCTATTTTATCACTATCTGTCAGACATGTGGAGGCACGTGCATAAGCGAGACGGGATGCCCTATGTATACGCGTCAAAGAGTACCTAGACGGGCTCAAAAAATCGAATACTGCTACTCCACTAGGCAAGCATTGCAGACAGTTCCATAATAAGTTCCGATCCTGGCGTATAGATCCAAAATCCTTGTGCACAAGACTTTAGAAGCGTTTTGGATTACCGCCGAAAGTCCAAATTCAAATCGAAAAAATGAGTGCATGGACATCACTAATGAGTTGGAGCCTTATCAGAGCGCGGGTTTTGAGGTCAAGTTGAGGCCAGGCCACGGTATATGGTCGGTAGCACCACTTTGTCGGTATTGGTTTAAGTAAGCATTATTTAATCCTGCATTCACTTTCGAGTTCTTGGTTCACTAACGCATTGGGCGTCTTCCTGAGTCTTGAGGCTGTTTTTGATGGGATAGTTCTTTTATGCATTTGATGATTTCAGACTCTGAAGAAGGCGATACCGCCGAAAGGTTAGTCAAATAAGGACCAATCGGTATTCAGCTAAGCAATCCACAACAGGCATCTACAATATGCCAAGATTAAGCGACAGTCGAACTTGGACAATTTTCGAAATTTTCACGTATAATTTATGGCATTCTGTTTACTACTGCTTACTTATATTTAGTTGCCAAGCCTTCCACTAGGGCGTAAGTTTCTTGAGTTTGCTGCCGTCTTCCCTGTTTCTGGTCAAAGCCCCTCCACTTTTGCGATGATGTGTCCGAGAAGTTCTATCCGCATGACATTGAAATCCAAAATCTCCAGTCTTGTCCGGGCCGCCTTTGCATTTTGAGTAGAAATATGAACGCTTTATTGTCAATGGGAAATTTTGTAATTTTGGCACCATTGGTAATCTTACACAATGCCATACCCTCGATAACATAGAGCCACGTATTCTGGCAAAATTCACTTTGAGCGCTATGAGGGGACTCAACATTCACCTGGGAAATAAATAGAAGTCATCCGGGGCTTCGCCGGATGTTATTATCCTGACTATATGGAACGAATGTTAATGAAGCAGATATAGGGAATAATATCTTTACGTTATCTCAGCAGAACTGAGAATTTGCGTTTTCATAGCCTTTTTTACGTTATAAAGAAGGTTCCTGTGAAATTTTCGCCAGAAATCAGGGCAACAATTCTTAGTTAACCCCCTATTTGATCGAAATCGAGTTTCAGAAGTTTAGGAAAGTTGGATTTGAATAAAAACGAGTAACTGCGCTTAAATCTTGCGCAGAGAGTCGCGCCAAATGCCCCGTTGGCTTTGGTCTGTCTCCGCTGCTCGTCTGCGTCGCCGCGCGCGCTGCGCGCTCTTCGCTACTCCAAACGCGGGGCGCGGGGCATTTGGCTCTGGTGCCCTTTTCTTCGCTGTTCCGAATCCAATTTCGGCAAGCTATATATCACTTTAAAGCTCTTGATTTCTATTTTCCCGCTGACAACGTCCCAAGACCACAAAACGTTTTCGAAGATCTTTTTCTCCTAGTTGTACTCTTTTCGCGCGATTTTTTCGTGCATTCTATAGATCTTGCTTCTGTTCCTAATGCAGACAACCACCCAGCCCTTACCTCTCCGATTATAGTGGAATTTTTTGCGAAAAATCGTAAAAAGTGCGTTCTTCTTTATCTTGTTCTATTTCAGTTTTTTCGCAGCGATAATTTCCAGCATGGGCGATGTTTGCTCAGAACAATAAGCCCAACAATCCAGACAACGTCCCAAAAAACAGTAACGTCAGTGCGGGGGTAAAAATTTAGAGGACGAGTCAAAAAATAAATTTGGCTTCGACGTTCTTTTCGACTCAGTAAAAAAGAAGCTGCGTTTTCGTAACCAATTTTTTCTTTTTTATCTTCTTCTCGATAACCATTCTTCCGAAACATATTTTTTTGACAAAAAAACAAAAAGAAATTGGCTCTTCTTTGCTATCCCCGTGTTGCGATTTGCTGGTCCTGGAGCGAAAACCTGCACTTTGGAAAGCCTCCAAATGAAAGATTTCAAGCCTTATTGCAGCGTTTTTATCCGGTTTTCAGCAGTTTCTTTTGCTTTTTGTACCTGTTCCATGTCATTTTCTCTTCTCTGATCTTCTTCAAACAACCTTCACTTTTTGCAAGGTCAGATATTCAAACAACCTTCACTTTTTGCAAGGTCAGATATTCAAACAACCTTCACTTTTGACGCCCTGTCTCTAGACTATCGAAGGTATGCACTATGCCATCAGAATGCTGAGATAAATAATTTTTAAAAGGTTAAAAACAGTGTCTCATCAAGATTGGTGTGATGCGGGTCTCCATATAATTTGTTAGAGGGCCCACTGAATAGGCGACGGCCCCCGTCCGACTCAATTCGGACTTTTCTAAGCTGACAGCGAAAACGTGTTTAGTCGAAAGGCTTTTCCAGATGAGTCTTACTCCAGTTTAAAGAGCATAGAACGCTGATTTCAAATGTGCTTTTGTTATCTGCCAAGCGCTTCTAGACGATGAGTTATGAGTGTTTTTGGAGCGAAAAATGATAGCAGAATCTATGCAAAAAGTCGTTACAATCTCTTTTGCTTTCAACTAGAACAGTGCTAAGTGTGAGGGTATCAAATAGAAGGTACTCATTGAATGAAGTGCTCTGGTAATTATAACCTGATTTCCAAATTCGTCTTTCCATAAATCTTGACATCTTGATGAACAATTGCGTGCAGTTGTTGAGCCTTATATAACCAGGATTGTTAAAGTTAGGTTAGTTTATCAGGCTTACGTTTCGGCTTTTCGTCTTCGTCAGTGTCTAAAAGACGAGGAGCAAATGAAAATTACCCACCAAGTGTTTCATCACACAAAGAAAAGTCCAAAGTCGCATCCCGCATACCACCACTCGTAGGAGTTAAGCGATTGATAAGCTAACGTGAGTATGGATGATGACTTGTATCAAAACCCGCATAATTCCATAAATGATGCGAGTTCATTCGTTATAGCGACACACTCTACCTTTTATTCATTTTTCGATTCCTGGTGAGAATATAATTGGATCCTAAAGTTTTACGAGCTGCTGTTCTTGTTTCTCGCTCCAGAATCGACACCGAAATATCGAACTCTGCTTCTTCGTGGTGCAGCTTTCGATGCGTGCCCAGCGGAGTTGACATTCTTATGTTGCGCATCCCGTCCATGTGTTCCTTAATTCTGAGACGCAGTGGCCTACCCGTCTCCCTGATGTATTCATCGCCACATGCTTTACACGTCAGAAGGTAAATCACGCCTGAGCACAAGCAATTGCCTTGCTTATTCGTGGCGCATATCAAGCAGTCTGTTTCTGTGCAAGCCTTATCATTTGCTCTGTTTCGCACCGAGCGCCATTCAAGTTTCATAGAGGGTATTTCAACAAGCCGCAGTGAATCTTGCAAACCAGTTCTTCGAACACATTTTTTAATCGGGCTGCCCAATGTATATGAAATGAAAGTTCAACAGAATGTCACTTTATCGCAGAGTATGCGGTCTGACGACGCGATGTACCCTTCTAGGTTGATATCCGTTAGCTTCAGCGATTTGAGGGGCTTCTTTAACTGACATAGCCTTTAGCGTCTCGTCATGACACCATTCTGGCTGTTCGGAGCATGTTTCCAATTGCACTAACTTTAGTACGGATAAGGTGCGCAGAAAAGTAGTGTACAAGGATATTTTTGTTATGAGCTTCCTATACCAGTTGGTCCTGTCTCTCCTTTGTTCAAGTTCATTTGAAAATTCAGGAACGGAAGCCACTCGTCCTTTGGCTTTTCCCTAATAAATATCATGTTAGCTGATTGGTCATTGAGTAAATCGAAACAGACATCCATCTCTGTTTGTTTCGGACAAACAATGAGAATCTCATCGATGTAGCGGCAATAGAGAGTGGGCCTGTGGGCTGAAATGCAACTTTCTACTTTTGACATGAAGCTTATAGCTAACGCAGATGCCAAGCGTTGCCCTATTTCAAGCCCCTGGTTTGCTAAAATACTGTTCTGACCAGCGAAAAATCGAACATTTCAGACATCTTTTTAACAGCATCATTACCTGCTAAACTGTAAAACTTAGTAAGCTTATTGCTGATGTTATCGCTTAATAGCTCGTACACGGCTTGTAATGCAGCTGAATTTGACACATTGATGTAGAGTGCTGTTACGTCAAATGATTCGATGACTTCATTATCGTTGAATTATACTGCAGGCGTTCAAGCAAGGCATTAGTATTGCTTAAGTGCGCAGGGACGTACTGCAATAGTTGTGTAAGGATAACACTGAGTAGCCACGCAATAATGTCTGTAGGGCCCTCGACGTTGCTTATGATAGGTCGAACTTTGAAGTTCGTTGGTTCTTCAGAAGTTAGCAAGTCGGCAGGTATTTATGAGAACGTACGGAACAGTACAAATTGGTAAATCACACTTGAGTCGCGATTCAACGTTTTTGTCTATACCCGCACTCCTCGCTGTTTCTAGCCAAAGTCTATTCAATTATCGGTACTGTTGAATTCTTTTTCTGAAGCTTCGCAATATATGCTTTCGTCTTCTAACTGTTGTCGAGTAATTGCAATTTCCAGCTCTCTAGGTATAACGACGAATACCGCCTTTATTGCTAACAGTTACTTTGATAGCATTTGCGGCTGCAAGATCCCGCATTTTTTTAAACCCTTATAATGCGCTGCTGTTAGGTTGGATGTTTGGCGTTTACGCATCTGTTTTCGAAGCACACTAAAAGCCGATGTGGCAAAGACCCTAAAAGCGGAATTTACTGAAGGCAAATTTTGCCGTTTGAAATACATGGACGGGAACGATACTGCTGGGAAGGTTTTTGCTGATCTTGATCTGGAATCCAAAAATGAATAGAAAGGAAGAGTGTTGCTATAACTATTGTACTCGCACCATTTATGAAACTATGCGGGTTTTGATACAAGATCATTATCCATACTCACGTTAGCCCATTAATCACTTAACGCCTACGAGTGGTGGTGGCACTCCTTGCTTGGCGAAGAGGTGAGCTGTCTACGCGGGATGCAACTTTTTCCTTGTATGATGAGACAGTTGGTGTATAAGTTCTAAGCCCCGGTTTCGGGGCTTAGAACTATACCGGTAGTGCGGCTTCCTTGGTGCCCCTCGTCAGTAGTTCCCAAGGAAGCTTCAAAATTAACAAATCAAAATCTAAGATGAGGTCTAAGGCCCCGGACAGACTTCACGCGGTTTGATCGTCACGACTCAATCGCCGACATTTCCATTCATTCATTTCACATTCAAAAATTTCGGGCTGGAAAAGTATCACAACCGAAATGCAAGTTGATCTGCATGGAATGATGTTGTAACAGTTGTCTCGTCGCTCAAGTCGCTACGATCAAATTGCGTGAAGTCTGTCCGAGGCCTTAAGCGTTTAACAAGACTCTTCACTTAGCGTCCAACTTCATGGAGTTGCTGCCACTGTAGGGAAGGCTAGGTTGGGAAAGCACAACTCGTCCGCGTTGCTCCTACAAGGGTAAAAAAACTGGTTTTCTTACATTTTATGCGATTTTGGACACGCACTGGGTTAAACAGGGACGAAAAGGCTTGCAATGTGCAAAATCTCGTCATCCAAATTCTGGTGGGACGCCGCGTTTGTTGTTTGTTCAAAGATATTTAATGGACATGTGCGTACGCGCAATACTCAAAGCAAGCTGTCACATTCTCACGAACTAAGCACTTCTTCATTGGTTTCAAGTGTAGTTTAAAATATGCTCCAGTTTAGACTTTTATGTTTTGTCTCGATAATATTTTGAGTGCTTATATATAATAGTCTCAATTTCAGCCAGCAAAATTATTCACGGCGGAAGTTCGCGCCGCGTTCTGCGTCAAGCCTAGGCTATCTTTCCTGCTCAGACATTCGCCATTGAGTCCCGCAGGACAAAATGAGGTGTAGCCACGGAATGCCTGCGCTACTCCCGAAATCGTTGTCGGGACAAAAGTGCGCAACAAAATCATGTGTCCCGACCGACACTTTCCGGACAGAATCGGAACACCTGCGGGAGACACCATAATGTCCCCATCGCATTCAGAGGGTGCGGCTCACCCTCTTACAAACGAATTTTTGCGTCCTCTTTGTCTTCTACATGCCTCCTTCTTCAATTTTGTGCCCTTGGTCTCTTCGGGCTTCATTTCTCAGCCGGTTATTTTTCTGCACGTAAAACCCAGTCAAACGTCAACAATTTTATTAACAAAAACCACATAATTTTTTCGGCAGGTTATAATGAAGTGGAAATCAAATATTAGGTTGATGCAAAAGTTCTTTCCCCCCAATTTCAAAAATTCATAACTTCCGATTTTTTTAACCAATTTGGCTGCTTTTATTTTTGTATGAAAGAGTAGCTCCTGCTCTTCATAATAACGTCTTAGATGCTTGCTAATAATCATTTGTTGCATAGATAGGAGCGATAGACAAATTAGTCAAAATTTATATTTTCTGTGTAGGGTCATAAAAAATCGGAAACTTGCAAAAAAATCGGAGCAGTCAGTATTGTAGGTTCTTTTACCAGCTCTTTCTAATAATGTAAAGTTTGCGTCGATTGAGCGTCTCTATCAAAAGTTATGATTTCCCTGAAAAATGCCAAGATGAATCAAATTCGCCCTTTTGTATTGCTTGCTCGAAAATCATAACTTTTGATAGAGACGCTCAATCGACGCAAACTTTGCACCATTAGAAAGAGCTGGTAAAAGAACCTACAATACCGACTGCTTCGATTTTTGTTGCAGGTATCCGATTTTTTTATGACCCTACACGAAATCTTCAAATTTTGACTAATTTTCTTTTATCGCTCCTATCTATGCAACAAATGATCATTAGCAAGCAGCTAAGATGTTATTATGAAGAGCAGGAGCTACTCTTTCATACAAAAATAGATGCAGCCAAATTGGTTGAAAAAATCGCAAGTTATGAATTTTTGAAAATGGGGGAAAAGAACTTTTGCATCAACCTAATACATAGAAAGCAGCAAACATAAGGTTAGGAGCTCTACAACTACGAGCTACGAGACAGATACAGCAAAAAACTAAAATGTAAATAATATTATCAAGCTTCCTCAATCACTTTAACCCATCTTCAACGCAATCAGTTTTTTCAATCACTAGTTACTCAGTGATATTGTCCTTTGATGCTTTCGCTGACGACACGCTTTTTCTGAAAATAAAAAATTATCAACACCTCAAACAATGAAACAATGAATCACCATTGACGGAAGAAGGGTGTATGTCAAGAGGCGCGATTTTTATTGCCAGCTGGACAACAAATAGCACATAATAAGTGTTCTGCAACTTTCTAAAAGTATATGAAATTTAGAAGACGATATATTAGATAGTTACATAAATTGTCAAATCTTGATACTCTAGATAAAATTCAAAAGAGCAATTTTGAAGGTCAAAAACTCATGAAAATGTATTTCAGAACAAATTCGTGAATAATTCAGTCCGATTTATAGCAAAAACCATGAAACTCAGCAAGTGGTGACCTCAGACAGATAGTAAGCTAATGCACTTTATCTGGTAATTTTTGAAGACTCGCATAGCACTCAACTGAAGTTTTAAGTTGGTGACAGCCAGAGAAATCGCGCCTCTTGACCGTCTTTCATGGAAGAAGCGTGGCTCTTTCAGGGTCAAAAGGTAAGCGCGGATGTCTGCGCTGCAAAAGTACAATTTGAAAGTATCCTTCTTCTAATAGTGTGAGAAAACTCACAGTGCTCTCCCTATCGCTATTCTTGCATGACCGCTCCAAATCACTCTTGCCTCCGAGAGTTCGTTGAAAATTTCTCGCGAGCATCCTCTTCTCCTGAGCACATCCACCATCTAAACTTTAGTGCACATGAAGGTCTTCCGAGAACATACATACCTGTTGGGTTTCGCTTTTGTTCATTGGGGTCCGCAGAAGTTCTCGCGGCATAGGCCCAAAGCGTTAGGCACGAAACCAAAATTGGTCATTGAAACTAATGTACTTGCAGTCAGATTGACCCACTTATTAGGAAATCGACCATTCCTTCTGGAAGGTCTTTAAAATGATCAAATTACTCGTTAGCGTTCGTTAGCGTTCAGTGAATGACAACGTGGAGCACGGCCTTTACCGCAACAGAAGAAAAACATAAAAAATAGACATGATATCTTGAGGAAGAAACCTCAATTTGATTACAACGAACTACTGAAAATCACACTTATTAAAGGCAGTGTCTCGGCAAAATTTCTTCTTCCAGATTTTCACCTTTTCGGGGCCTTCTCGCCATCAGAAAGCCATACCTAAGCTTTTCAGCGCATGAAAATGGCGAAAATGAGTTTTTTCTGGAGCTTCGTAGGGCTGCATCCAGGGAGCAGTGAGCGGGTCCCGGAACGAGGAGGCGGAGCGCGGCTTTTTCCGGCGTATCTTCGCTGACTTCGGATCTGAAAAGCTTCGGAAAAAGCTCATTTTCCCCATTTTCATGCGCTGAAAAGTTTAGATATGGATTTCTCATAACGAGAAGGCCCCGAAAAGTTGAAAACCCGGAAAACGAAATTCCGTCTAGACGCTGCTTATAAGAGTTTTCCACCTCAAAGAGCAACTCAACACTTCGGCGCATAGAGACGAACTGCAATAATCAAGGAGTCCAGGAAACGAACTTGGAAATACGCCAAACACTTTTCGGTTTTCTATTGTCAAATTGGGGGAAAACTTTTTCTCTCTTGTTTCAAATCCTTAGTTTCCTTCCTCTGCGGAAAATTGTTTATGGCTGCACAAACATTGTAGATAAACTCTGAAATGGAAATTGAGAAAAGGACAGCATTTTCCGTTGTCTTGTATTGCTTTTGAATATCCCTAGTCTTCGTAGAGATGCTAACCGGGAAGCGTGTTTAGTCGAAGTGGCGTTTCTAAATGAGGATTACACCACTTTGAAGGGCATTGCACTTTGGTTTCAAATCCGCCTTCATTATCTGCCAAGCGCATCTGGCCGCCGAGTTATGACCGACAGTTGAGTTTTTTTGGGAGGAAAAATGAAAGCAAAATTTAGGTAAAAACAATTGTTACAATTTCCAGCGCTCAGATAAAGCAATGTTAAGTATTAGCATATAAGACATAAATGTATCCGTTGCATGAACTGCTCTGATACTCGACTCAGAACCATTTGAGAAGATTTGGGCGATTTTATCCAGTTTTGCGTTCAATTTTTTGAGCCGAAAAAGGCCTATAGCTCGGCGTCCAAAGGCGCTTGTCAGATAATGAAGCCAGATTTGGAATTACTGTGCAATATTCTTCAAAGCAGTAAGGGTCTCATTTGAAAAGACCAATTCGACACACAGGCTTCCTTTGTAGGTTAGCGCAGACTTTTCCGAATCAAATAGGTAGGTCACAAACATATACTGCCGTCAATGGTAAGGTATCGCTAGAAAAACTGTTGGCGAAACAACTTAGAAAATTTCTTTTTCATCTCACAACTGACCCATTGATGACCGAAAATATAATTGAGCTCTTCCGTTGAATCTACATTTTCGAAATCTAGAATAGCGATGATCGGTAGATTCTTCTAGCTGTTTTGACACGGGATGTGTGTCCATTTGAAGTTTTTCAAAAAACGAATACTTTCGCAGTGTCCTGGAGCATTATGCTCCTTCAAAATTTTTATGTCGGGTGTCGCTTCAAAGCTTTTCGTTTTTTTTCACTAAGCAACATCTCATAAGGGCTAGGTTGCAATGCCGCCTTTTGCTCTTTTGACAGCTGTGTTTCAACCCATGTTTTGCAGTTGATTTTTTAAAAGCAGATAATTAATTTATGTGACTTCATTTCAGTGTCTTTCAATTATTTATGGTAATACATAACAATGAAAACTCCTTTTTAACACTAAGAGCATATCGAGCTGCACCCGACATCCGAAACTTTGCGAGAATTAGATTTCAAAATCACAAATACTCAGAATCTTTGGGATAAAAACTTGAGGATATTGCACAGGTTACCTGAAAACGCCCAAGCTTCTAAGCAAAAACGAAACAAATTTATGATTATCAGAAAATTACCTTGAAAAAACTGTTGTAGACTGCTGAAACATTTTCAAATTCCCATGAAAGGTTTATATAAAAGTCTGAACACATAAGCCTGATTGTGACGAAAAAAGACGCATATCAAGATTTTCAAGCATTTTATGCTCATTAAATCACCCTATTTTTAGGTGTATAAGCTGCACTTTTCAACTTTTCAAGCGAGCCGCTCAGCCGTATCACTATGTTTCAAAAAGCGATTCTTATGCCGCACGATTCTCTCCAGCAACACGTAGCACGATATAGGGTTCTTTGGTCGCGAAGTCTTCTGGCCTGTTTGGGCTTGTCGATTTTAGAAAAAAAAAATCACCTGCGGCTTACACACTTGAAATTAGGGTAAAACCTTCTTTAAGCTCCTTTGTGCTCGGAAGATTCTATCAGGTTATCCAAGTTTCATGCAAACAACTAAAATCTGTTTTAGACTGTAAGGACAAATTAACGCCGATGCATCCACTCACATTGAAGACGGGCGGATGTGTGGCACTGAAGTTTCTCTGTGAAGTGGAAATGTTCTCAGTCACCGTAATCGAATATTGTCGAAGAACTTGCAACAAATGCGATGAGACCACTCCCAAGCCGGAGGAGAAAAATTTGAGCGATGAGATCGACGACGTCGAAGAAGACGAGGAACCTTCTTCAGAAAAACAAAAGACTAATCCAAAATCCAGCGACAATAATGGGTCTGGAGGCAACGCTGCAGGTCCTGGAGGCGATGGTAGCAAACCTCAAGGTGGTGGTGGAAACGGCGGACAGCAGCCTGGAAACGGCGGACAGCAGCCTAATCCAGGCAACGGTCAAAACTCAGGCTTCAATCAACCTTCCTCAAACAGTAAGTCAAAGAGCACTGTGATTTATTTACCAAAGTGTAATTTAGACTGCGTAGACCTAGTAAATCCAACGACGGGGGTATCAGATTGCCCGTCACGTGCACACTTGTGCAAAAACCCACTTTACAAACAACTCATGGAGAGCCAATGTCCAAAAACCTGTGGAAAATGTCCTCCTTCAGCACCTTCACTAGGTAACCTTGCAACTTTGCATTTCTTTTACTTCACAAAAATGTAGTATGGGTAAGGTTGATGCTGTGTATCTCAGATTCTTTCGCTTAAGCATCTTGCATGATATCTTACTGATAATTAATCAAAGTGAAGTTTTGAGCTCAACATATTGACTAACTCCAGGAACACTGCATTTTCTTGATTATAGGGTACAAAAGATTATAAAGCTTGCACATTTTTTCCAATATTAATTTTTCCAAGAAACTGTTCAAGATACAAGATACTATTTACTTTTGACTTCTTTTCAGTATGTCGGGATATGATCAATAAGGTCACTGGCGTTTCGGATTGCCCCAACAGAGCTCAGCTGTGCAGAAACCCACTGTACTCATCACTTATGCGGCAGCAGTGTCCTTTTACATGTGGTTATTGTGTGTGAGGTTGAACTTTGCTATACTAAGCGCATTCGTACTTATTGTTGCATACTAATTTGAGCGTTACAATTTTGATTTTGTATACGTCTAGACTCTGATTTGCGCTTTGAAACAAGAGCTTTAGCTTTTGGTAGTGTAGCTAACAAGGAAAGGACACTCGGCACCGCGGTTATTTGGGATGCGATGTATACCGTAAGATGCACCTCGAAACGCTGATTCCAAATTGTGCGCGGTATCTGCGATACGATCTTCTGGAGAAAATCATAAATTTTTTTCGCAAAAAATTTGCGTACTTTTGTGTAGTTGAAATCACCAAATTTGTTCTAGGTTACCGTTCGAAACTATTGAAGAGAAGTTCAAAAGCATTAATATTGTATCATAGCTGTCTAAATCATATTCAGCATCTGAGAAAGAAAGAAAATTTATTATTGATGATCTTGACCTTCGCAGTAGTTCAATTTTTCATGGAAAAATTTATCATAACTCCATCCAGGTTATCATTTCGCAGATATGCAAGCTAGTATTCGAACAGCATTGAAAGGCGCATTTTTTTATATACAAGTCATTACGAATCCACGTCACCAAGTATGCTTCCCTTGTAAGACGTCTCAATATGAAGTTTCTGAAAATTCTGTCTATTCTTGTCTGCGAAACTATTGGAATGGAGATAAAAGTTAGTTGATCCTGTAACTCTCGTACATCCGAACTGAGTGCAAATGTGTGGTGCTGTAAACACATTTATGAGATGTCAGCAGATGAAGCAACAACTTTGTGTATGCACTTACTCAGAACTGATGAAAAATGTCGTTTGTCGTTCTGATTTGTCTATGAATTATCTATATATAAATAAAACCGAAACTTTGTGGATTTGTTCGTTAGTAAGTATGTGGCTTATAGACTCTTTTGCGTGTACCGATGATAAAATTTCTCTCCCTATAAGTAAGGCACGGCGCACAAGATAGGCTATTTTTGCGACGATTTGTTGCCCCCTTCAATCGATTTCTTGATTTGTTTACTTACATAGAGCGTTTGCCAACCATCGTTGGATCATTTCCTCACAGTCATGTATTTCGGGCCTTAAAGTTCATTCACATTCCTCGGCGGATAGGATCTGGTATCTCAAGTTAGCAAGGAAGACATAAAGACGTATCACAGCTTGTTCGCAGATATGGAGAAGAGAGATAAGTCTCAACGCGTTTGCGATCAAGTAGCCCAATTCCCGGGCGGAACCGGGACGTCGTCTAGTGCTCAATAACGAATGCAAAATATTTTGCAATTCTGTTGAATGCGTGTCAAAATCATGGCTGCTTTCTGGCCTATTGAGATATGGTTTTTGACCAATGATCTGAACTCACACACCAACACGCTAGAAGTATAAAATTGAAACATATTTCAAAAACAGTTATCAAGCAGTATGCAGTAGCTTTAAATCTAAAGAAATTTAATGAGACAAATTTGAGGATAAATTCAAATTATGTGGATTTGTGATTACGCAGAGATCCGTTTGCGAGAGAGGCCTCCCCTCCGCGTAATACATTATATAGTTTTTTTTTTGAAAAAAGAAATGCGGCAACTTTATTGTTTGCAAAGCTAGTTCGAATGTGTTTTGCTGAATCCTTCTCTGCGCACTGCACATCCATTTATCGAGGCAGTTGGAAGATGTGGCATTGTTTTGTACAAATTTGTTCAGTGTTAGTAGCTGTTTTACTTTGTTGTTCACTATCCCACTTTGTTTTATGTGATCGCGTATGTTCATATCCATTGGTAGAAATATATATTATATTATTTTGTATAATAATACTTTGTACGTCTATTTGAAAGTTATTATAAGTATCACTGCTTGTAGTTTTGATCTGTGGGCTTCGTCGCTTGGAAATAGCTTACAGGAGTGGTGAGAGTACACGTACATAATCTGAACTGCCGCTTGATGCCAAAAAAATCTTAAAATTAATCGGCTAAATCAGGCTTCATGAAAGAAACTAATATAAATAGCGAACTGCTTCTTGCGGTTACGGTTAATGGATCTCATTGTGAGATTTGGTGATTTGAGCTCTAGCCACAAAACAGCTTTGATATCAATTGCTGAAGCACACGCAAGCGCCATATTCAATACAGTAGAGTTATTGAGCGAAGCGAACATAATATCCGCAATGCGAGTGTCATACAAGCACTATCTGCGATCTTTACATTTTGAGCAAAATTCATGAGAACGTGTTTTCATAGGCTCGTAACTCGGCGAATTTTATAGGCTGGAGCCTGAGTCTTGCGCCATTCGATAGCACATCTCCTAGTAACTTTGAACAGTAAAGCAAGCAGGCAGGTTCTTTGACAGACACGTGAGAGGTGGAGGCGAAGTTACGAGCTTTCGTGATGCAGTTACAGTCACCTCACCGTATCTCTCCAAGAAGACCCTGTAATCCTCAAAGACCAGTTTTCGTAAAGAGCGTGTTCGAAAACCTCTATAAGCGAAGTTTCCTTACAATTTAAGAGCATGAACATTTTGACCAAAATCCATCGGCCAGCTTCAGAGCGTAAAACGAGAAAAAATGAAATTACTCGAACATCTTGGAAAACTTGCTTATAAGGGTTATCCGATCTGGTGATTACGAAAATCACATCTGCTTAGCAAGAGAGCTTCATATTTTAGAGTTACGTTGAGAATAATTTAGAGCGACATGATTTTTTCAGAATTCACCAGCCCTTCTAATTCCTATGGAAAGATGCCTGTGACTACTTTTTAGCGCTACGTAATCTACAGAAAAAGTACTATCGAAAGGTCCTTGCTGGAGTCTACAGGGGCAATGCGCGCTGCTTTACACCTTCACGAAAAGACGTCTACAGAAAGATTTGAGAATATTGAAATCGGAATATCAAGGATACGCTGTATATCGAAAGACTTGCCCTGATGATCTAAGCACAAAGCTTTCTTCGGATTCAGAATATGTTCATTCCGAAGGAAGTTACGGCGAGTAGAATTTAGAAACGCGTGATTTTTCCAGAATTCACCAACGCTTCTATCTCTTTTGGGAGACAGTCTGCAGCTACTTTTGAACGCACGATAACCTACAAGGACAGTACTATCGAACAGTGCTTAGTGCTGGAATCTTTTATGTTACACAGACGCTGCGTTACATCCTTGCGAAAAGACCTCCACAGAAAAAATTCAAAAAAAAACTGGAATATCGAGAGCATACTGTATATCAAAATATTTGCCTCGACGATCTAAACACAATGCTGCTTCTGGATTCGGAATATATTCATTCCGAAGGAAGTTATGGCGTTGCGTACTCTGCGTGATTCGCATGGTTTTGCGGATCCTGAAATGTCGCAAACTTCCCGGATTATCGCGCACTTTCGAAATCCCGGAATTCCGTGAAGTTCACGGAAATTTTAACATTCTGTGCGCGGTGATCTTGAGCAGATCTTAGAACAAACTCGATCAGAGTGGCTCTCTACCATACTCCTATAGTATACTGTCTATGTGTCATCAGCGACAGATCAATGGTAATACTGTTATCAGCACACTGAATTCAACCAAAATAATAACCGTTAATCTTGAAAACTAATATTGTATTCGGAATCCCCATGCTCGATTACACCCCTATGCAATCTCCCAGCCCCGTAGGTGAACTCTGCAAAAAAATCGATAAAAGTATTCGATAATCCTGAAAGCTAATAGTGTATTCGGAATCCCCATGCTCGATTACCCCCCTATGCAAACTCCCAGCCCCGTAGGTGAACTCTGCAAAAAAAATCGATAAAAGTCGATAAAATCGATATGGATCGATGACGAAAAGTAGCCTATGACACCCGCCGGGGCCCGAAGTGTATGTGTGCCAAGTTTGGTCCGGATCGGTTCAGAAATGGATTTTTCTATTCGGAACATACGTACAGACCAACAGACAAACATACGTTCAGCTTCATATATAAGATGATGCGTCTCGTCGAGCTGAATCGAACAGTGTCCTCGGATTCAGAATTCGTCCATTTTGAAGCGAGATATGGCTAAATTGACGATCATTCCGGCGCACTGCGGCGGAGTGTGGCGCACTCTGCCGCACTCCGCCACACTCCGCTACACTCGGGCGCACTGTGGCGGAGTGTGGCGGAATGCGCCGCAGTCCGGCGACTTTTTTGACGAATTATGAGCGGTATTGTATTCCGAGTGATAGTTTTCGAGAAATGTCGCTTTTAGCACTGAAACTGAAAAGAAGAAAGCTGATTTCGTACATTTCTCGAAAACTACTGCCCGGAATGGGCTGAAAATCTATAAATATACTTATCTAAGCTTGTAGTATAGAATCACATATGCAAGAACGGCTCATCATTGCTTTTAGAAAAACACGAAAATTTTCGTTTTCTTAGTTTCTAGTCAAGGAAAAAGTACAGCAGCTGCACATATGGGCATTACATATCGGAAGTATTGACGTGTGCGAGTGGGAGGTCCGTAGAAATTATTTGGGCAAAGATCTGATTATTTTCGATTTTTTGGGCATTTGGAAATCTTCAGATTTTGAGTTCGAACTATCCGAGGATCGAGCTTGGCGCAAAACCATGAATGCCATCTTGTAGAGCTTGCGTTGCTCTATCGAACAATACCCATTACCCTTTATTGGGTTGAGTCTGGTTGCTTTGTTAAAGCAAGCAAATAAAAAACGACATTATTTTCTTGACAACCTAATAGATGACTTATGTGGATAGTGTTTACACGAGCTAGTTAGAATTTTTGTAGGATTTTTATGAACTAAGTTACGATTTTTCTCAATTTTTCGGGCAGCTGAATCTTTTTAGTTTTTGGCTCGAAACTCAAAGTTAATGAGAGCTGTTGCAAGGACAAGATAGCCATTTTGTAAAGCTTGCTTTGCTCTATGGAACAGTACCTTGCAACCTATTCAGAAGTGAGAAGTGTATGACTTACTGCGGTTGAAATTCAAAACGGACACTAATTTTCGGATAACCTAATACATTCGATGGCTCCGATCTCATAGTCTCCTAAGAAGTGATTCGAGCCTAGTTCATCTTCTCCAGCGTGGATAATAGTTGCTGAAGGCACAACTATTGTAAGCGAAAATGGGACACGACATTTTGTGGCTTTCAATTCAATGATACCATTGGCTGATGTGCAATTTCTTTTTCCCAAAAAGAAAGAGTAATGATTTGTGATGAGTGCAAAAGCAAGTAGGTAATTCCTTCAGAATTAAATTAGCGTTTGAAAATGACCAACTTCGGTGGCCAATATGTGGAAACCTCAGAGTTTGCTGAACTGAACCACGAGAGTTTGACATCATTACGGAAATGATGCCTGGTTAAGTTATTATCATGCTTAATGCACGTATATGATGATGGGCCAATACCAGGGCTCGGCACGAGCTGGCACCAGGAAATTTTCAAAACGAAGTCCTCCTTGACTTTTGGGAATTTTTACGAATTCCCCTTTGATCCTCAACGATATCTCCTCCAAAATCCTAAAAAAACCCCCCCAAAACGGAACGTCGACTTAAAAAAGGGTCACCGTCGAAAATTTTGCGTATATCTTCGCCAACAAAAGCGATACCCCCCTTTGCTTTTTGCCCCAAAAACGATATCCAGCTTGCCCCGTGCCAGCTGGTACCAGGCCCTGCCCAATACCGTGGCGTACTCAAGTTACCGTTCGGGGGGGGGGGAAGGGGGGGGAGTGACAAAAAATTTTTTCCGATGAAAATGCGTGACTGACGCACCTTCATCCGAAAAATTTTGAGCAGCATACCAAAAATTTTTTGATATGCTTCTCAAGATTTTCTGGGCCCATAACGCCACGCTTCCGAAAGAAATTTTTATGAGGCCGAAAGTTTCAAAAATTATTTTTTTATTACTTACATGTACAAACAACATACTTGCATATTTTTATAACTCATGTAAATAATTTTCAATAATTTCGCGATCCATTCTCTCCCCCCCCCCGGTACGCCACCAATGGTCAATACCTCGATGTGCTTCGATTGGCATAGTAGGCTTTTCTGAACTTGAATCGCATGCCATGTCATAGAGCCAACATCAGTATTACGTCTATTACAGCCGTTTGCCTTCCTTACCTTTCAGTGCGACCCACGGTGTGCCAACCTTACGCTTCCTGATAGACTGTGAGTTATTTTCATCATCCAGAATCAAGCTGCTCTTTCACAGTGAGCTCCGTTAGATTTCCCTTCTCATAATTCTCTGCACTCGTTTAGTCCTTCGGTACAAGACACATACTTGCTCCATAGTTAAGTATCATTCATCTTCATCTGTTCCAACGTGTTCGGTTGCGTTCATACTGAATTGGAAGTGCGGGGGTAGTAAAGCTCGAATTGAGCGCTGTGCTGGAACTGACTTCGGAATTAGTATGAACGCAGCCTCACGTATGTACAAGTTCGAGCTTGCTAGAAGCTCGTAAGTTTGGTTTAAACGTAGTTTAGTACCGTGATTCTTAGCGCACTCCTCTAGCAGCAGAAAAAGCGGTGTAGGTATCTGGGAATAGCATTGCAATAACCTAATGATATTGGCCTGCTAAGAGTTTTTTGTCCAGGCTAGAGTGATCTACATTCGCTCGCTCCAGTTTCTTCCTTCTCTGGACATGAATGATTTGTAATATTCAATGCCTTTGGTGTAATAAGAGAACTTTGTCTAGTAACGTGCAACTATTTTGACTCTCTCTCTAGCTGCTTCTCCAAAAAACATGAATGATTACTATTGTTTATCATTATGATACAATGACATTGATTGTATAGAGGTTGAAATGAGTAGAGGAGCATAAATGCATAGGTATAAAAGACAATAAGAGTATTGAATGATGAGCTTACTATATGAGGTATCGGCGATTAATAACACGCAAAGACTAGGCGCCTATGCGTCCGATCAAGCCCATGCATGGGAGAGACAACAGACCGTAAGAGACATTAAGAACGCTTGAACATAGAGACGTCAATACACCCGTAGTCTTTGCGTGCGAAGAAACGCCTATACACGATAACTGAAATTCAGTCGAAAAGCAAATGATACGAAGTCAACGGGATGAATGACGGGATGGGGAGCATAGTGGCGATAGGAGGAGTGTTGGATCATACCCCCTTCACTTTGAGGCCAAAGTCGGATGACCCCACCTGTGGCTGAGAATGGGAAAGTAATCTGAGAATGTAACATGATTATTATTACCAGAAGCTTTACGAGATGAACAACTCAAACAACAAGTACACTTATACATATGTCATCGCCTTCCCGTTTTCGTTGGGCGGAGCATTTGCAGACATCTGAACGCTTCGGTGACTTGTCAAACCTCCACTGCAAAGTATGGTTCTTTGTACTCTCTAAACTGCCACGTATATATGCTATTGTCATACATGGCAAAGTTGGTAGCAAGAGATTACAAAGAACAATGCCTAGCAGTAGAGGGTCAACAAGTTCACCAACGTGTTCAGATGTCTGCAAATGTCCGCCCAACTCGGAGGAGCTGTGACGATACATAAGAAACGATATTTGAAATTATTGTGATATAAATTATATCATAGCATACTTATATCATTTACCTTTAAAGGCAGCGGCTCGGCAGAATGACAGCTTTTGGATATTCATTATTCCCGGTTCCCCTGGATGAGCTAAGTCCAAGACTGTACTTTGCAGCTTAAAAAGATATCAATATCCGCTTTTCCAGACGTGAAAAGTTCGAGGGCGGACCGCGTAAGCGCTCTCTAGAGCGCGATTGGCTCGTGCGTACGGTGGGTACAGTATTTACACTCACGAGCCAATCGCACTCTAGAGAGCGCTTACGCGGTCCCCCCTCAACTAGCGCTTTTCACGTCTGGAAAAGCGGGTTATTGATATCTTTTGAAGCTGCAAAGTACAGTCTTGGACTTAGCTCATCCAGGAAAGCCGAGAACGATGAATATCCCAAAGTTGTCATTCTGCCGAGCCGCTGCCTTTAAGGAATGACATTCGCACTTACAGCACTTGAAATTCCTTTTCGCGCATTTAGAAAATTATATTGAGAGTTAGTGAAGCATGAATTAATTGACTTCATTTTATTGATAAATTCTACACTTCTCTGGATAGCAGATTAGAATTTTCTTGGAATCTCACGTCTTGGGTTTTCGTTGACTAGGCTCAGATCTCCAAACTCCAATGGAGTGTCATATGGATCACCCTTCCATGTGTTGCCCTCGATGTCTGAAGATGTAAATCTCTCATAAGCAATTTTCATTTTTTTTCCTGAAAAAGTTTACCTTTTCGATATGCATTCCATTAAAACGTATCGCTTATGTACTTCCCAGAATATAAAAAATGGTAATTTTCACATGTGTAGCCCCTCCGAAAGCGTTATCAGCATGACACTTCAAGGTGCGTACTTCCTCGTGAGCACGATGTCATGTCGCTTACGAGTCAGGATATCTCCTAAATAAAGAGAAAGAAATGAAAAAATGGAACTCTTCAAAAAACTCACTTTTTTCTTTGCAACTAGTCGTCTAAAAATCCACTCTTTCCTCAAAGGCTTGAACAAAGGTCTGTTCGTTGGTGGTGCTGTCTTGCATATCTCCTCAAAAGATGGACATATTTGTTTAGTTGCTATTATTATATGTCTATTAGCTAGAAAATTGAGCTAAACCCTGACATTCATGAAAACAAAGAGAACTGAATGCATTGCTTATCAGCCATTCGACCACTAAATGCATATTACTCAAGGACGTTATGATAAGCGTCCAAGGGTGTGTCACTCAAAGGCTACTGTTTACATTTTTTACCGTGACGTCTGTGCTGTTCAGCGGCCACTTTGATAACAAGTGCGAGTGGTAGTTGCGATAAACAATTATTACTCACGCCAAGAGTGTGTCACTCAAAAGCTACTGTTCACATGCTTTACAATGCAAGCATATCTACTGCCACTCAGCGGCCTCTTTGATAACAAGTGCGAGTAATAGTTTTTGCAAGCATGTCGAAATATCTCCAGTGTTTACCTGAAAAATTCTGTCTTTAGATAGTTCACTTTCAAACGAAGACTCGAGAAGTTGAATTTGACTGATTTTCTTCCAGATGACTACTTCTCGTTATCGCTCGTATAGTACTGCCGTTTACCTGCCGAACTTCTCCTACGCTCGCTGCTTCGCATGCTGCTTGGGGTACGATAAAACTGACTAACTCTATTAATCTTCCAATTGCGCAAAAGGTCTCCCAGTGATAACATTTCCAGATACTATATTTGCCGCTGAAGCTTCAAGTCATTCGCTGGCTTGACCATTACTCTCCCACACGTTCCAGTCCAGTTCACCCTTCCTTTATTGTTTGCAAAAAGCTAGTTAGGCCTGTCTCATCTTTTTGCATTTTATTAACGAGTTCTATTCCCTCCCCACAATAAGTCGGGCATATTTATCAACACATACCGTCCCCGCAAATACAGTTGCTTAGGTTGAGTGATCTTAGAGCACTTTTGCTACACGCAAGGGCATGAGACAGACTCCAGTGAGCTTCTCAATGATATATTCGTACGTGGTTCCAACAAGCTTAACCCCCCCCCCCCCCCGCCCTTCCATTCTTAACACATCTCGGAGCCGGACTTGATTTGTTGGTAAATGATTTTTGGTTGTTTGTTTATCACTGCCCAGATTCTGAGTATAATCGTTTTCGTTGTCCAAAATGTGGCTCGCCTTGTGTGTGTTGAATAAATGAAATAAATGAACAATAGCTGCGATAGGAGAGCAAAAAGTGAGCAAACAAAATCAGTTAGTCTCATATCTCACGACTAAGAAGACCTGGAAAAAAAGACGACTGTCTACGTAGCTTCCCCATGAGCTCAGCTTTCGAATGGTTTGAAGATTGTTGGGGCTTTTTACTTCTTGGCTTCAAAAAATACCTGCTTCGGTGACCCATAGAAGCCAATATCATTGAAGATGGCAAGGTGGAGCAAGCTAATGGTAATTATCCCCACCCCTTTTTCAAAACTTAGCCATTACTTTCGCCCAACAATCAATACATCATTCGAATGCTTATGAAAGGGGGATTCGAAATAGACCGTCGACTTCTTTCTAGCCCCCCTCTACCAAGAGATACATTTTATTTTATCTCTAAACTAGCTTGCTTACCCGGCTCCGCTCGGCCCTATCAAAACACAGTGGTAAAAGTCCCATCCCTATCCCTGTACAGCGTTTCCCTGTGCCCACTTCTACACTCCATTTCCCGTTCCCTGTGTTGTTTTCGAAATCAGCACGCCCACTTAGCCCCCTGTATCAACTCCCGGCCCTGTAGCTCAAATTTTGCAAAAAATCGATAAAAGTAGCGGATAATTTCAAAAACTCATAGTGTATCCATAATCAGCATGCTCGATTATCTTCCTGTGTCAACCTCCCAGCCCCGAGGCTCAAACTTTGAAAAAAACCGATAAAATCGATAAAAGTAATCGATAATTCCAAAAACTAGTACTGTATTCGGAATCGCCATGCTCACTTACCACCCTGTGCCAACTCCCAGCCTTGTAGCTCAAACTTTGCAAAAAAAATCGATAAAATCGACATCGATCGATAACGAAGAGCAGCCTATAACACGCTCCCTGCCCCGAAATATACAGGGTGTCCCAAAAAGATGTGCACACTGTTTAATCGTTAATAACCCTTTTGCTTTCATCTCTTTTGCCGAGCTTGACATACTCTCTTGTAGAGCAAGGTTCAACTTAGATTTACAGTATGGAGCGAGTTATCAGTCGCCTTTCATTACTGTGGGATTACGGTGGGAACTTCGAGGAGGATTTTGAGCTACCGAAAGTGATTTTTGCCTTAGAAGGAAAACCAAACAAGCCAGGAACTTTTGTACCGACCTAACTAGAGTCGCTGATTCTAAATATGAAGACTGCATTTCGGTATAATGCTTTTTTCATGAGTTATTTCATAATTAGGGTAACAACTGTTTTTTCAATGTTAGTCAGAAATGTGAATACGCCATCAAGAAAGCTCTAAAAACTGGTGAAAAGTTATGTAATGCAATCAGCATGCCTGAAAACTTAGCTACACTGATTTTCAGATTTTTTTGAAATTATTCCATTAAGAGGCCTATTTCACAGTGACGATGTGTGCTGGAAGTTCATACCGTAACCATACAGTAATGAAGAGCGATTACTGATTTGCTCCAAACTATAAATCTAAGTTGAACCTCGCTCTACACAATGGTACCTTAAGCTCGGCAGAAGACTTGAAAGCAAGAGAGTTACTAACGATTAAACAGTGTGCACATCTTTTTGGGACACTCTGTATGTGTACCAAGTTTGATCCAAATCGATTCAAAAAAATTTCTGTTCCCACATACGTACAGACATACATACAGCATACAGATAAACACAGATTCAGCTTTATATATAAAGATATTTACATATAAAACTGAATGTGTGTATCGTTCACTTATAGAATCGTGACGACGGATTTTACTGCGGACTTTGCGCCCATCGGAGCATAAAACGCTCATACAAGAAGGCATCACCTTAACGTTCAACTTAGCCACTTCCAGCGTCTAAATATTATCATACGTAGCAAAAAACCATTCGACTAGAGATGAGAACTAAGAAAATGCAATTTCCGGAAGTGGCGGCTCGTCGCGCGCGGTCGCGCCATTGTCACGATTTTTCAAGTGCCCTATATGTATGTCTGTATGTACCAGTGGCGGTCCGAGGGGGCGGGGCGAGGGGGGCGCGTTTTTTGAAATTACTTATATGGCTCATAAAAATGTGCAAGTGACTTGTTTTTACTTGTAAATAAATAAAATAATTTTCAAAATTTTTTAAAAATTCAAACTAGCCTTACAAAAAATTTTTTTCGGGGGCGTGCGTTAGCCACGCACCTTCATTCAAAATTTTTTTTGGCGCCCCCCCCCCCCCGGTCCGAAATCCTGCGACCGCCACTGGTATGTACGTATGTGCGGAATAGAAATTTTCAATTCTGAACCGATTTGGACCAAACTTGACACATATACTTCGGGGCGGGGAGCGTGTCGTAGGCCACTTTTCGTTATCGATCGATATCGATTTAATCGATTTTTTGCAAAACTTGAGCTACGGGGCTCGGAGTTGGCACAGGGAGCGTAATCGAGCATGCTGATTACAAATATGTTATTGACAGGGCCGGGCGGAGCCGGGTTTGCCAACTATATGGTCATATTTTACTGCAGAACTCTGCCCAGCGAAGACATAATCACTGCTGATTATCTATCTCTATAACAGAGAAAATCTTTATCAACAAACATAGACATTCGATTTTCTCGTAGCTTTCATCTTCTTTGCGATAGGGGTAGAAAGTGAGCACACAAAATTAGTTTATAAATGGGCTACATGAAATCCATCGTATTTCACGGCTTAGAAGACCTAGAAAAAAAAGTCGACGGTCTACGTCGATTTTCTATAATTTAAACCTTCGAATGGTTTAGAAAATGTTGAGACTTTTTGCTTCCTGCCTCTAAAAATAATTGCTTCGGTGGCCGATAGAAGTTAATACATTGAAAGGGACGAAGCGTAGCAAGCCATAAAAAATATGCAGGAGTGACAGTTATGCCATCGTTATCAGCAGTGACGGGGGACGTGAGCGAACACTACATATACTTAAGTGTGTTTATCTGCTGTTATAAACGCTGTCACGTAGTTTCTTTCAAATGTGGTGTTTCGAATTTCCAAATAATGCATTTTGCAAATAATTTCTCGATTTATATATTATTTAAGGATACTCATGTTCAGAATGTATGTCACATATCTTGCATTGGTTCTTCTCGAAATCCTTGTTTGTGTCATGGATTGCACGGACGATCATCTACAATGGAGGAACCCTAGCGGACTTTTTCGGTGGGAATGCGATCATGCAAACTTCGCCTCTTTGAAATATCCACTTTATCTGGGAACAGGTGCGCAGGATAGCGAAAACAGATTTGCTGGATTCCTTGAAATTGAGTTCCCCAGGGCGCGCGCGTTGGTTTGGATTTTTGGAAACGAAGTCCCGATGAGTTGTCAAAATTTCAGGAAGTTAGTTTTACTTCAGAATCAGTAGGGAAACCTTTATTTGATTAACATGACAAAAGCGAACAGAGCGTATTTTGAGATATAACAAAAGGCAAAAATACATATTTTGATTTGACTATAGGCTCTATTATTGAGTATGCTACCATTTCAGTGCTCAATGTGTCGAAAACCTCCTAGGCCAACCAGATCTGTGGCCTCAACAATCTGGCGATGCATGTTTCGCCACATAGTTCAAAGGACACCGCATGTGATTGCAGCGCGATACCTATCAATGCGTAGGTTTATGTTAATTTTGGCTCAAGAAAAGAGGAGAGGCAATGGTTTGATTTGCTCTGTTCATTATATGGCAGATTTTTGAGCGTTCAAATCGTTCAAGTCAAAGAAATCCAAAGTTTATGTGAACTCTCCGATTTTTATGCTTCGAACCAACCCAGTTGGTTTGGTGTAAGTCTAGAAACCAATAAATTTGGGAACGGGTATTAGGACACATAAGTTTCTGAAACTACCCATTTTTATTTGGAGTAATATTGTATACACATGACTTAAATTCGGTGCCAGGTGATTGTTTGTGCGTAAGCAAGCCTTTTGTTTGTTTGAGTTGCTCTTGGACTCGCGCGCTTGCGAAAAACGCGTTCAACTCGTAAAACCTGACACGTTTGCCGATTTTTTGCTATACTGATAAAGACCCCGACAGCCAGAGCGTATAAACGCCGATTAAGAGAACTCGGAAAAGATGTGTCCCACGCTACCTACCACCAGCCTGCGAAATTCTATCCACGATGTCCAGAACGTTTTGACCAAAAAAAGCACTGGAATGTAATTTTTTATAATGCTACCGATGTTGTGAAAACTGCGCTCAAGTGCTCTGTGAGTGGTTCTTAGCTTTCGACGTGGCTACAGTGTCGGCTCAAGTCTCATCTGCGTAAGAGAATGGAAGTACGAGCCGAACAGGTGGACATGAAGCTCGGGGTCCATCATTTGGTGGCGTGAAGGCGGCCTAGGCTGCTCTTCTTTTCATGTTAAGTTTTTCTCAAGTCGTTCTCCATGTTCATCGAATGCCCGAGAACACGTAAGTCGCTTCCATTATAGAGGATGCAAGAATTGCCTTGCAATTATATTTTTTTGCGTCTTCCAAATGACGTTCTTCATAAACTGAGTCTATATTGATCTATTCGCAATCTGATATCCTTCCTTACTTGGTTTAGTCGCTTCAGCATCGTCCCTGACTCAGTGATACTGCTCGAAAAGGAAACGATGTCGTCCGTAAAACGAAGGTTCGACAGGATTCTCCCATCAACTCGTATGTCTCTCTCGTCCCAGTCCAGTGACTTCATCATCCACTGCAAGGCCGCAGTGAACAGCTTCGGCGAAATTGTGTCGCTTTGTCGGATCCCCTTCCCAATTGGGATGGTCAGGGAGCGATGGAACAGCTGCATCGTCGTTGTACAGTTCTTGTAGCAGTCGGCTAACGTCCTCACGTAAGCTGGGTCCACTCCTTGATCGACTAGCGCTGATAGGATGGCGTTGTTTTCGACGCTGTCAAAGGTTTTCTCGTAGTCGACGAAGATTATGACGAGATTCTGAATATGGTTTATGCAGCTGAATCCTTGCGAAATCCAACTTACTTCTTGGGGTTGAGCTTTCAGTGTCCTTAATATATGAGCGAGAATAATTTTCGTGAAGCTTGTACAGCACACTCAGTAGGCATATCGGCCGTGGTTTCGGGGATCCTCCCCTTCGCCCTTCTCTAGAAAGAACTGCTTTTAAAGTTTTTGACTGATTGGGAATCTTTTCTATCTGAAGATAAGATGTCGGATGCAACGCGAGAATCTTTTGCAGATGTTGTCATCCGGCTCGCAGAAACTCGACGGAAAAATGGTCAGGTCCGGAAATCGTGGACTTCTTCATGGTCTAAATCGCCTTGCGCACTTTAGCAGGTAGAATCCGTGCTGGTATTTCTCCAGAACGAACAATGGGCATCGGCAGGGGTGTTGATGAGCGGAAGAGGTTGTAGAAGCTCTTCGCGATAATTCCATCTTATATCAGGAAGAAGTTGGAATCCCCTTTTAGTTCGATAGTGCAGCCAGCCGCATGTGATATTCGCATTCCCTTCATAAGACTTCGTCTTCATTCGACTGCTTTCAATATTTTGACTTTCCTGTACTTTAAAAGATCCTCTTGCAAAGCTGTTCTGCAACTGGCTTAGCCACCCGCTGCTCACATACGTATGGATCTTACCTCAAAAATTTCCTTCGAATAATTTTTTGATGGTCTTCGAAATGCGTTCCCGTTCGGAAGTCACCGAGGCGCACTCTCCGCAGGCTCGAATCCTTTCAAAAGCCGGTTATCTAGTACCTCTTTCTTCGTTGTTGCGAACACAATTCTACAAAATGTATGTCATAATAAAGTTCTTGATCTTTACTATCACCCTGACGAAGTCGCAAAGCTCCTTTTTTGATGTGAATGAGAAATCTTGAAAAAATGTGTTCGAAAAACCCTTGTTTGTTCTTCACTTTAGCCCTTCTCATGCGTTTTTTCGTGCAATCGATAGATCTAGCTTATGTCAGAGACAGAAGAGAGACAATGGAGAAACGTCGCAGGGCCTACTTTTTGCTTGTGGTGAAATACTTGACGAAAAGCTTCAAGAAATGCGTTTTTGTTAATAGCTCTTTATTGGAATTATCAGGCAACCACTTCTTTCACACCTAGGGGCATCTTGCTCAGAATGATAAGGAGAATAAAGCTGGTAACGTTGCCAAGTAGAAACTACAGAAGGGCTAAAAGAAGGACACGAAATCGGACTGTAACTTGCATTTCAACTTACAAGTGAAGTCACTTAACTTAGGTCGGCCTTTTGGAATGAGACACATACAGGGTGTTCCAAAAAATGTACTCACTGTTTGACTTTAAATAACTCTCTTGTTGAAGTGTTCCGGGAAGCTTTAGATACCATTTTGTGGAGTGACGTTCAACTTAGATTTACAGTATGGAGCGAATTATATCGCGCTCTTTGTTACTGTAAGATTACGGTACGAACTTTGACAAAGATTTTAGGCCATTGGAGCTATATTCTGCCTCGGAACAAAATCAAACAATCCAGAAACTCTTATGCTAGTAACGGGAGCAGCTGATTTCGAATTTGAAGTTCCCATTTGACCGTGATGCTTCTTTCCTAAGTTATCCCCGGTAAATCGTAATAATTCAAATCCCAGCATTTGTAAGAGATGTAATAATACCGTCAAAAAAGCTGAAAACACTAGTGAAAAGTTGTTAGGTGGAATCAGCATGTGCGAGAACACTAGTACACGATTTTTCAGATTTTTTGAAAAAAAATTTGCTAAGTACATTTCACATTGGTTCCATATGCTGGAAGTTCTTACCGTAATCCCACAGTAATGAAGTGCAATCGATGATTTGTTCCGTGCTGTAAATCTAAATCTAACCTCGCTCTACATGGTACCTAAAGCTTCCCGAAACACTTCATTATAAGAGAGTTATCTACAATCAAATAGTGAGTACATTTTTTAGAACATCCTGTATATTTAGAATCAGCTCGAAACGCTGATTCCAAATATGCTGTCCTTAGCTCCGAAGCTTTCCTCTGAAGCAAGTTAGGAGCTTTTTAGTATGTGTCGTTGAATATAACTGAATATGGAAAAAAGGCTTAGATGACAACCTGTCCAAAAAATGGTGGAAAATCGAAATTACATCAAATTGAGTCATAAGGCTTTGATTGGATATAGTATGCATTTGAACTACTACCTAGATTTGTGATACCGTAGCACCTAAGTAGGTCAACACGCAAACTGCTCAGGAAAAAGCACGGAACTCGCTTCGGAGTAATGCTTCGCAGCTATGGAAAGCAGATTTGAAATCAGCGTTTCAAGCTGATCCCAAATATATGTGTCCCTTTTTGAAAGGCCGACCTGAATTAGGTGCCTTTCCTTGTTAGTAATAACAAAAGTTTTCATGACTACTTCTTTTCTCGCCTATCTTCTTCTTGATATAACGCCTTCCAAACATCGTGTTCTAGATTGCCTAGTCCTGGAGCGAAAACCTGTAACTTGAAAGGCCGCCAAAAGAAAGATTTGCTGGTCGTTACAGCGTTTTTATCCGGTTTTTGAGTTTTTTGCTTTGTTATTTGGCATCTTTTTTCCTTCTCTGTTTTTCCATAAACAACCTTCTCCTTGTATGGGAACAGATATTCAAAGAAACTTCAATTGTAAGGTCCTGTCTCTAGACTATCGAAGGTATAGCGGGAACTGCCCTATTTTAACTTGCAAAGCTTTGGAAAACGTATGTTCTCGCTGTTTTCGTGCTTTCTAGTGTGGATTTTCGAAATCAGCGTTGCGGATGATCCGTTGAATTTCCTTGGATCGAGTCCTTGCCCGAATACTGACAGACGAGACTTTAGCTGAATATCCAACAGTTTGCGGTTATTTAAAGTAGGATTTTTTTGTTCGGGCAAAGAAGGAGTAGTTCTTTGTATTGAGTGCAAAATTCACTTTCAAAATAAAGTTGACCATGTTCGTGATTAATCATTTTACTTGGGTGGCCTCATATTTGGAAATTTTAGAATTGCAGCAGAAGTCTTAATTTGGCACATGAGAATTACGTTTCTTAGTTACTGTGCTTAGTAACTTCCAGGTCAGGGTCAAGCTTGTGGTGCGACTGTCCAACCGGTGGTCGTAAAGTGAGCACCTAAAATGGGGGGGGGGGGGTCGTAAGAGGGTGCAGTTAAGCTAAGACCCAAGCTTGAAAGGAATTCAAAAAGCAGGTAATTAGTACATGTTCTTTGAAGGCAGCGTCCAGGCAGATCGGGACCTATGGGGCTTTTACATGGAAAGTACTTTTGGAGCCCTAACTAAGGCACTGCCCAAGCGGTAGCTCAGGTAGTGCTCTAATGGCTGAGATATTCCCCTCGAAACTGGCCCCCGCGGACGTATTCGCATGGATTCATGGCAATTTCGCGCCAGAATCCACGCTTTGCGCCATGAATCCAGGCGAAACACGGTCGCGGGGTCCAGTTTCGAGGGGAATATCTCAGCCACTACAGCACTACCTGAGCTGCCGCTCCGGCAGTGCCTTAGTTAGAGCCCCAAAAGTACTTTCCACGTAAAAGCCCCATAGGTCCGGATCTGCCTGGACGCTGCCTTTAAGGGATTTAATTTTAAAAAAGTAAAAATTAGAATAACAAACATAAAAATAGTAGAATTTCCCAGAAAAAACGTTTTCAAGGAGTCAAAACACTTTTGAAAGGTTTATGATTTGATAAGAATGCTAAATGTAGAGACTGGCCTAGAAATCCTGCTTCCGAAGCCTCCTGAAGTCCCACAAACTTGACAAAAGCGCATCTTTTACCAACGATGAACTATAATTTTCAAATCTTTTCGTAATGTTCGTCAGGGGCTCATACGATTTTCTTGTACTTTGGAGAAGCTTTACTATATCTACGCAATATCTCGTCTCATTTTGTAAACTGTGGAATTTCTTATGATTTTATGTAGGTAGCAAAAAATGTTAAAAGGGAGGGGGGGGGGGGGGTCGTATCTGACAAGGGAAGGAAGGTTGGTCGAAGTGGCCTTTTAAAATGTGATGTATACTACCTTGTAGAGCTTGGAACGCTGATTCCAAATCTACCTTTGCTATCTGCTGCGGGCTTCTGGGCGAGGAGTTATGAAGGTTTTTGTGAGTAAAAATCTGAATGCAAAAATAGGGTAAAATCAGCCGTAACCTTTCCCCAATGTTCAAAAGGCAGCAGCAAGTTGGTATATATGAATCAAGAGTATTTGTTGCACCGAGTGACCTGACTACCAATTAAGCCCAATAAAAAATGTTAACACTGATTTTAGCCTACTCCTGCATTCAGATTTTTACTCACAAAAACTTTCATAACTCCTCGTCCAGATGCCCGCAGCAGTTAGCAAAAATAGATTTGGAATCCGCGTTCCAAGTTCTACAAGGCAGTATACATCTCATTTCAAAAGGCCACTTCGACCAACCTTCCTTTCCATGTGAGTCACATCTAAATTTCTCCGGATTGAAGCTTGCTCCTGCAGTTTTGCTTTAGTACGAGGCCATCCTCCTACTGGGGACGAGTGGCGTAGTGGTATGAGGCGCCGCTATGACCAGATCGGACGCAGGTTCGATCCCCGCCCCTGGGCCAACCAAGCCCTCTACCCTCCTGGGCTGGTAAATTGGTACCAGAGTAATCTGGGAGGATAAAAGCACTGACTTGAAAACGGCTGGCCCCCGCAAGTCACTGTAATAGGCTCGCACGCATACAATTGCCTCTTCGACTATGAAGATAGTGTGTGCGTTCGGCGCATGCCCTCAGAGGGTATTGAAGACGCCGAATCCTTTATCCTTTATCCATCCTCCTACTTTCTATCCTAGAGATTTCAGGTTGTTTCCTATACTTCTCCGATGAGTTACAGAATTTTCAACTTAAAAATCCCAGTTTTTGCTTTTTAGGATCGCATCTAGATGTTTTCGAGCTCACTGCTCCTCAGTGGCTGAATTATACCGTGGCTATCCTGGTCGCTATACTATACAGCCTGTTCATTGCGGCCTCTTATTTTTCTCTGACCTTATTTACGAATTTTGAAAATGGCGTGCTCATGCACGTTCGTAACATCCTTCTGGATGGCATTGAAAAGGTTTTTTTTTGCAAAAAACCTGTGCAAAAGGTAGAAAGTAAGCTTTTTATTCAAAAGCATTTTTTATGCTTCAAAAAAAATCGTTTTTTCTCGCTGCGAAACTATGGTGTCGCCTACGGATTAGAACACGACACTGTCATCGTTGTCTAAAACGTTGCAATTTTCAGATAGTTATTATTTTTCTGTACAACTGAAATGAATGAGTTAGGCCGAACACATAAATGGCAAGATAAATTAATATTTATCATTAAATAATGAGTATTGTAAAATAGCCAACTATAATGACAATGAACCGTTACGTAACGCTGAATTTTTCTTGGTTGTAATTATGCTCTACCCAATTTACGCGGAATTATTAGTGAGGTTTTTGAGTGGTGAAGAATTACTTGCATTATATCTCCCAACTTGAAATTAGCTATCTTTCTCTGGCCTATAATTTTGTTTGAGGTCTACTGGCAGACTAGCTTTTGAGATTGACGTTCGTTTATGCAGGATACCGCAAAAGGAAGTGGGGGAGTAGGTAGGGGCGGGGGTCGTAAGCATGGGGTACCTTCAACGGGGGGGGGGGGGGGGGTGCGTAAAAGAGAGTCCCGGATCGCATCAACATGCTTGACCCTGCTCCAGGTTACGCTTCTGACAGAAATGTTGATCAAGAGGGGGGAGGGGGGGGGGGGGGAAGGAAGGAGGCAATTCCGGCCATCGTGTACCAAACGTATAGCTCGACCTGGCTCTTACCACCTATACTGCCCGTAGACGGGGTCCTGTTTGACAAATGTCCGAGCAATGACCAAGACACAGATGACGATGACGGTGACTGCCGACTTCAAAGATTGAATGGAACATGATGTACTCGAGGATGACTTTCGAGACCTAGAGCGAGACTGTGCCGATCACCCTCCCCCCCCCCCCCACCCGCCCCCTGCAAATCACGGCAAAATTCTCGCACCACTCTAAGTCGTTTTCTTTCTCCTCGCTTTTCTGCATGCTGCACTGCAGTACTGCAACCAGGGTCAAGCTAATGATGCGACTGTCGCAACGGGGGGTCGTAAGAGGGTATCTAACAATAAGGTGGGGGGGGGGGGGATCGTAAGAGGAGGTAGTTAGACTAGAATACCCTAGGCTTCAAAGGGAATCAAAAAGCAAGCAATTAGTTATGTTCTTTACAATAAATCTATAAAAAAGTGGAAATCAGAATAAAAAAGATAAAAAATCTGTAGAAATTCTCAAAAATAAAAACATTTACAAGAGCTCAAAACACTTTTGAAGGATGTATTATTTGATAAAAATGCTAAATTACCGATTGCCCTAGAAATCTTGCTTCTGAAGCCTTCCTGAAGTCTCACACACTCGACAAAAGAGAATGTCTTTACCAGCTGTGACCATCATAAGATATAAATCTTTTTGTAATGTTTTTTACGGGCTCATATGATTTATCTGTACTTTTGAGATGCTCCACTATATCAGTGCAAAATTTGGTGTTATTTTGTCAACTGTGGATTTTCTTATGATTTTATGTATGGTAGCAAAAAGTCAGGAGAGGGGGTCGTATCTGGGTCGCATCTAAATTTCTTCGGAGCTATCGAAGCTTGTTGGCTGCAATTCTGCTGCAATACAAGGCCATCCTCCTGCTTTCCCTCGTAGAAATTGCAGGCTGTTTTATAACTTCTCTGGTAAGTTACAAAATTTCAAGCTCAAAAATCCCAGTTTTTGCTTTTTAGGATGGCATCTAAATTTTTTCGAGCTTACTGCTCCTCAAGAGCTGAAACTTTTTCCTTGGATAGCCTGGGCATTATACTACAGAACCTGTGCTTTGCAGCCTCTCAGTCTTTTCCTGACCTTAGTTACGAATTTTCAAACTACCGTGCTCATGCACGTTTTTGACGTCGTTCTGGACGGCGCTCAAGCCGTTTTTTTTTTCGCATGAAAAACTGTGGAAGAGGTAGGAAGTAAGCTTCTTAGTCGAAAACATTTTTGTAGTTCAAGAATGTCATTTTTTCTCCATGCAAAAATTTGTGTCGCCTAAGGGAATCAAACTTGCTGGCCTGAAGTATGCCTGAAGATTCAAAAAAAAACTTGCAGAATCTCAAACATTATTAAAGGTGTGTATGTGTGCTACAGATGATGGACATACCCATTGGCCTAGAAATTCTGCTTCCGAAACCTCACTGAAGTTCTCCGGCAGGTGTTTTTTGAGATTGACATTCGTTTATGGGTTACCGCGAGGAATGTGGGCAGGGGAGGTAAGGGGGATAAATGAGTGAGAGTGGGGAGGGGGGGGGGGGGAGGGGGAAGGGGGAGGGTCGTACGGATGGGTACCCTCAAGGGAGGGGGGGGGGGTCGCAAATGAGGGTCCCGGATCGCATCAGCACGCTTGACCCTGACTGCAACACCCGATGTTGATTAGATGGTGCGTCACCGCTGTGAGAAATGTTGATCGGTTCGCAGCACGATGGTCAACCGATAATCAATATATCGATTCTTGGCGAACTACCGACTTACACGTGATGTATCTCCTCATATTATTATCGTCTGGCTTTGAAATTGTAAATCAATTTCCAATTTTTTACTATTATGCTCGAAGATCTTCATTTCAGCATCTAGTTAAGCCAACATTCTGTATATAAACCTATCTATGTCTCTGTCTTTTGAAAATTTCATTACCGTGATTAAATAAACTAAGCGCATAACTGAAATGAAATATGATAAAAACTGTTAAAAGTCCGTTTGTATGTAGAGTCAAGAGCATCAGAGCATTCGTGGTCAAGACTGCCTCCTTTTTTGTAATAAAGTGGTAGCTGTTAGACAAACGTAATAATTGCCACATATGACAGTGTTGTAAATTTAGTGCTTTGATAGAGTAAACACTATCAAGGACTGAGCATGCTCATGATTCTCTGGGCAATATGCTACCTAACCGTTTTGTGAACTCAGTCACTAATCCGATTCATTGTGCGAAGAAAAAACTTGTCCTAGAGAATCATATGATAACGACAACGGTTGAGGTTTCTTGAACAGACAATGTTTTTCGGTGATCAACTGACCCAAAGTCATGGAAATGTCCTGGTCACAGACTGGGCCTTCACGCAAGGAAGCGAAAAAAGTTCTTCTTTTTCAGGAACCACCTTACTTACAATATGTACAATTTTTCCATTACGACTTTGCATGTACGCAGAATTTCTTGAGGCTCGACTTCGACATAACGCAAGCGGGTCCTCTACGAGAAATTTCCCTCCTGTGTGTGATTTGTACAGGCTTACCAAACGCAGTGTCGCTTGCATCAGCATCTCCACTCCCGTGCTAGACTCTGCATCACTGCGTTTGATAAGCCCTGTATAATTGCCTGCTTATCGGCCAGAAATGCGCGGAAGCGATGTGGTGCGCGATGACAGCAGCCCTTCTTTGATATGCTCCTTACAATTTCATAGTTTTTTCTGATAAAACTCAATGCGTGTCTTAGATCAGTTGTAAGAGCTATAAAAAATCAACAACTCGCAGCAATTTGATTACAAGTTCACAGGATGTGTTACTGATGACGTCACCTCTCTGATTCAATGATCAAAGAAGAGTGTAAGGCGCTCTGTAAAATTAATCAATAAATGTCAAAAAATGAGGAATGAACACGACTGCACGAGCTATTTAATTTATTATGTGAGCGATATATGTCCCTATTCAAGCAGTTTTTGTCGACATGCTTAGTTCCATCAATTGCTTACAATGCTACCACATAGCCCGCTGAACTCCACTCAGTTTGCTGTGATCGGCCAGCTTCCTACAAAAAGAAAAGAGCTGACGACTTGTATGCAAAAAAGGCTACAATTTACCTGAACAGATGTCTGTTTAGTCGGTACGGTTTTATCTTTCCACGCTGTCGGCCAGTAAACATGCACATGTTCAAGACCAGACGTGGGATGGAGTATTTTGGCATATTAAACAGCTCTTCAGCTGCACCATCTCTGATAGCCTGTAATAAATGTGCTTTCACGCTGATTTCACACCTTCACATTCTAGAGTAACATGAGATTCTGGATTCAGCAGGAAAAAGTACCTGAGGTAAGACAGTGTTGCATTTTAAAGCTTTTAGCCGCATTCGGTCAGCTCCAACTTCGTGTATCAACTCGCGCCGCCTGAAGAAATGATTTCATTCTTAGCCAAAGAGTTTTTTTAAACTAGAGGATCAACAAGAATCAGTATGACGAGCAAGCTTGAGAAATTACTATCTTTTTATACCTAAACTTCCAAGCGTAAGTGGAAAAACTAACCTTTGATTCAACTGACTTGGCTTCCGGAAGGCGAGGCTTTGTGAATTAATTTAGGCCGCGACGCACCTGCGTCTCACTCGCGCGAGTCTCGCTAGTCATTACCTAGCCTTAATTATTTTTTATATATTTATTTATTAATTTAATACGCACAAGGCGTGCCACATTTTAAACCAGAAAAGAAAACGAATATACTCAGAGCTGAACACGGATAAACAAACAACCAGAAAAAAACCACCAACAGATCAAGTCCGGTCCCCAGATGTGTTGAGAATGAAGGAGGGCTAGCTTTTGGACATGTACGAATATATCAGTAGGAAGCTCGGTGGAGTCTGTCTCATGCCCCCTGCTTGTAGCAAAAGTGCTCTTAGATTACTCAACTAAAGCAATGTATTTGCGGGGACCGCGTGTGTTGATATGATATATGAAATATATAAATATGCCCGACTTATTCTGGGGAGAGAACAGTACTCCAGGGTAATATAGCGGAACGAGATAGACAGGCCTGACAAGCTAATCCCGAAGTAACGAAAGGGCGAACCGGACTGGGGTCAACGGGTGGGAGAAGTAAAGATCGAAATAGCGAATGATTATCAATGGAAAAGGGTACATGGTTCCAAGTTTGGGCTAGCGAGCTGTACTTTAGCTTAGGTCACAAAGCCCCGCCTTCCCGAAGCCAAGCCAGATGAATCAAATGGTAAATCTGTAATTTTAACTTCTCAAATACAAGTATCAGCCAGAGGAAATTGTCTACAGATAACATGATTCCACGGCACTCTGATGCAGACCTCCAAATTGATAATGGCAATTACCACCGCCTTGTCCAAGAAAAAAGTCTAGTAGCTCACCTCACATCTCGCAATTGACGCCATGTAGCCCAGAATGTCATACGTTTTCCCTTTTTCCACCATTCGCGTTCAACGTAGAACGGATACTGGTCAAGTCTATTATCATGAAATAACAGATAGAAAGTACACTCAATTCAAAGAGTAAATCACTTCAGATGAGCGATAGCCTCTGCAGAGTACTTTTCCGTATGCTTGGGAACAAACTCCTTCTCTTGTTCCTCAACTGGCTCAGCCTCGTTGACTGTGCTCTAAAAACAAACCATTTTTGTAAAACTATGAAACAACAATGCAGTAGGGGGCTTGTCGATTGCAACGTCGACGTCTATGGATGCGCGATGGGGGTAGCCATGCAGTTTCTGGTTTCATGCAGAATGATAGGGGTTCGAACGTGGATGTATCGAAGCTAAGGCCCTGGCCAGACTTCGCTCAAGAGCGCTCAAAAGCCCCCAAAAGCGTCCAATCTTCTCTAAACCTCTCCTCAGTCTCTTCCATTTTTCCTCACACGAGAAAGTGAAGAGACACCAGACAAATTTGGACGCTTTTGGGCGCTTTTGAGCGAAGTCTGGCCAGGGCCTAAAAATTCTCAATCGGATGCTCATTATACTCAAGAAAATTCAGAAAATCTTCCAAACATGCAAATATCAAATATCATCCGAAGTTCGCAACCTGCGAATTTCGACTACTGGATTTCGATGGAAAATAGAATAGAGCAAATGCAGCGTGCATGTTACAATTTTTTTTAGTAGTAATCAAATCTGAATTCTCACCGCTTCGGGAACGTCTGATGTTGGATTCGATGACGTAGGTGCTGTAGGAGGCTTTGAAGAAAGGGTGCGCTTCCAAGCAGAAAGCAGCAATCGCTGACTATTGGTCAACACTCGTAGCATTTCTGAGACAACGATATCTCAAATGATCAACCTACAAGTCACATTGATAGTAAGGGTTTTACCCAAAACCAAAGTACTCTCGAAAAAATAGAACATTTTATTCGATCATAAAAAAAGAAGTCATAAAATAACTAAAGCATGACTGACTTACCAAATACAACGACCGTAAAAGTAGAAAAGCAACAAAATACAAACAAATCGAAAAGAGAATTGAGTTCACCAGATGACCAAACATAGATAATAACTTCCCGTAGATAGATACCACTTTGAAGATATGAGCAGAACACTCATCTAGCACTTGCACGATATGCTTCAAAACCATACGCATAAAGCAAATTGTCAGCCAACCGAAATTTAACCGTTGACACACGCAAAAACCTCTCACTCATCAAAGTGCAATCTTGCGGTAGGTTAGAGATACGCAATGTGCAGCAGAAAGACTAGAACTACTCCTTTTCAGCATATAATATTTCAAAAAAAAAAGCTTATATACATATAGAAAACAGGTGGATCCAAATGCCAGGTTCCAAAACCTCAACGGCATTACCGAGGATAAGGAAGACAGATACAATAATTCAATGACTAAGGGCCTATGCTAAGCCATTTGCAGTTCTATTAGCGATAATGAAAAAGAAAAGAAAAAACTCAATAATATCATCATGACAAAACAAGCTACTACTGCGCAAGAACCATATAGCCAAATATGGTGAAACTAACAAGATTATAGAGAAAATGAAGCTAACCTTAGACCAGACGACCACTGTATCATAGATGAATTAGTGCTCATAAAGCGCCCATTTCTCTTCAACCGCTTTGTTACAAGCCTCATGCGGACATCTCAAAGGCTTTCCTTGATGTTCATTCACACATCGTACTACGCACCTACAATTCAACATGAGATCTTCAACACCAAGCATTACGGTGTGGTACTCACCCGCAGGGCACTAGGACATATTCGTGTTCTGTATCTCCAAATCGGCAGTGGTCAATTGGACAAGGACTGTCACGCAATCGCGCAATGATCTGACGACTGACTGAATTAAACAGCGGCTTAGAGTTCATATGAATCTAGCTATCAGATGCAGACAACAAAAGAAATGGAAACAAGCAAAAAACGTACTTCTTTTGGAACAAAAACATGCTGCATCCGGCTTTCCTTTGAACCATTTACTCCAGCACTCCACACACATGTAGTGGCCACAATCAGGCACCACAACCTTGAATATTCGATTCCGGAAAGTCGTCAACTGTTATTTTTGTGAATGCGCCAACGGAACAGCAGTCATAGGAGACCATTTGAATCAGGTATTAGTCTTTTCAAAGAAAAAATCGCTTATCTTCACATGATTGTTTCCCAAACTGTTTTGTAAACGTATACTGAATGATTCGCGTCAATGCGCAATTGAAGGTCGCGATTTCTTTTGAAGTTTAGTTTTGCAGGTATGCTCACAACTCTCTAAGGCTCGGTCAGAGTTCACGCAATTTGATCGTCGTTATTCAGTCGCTCCAAGACAAGTGTTATGAGTTCATTATATGCCCCGCTTGTATCTCGGTTGTGATAGTTAGTCATGATTAGTCGTTTGGAAAACTATCACAACCGAAATGCAAGAAGATCGGCATGCAATGATATCGTCACCAAGGTCTTGTCTTGTCGCGATCAATCGCGACGATCAAATCGCATGAACTCTGTTCCGAGGCCTAAAGCTGTGAGAAAAGCGCTGACAAAATCAAGATTTTCCGTGCACATATGTGACGCCACCATCATAATATGAAAAGCTTGATTAACTATTGCACGCAATTTTACTCCTGTAGGTTCAGTGCTCAAGGAGCGTGCAGTAAGAATGTCAAATTGTTGCTCAAGTCTACAATTGACTTCTTGACTTTACGCCCAAGGGATTGGTCATACCTCGTCGCCGCGCGATTTCTAATTGCTACGATTGTTCATAATCTTCCGTAGGAGCATACTAAGCCAAATTTGGCATGTACGCATAAGATTACAGAAGCTAAGCGCCTACGCACTTGAATTTCACACGCGGTAGATTTGCGAACATCTGGCAAATTGCATCGAGCATCGCCGCGATTTTGGAGAAATCGCGCGAGGTATATTCGAGGCCTAAGGCCTGGAGCATAATTCATGCGATTTCGTCTCGCGATCTAACGAGAAGGCCCTGGCCAGACTTCGCTTAAAAGCGCCCAAAAGCGCCCAAACGCGCTCAAATTTCTCTGATGTCTCTTCACTTTCACGTCTGAAGAGAGATGACAGAGAGTGAGGGGAGGCTAGAGAAGTTCGAGCGTTTTTGAGCGAAGTCTGGCCAGTGCCGAAGACAACTGTCACGCCATTGCATGTCGATCATCTTGTATTTCGGTTGTCATAGTTAGTCACGATTAGTCGTTTCGAAAAACTATCACAACCGCTATGCAGGAGGATCGGCATGCAATGAACTCGTAACAGTTGTCTTGCTGGGAAAATCGCGAGTATGCCGGCCTAACACGATCTGATCACAACAAGTAGGAAGTAAACAGATAGGCATATTTTCATGATTGAATAGTTGTACCTTCGCTGAAGCATGATGTTCAAGCATTAGTACAAGCTGGATAGAACTCAAGTAAACTCAGACTCACCCTATCTTTGTAGTTATTGCAACAAAAACAATGACGGAGGCTTCTGGGAGACCCATTCATTAGGTAATCAAGATAGAGGTCATCTCTCAAGACAACGAAGTTTTTCTGAGAATATTTTCTCAGGAGCAAAAAAAAAGATGGCGTGATAACCATACCTTAGCCGATTCCACGATAAACGACAATTTGATAGAGCGGTCATATTTCGAACATAACCATCGCGTCCAATCAGTCCTATTTTTGCCTATCCTGTAAAAATGGGACTTTGCGCATACTTTCCGCAACTGAGAAAGAAGCCTATGAAAAGCTACTCGGATGTAGATCACAGATATTAACCTCACATATACTTGATCTTCACGAAATTTGAATTCCACTTGGACCGTGTCGCCACGCATGATACCTCCACTAGCAAGAGAATCAGGAATGCGCTTTCGGCCGAAACTGAAAGCTTGAATCATTTTTTGACAGCATAGATCAACTAAAAAACAATTATCTATAGATAGGAGAAAACATAGTAAAAAGCAGATAAGATGTAACTAGTTGGATAACACCTTCTGATTATGTGCATGATCCACCTAACTGACATTTTTGTTGAACCACATAAAAAAGCAGAACTGTAAGATTATGCACAAATATAACTTCGAACGCTCCGTGTGGATTCCTTAATTCCTTGGGCACGCCTTGCGCGAGTTGGCAATGTCATGTGGTCATAGTTCATAGGAGCTTCCAATCAAAACGATGCTTGCGTGAAAGCACAACGAATTAATCCGGTGCACAAGTATTCTGCATGGGTTTCATATATTTGACAATTCCAGTATACGCGTAATAACGTATAGTCTATGTCCTGAGATAATATCAATATGTCCTCTGCTTCTTTGGACGCGCTGTTGTAGAGCATCATGATTCAATGCTTCGTAAGGCCTCGGACAGAGTTCACGCGATTTGATCGTCGCGATTTAATCGCTACAGACAAGTGTTACGAAGTTCATTGCATGTCGATCTTCTTGTATTTCGGTTGTGATAGTTAGTCACGATTAGTCGTGTTGGAAAACTATCACAACCGAAATGCAAGAAGATCGGCATGCAATGATATTGTTAAAGTTGGCTTGTAGCGATTGAATCGCGACGATCAAATCGCGTGAACTCTCTCCAAGGCCTAACGAGGCAGAAGTGTGGAGGGCATTTACAGCGATGTTAAAGACTGGCCAAACTATTTCTGTGATTCTTGTGATATCCGTGTGCGGATCCCATAACATGTATACTGCGGAACAAGAATGTATAATGGAATTCGCAATGCGCTCCGTAGTGCGGCACATCGGAAGTCGAGGATGTAGGAATTACAGGGATCGCTCTCAGAAGACCATAACTCACTCTTTTCAAATTCAAATGATACGAAAATGTGTAAATTAGTCTATCATAATATCATTTCTTTGAAATCTGATAACTAGTGTTTTCCCACAAAATTAGCAAAGGCCAGTGCTAATGCTGGCAGCATGGCGATGTATGGCCAAGCTCTAAACGCAAACCTCTCAGGGATGTGTTCATACTGATCCCGTAGTCCGGGAAGAGTTCTAGCACAGCGCTCAGTTCGAACATTGTGCTGGAATTACCGGACTTCGGAAACAGTATGAACGCACCCTCAAGCGACGGAAGAAGACATGATATTGGAAGTCAATTATCGCAAGGCACCAACTCCAAATAATTCCCCCACCTCCAACTTCGCTTATGCAGGGTGACACGATGTAGTTTCACTGTAGGAGTTTTAGCTACAGTCTGCCCCAATTCTAACCAGGCCAAAATTGGCATGGCGGGAATCCGCGTCGCGAGGGTTTCGCGCCACTTCTGCAACTAGCTGGTCTGCTCTCTCCTCAATCTCTTCGCTCTCTGCGACAGCGCGCGTATGCAGCGCAGACCCCTAGCGCTGCGAGCGCGCAAATTCAGCCGATGATTCGGCCTGATCCCGATTGGGGCAGACTATACTGCTTTCTATCCGCCTTCAGCGGGGCTTTGCTCATATGTCGTTGTTGTTAAAGGCAGCGTCCAGGCAGAACTGGACCTATGGGGTTTTTACGTGGAAAGTACTTATGGGGCCCTAACTAAGGCACTGCCCAAGCGGCAGCGCAGGTAGTGCTCTAACCGCTGAGATATTCCCCTCGAAACTGGACCCCGCAATCGTATTCGCATGGATTCATGGCAGTTTCGCGCCAGGACACACGCTTTGCGCCATGAATCCATGCGATACGATCGCGGGGCCCACTTTCGAGGGGGATATCTCAGCCGTTAGAGCACTACCTGAGCTGCCGGTTGGGCAGTGGCTTAGTTAGGGCCTCGAAACTACTATCCAGGTGAGATCTCCATGTGTCCAAACTTGCCTGGACGCTGCCTTTAAAGGCAGTGTCCGGGCAAAAACTCGATTTTGAGATTTTGTGCTTACCCGGGCCTATTCGCTACGCTGAATCCGAAAATCCACACTGGAAAGCGCGAAAACGGCGAAAAAGGGCTCTAACGCAGGAGGCAAATTAAAAGTGGGCGGGGTCTTCTCCAGGGAGAATTCACGATCCCTGCTCCCAAAGCGATCTTTTCGCTTCCGATTTCAGATCATGCATTCGCACTTGGTCCGTTGAGATGTCAGGGCTGTTAGTGGGATTGAAAAGATCGCTTCTGAAAGCTGGGACCGTAAATCCACCTTGGGGAAGACCCCGCCCACTTTTGATTTCACTCCGGCGTTAGAGCCTTTTTTGCCGTTTTCGCGCTTTCCAATGTGGATATTCGGATTCAGCATAGGGAATAGGCCCGGGTAAGCACAAAATCTCAAAATCGACTTTTTGCCCGGACACTGCCTTTAAGTAAACAACAATCTGAGCGAAGCGATTTTACTACATCAAAATATATGCAAATGTTAAAGTACTGGTGTAGGACACATCAGCAACAATCAAAGTAAATTTCAAAAAGTAAAAAACTGGAAGCAACTATAACATGGAAAGATATTAAATTAACTCATCCAAATTATAACAGACAACTCACTTGAACGGCCTATAATAATCCTCCATTTTCGTAACACTGATGTTCCAAATATCTTTATACTTGTAAGAAGCGAGTCCCATTATAGGGACTCGTTTCAGATCATTCTGTAAATAACGATATTGTAATGAAGTGATGCTATTTAAAACTGGTGAAAAAATGACATGTCACCAAAACACATTCCCTTCATATTGGAACTGAAATAGAATCACAAAGTGAGGACCCGCAAGCTCACCAAAAAGCAGATATGGAGCACATTATGTCTTCCCGAGAGGTATGTCGCGATGTTCGCATCACAGATGGTGACAACGAAGTTCTTATTGTAAGGATCAGGAAAAAGTTCTGCTAGTTCCATACCTGCAGAAATACAGGATTATAAAAGTCAAACCAACATCGTTTTTGACTTAGGCGTCAAAAAATAAAAAGTGCGTAACGTCCGCATATACGGACTTTGCATTTAATTTGACGCCTAATATAAAAAAAATGAGAGTTACTCATGTCTGACCGTCTTTTCGACTCGAATGTATTACGGAACCCAACCGGCATATGCTGAAACTGAGACTTCAAAAAGTACTCCAAAGTGAAGTTCAGTGATCACAATGAACCAATCACGACCAAATTTGGGATTTAGGTGTTTTGGAGGTCCTTCTTTTCAGTAGCAATGTCTGTTGCTGAAAGCTAAAAGTATGGTTCCAAAAAAGTATTCTAGGTTGAAGTTCAGGAATTTTAGTGGACCGGACATGGCCAAAACTGGGATTTATACGTTTTCGATGTTCCCCTTTTCTAGCTATGGTTCTTCGCATAACAAAAAAACAATAAGCTTTTTCAAGAAACTTTAAAAATTCAAGTTCAATTTCAGCAAAATGTTCAAGGTGATGGTTAGATAATGAGCTCATGCCAAAATCATAAGTTCCTTTATTTCGATATTTCGTACCATAATATACCTACGACATCACTAACCTCGCAATAGTGCACAGCTTGTAGCGAACAAGATTGTAAATAATCTTGCTTGATAATGGATCTATGAATAATCATGAGGCATCTCCGAAACAATTACAGTCAACTAGTTATGGCTACATGAGATACAGGCCACAACCATTGTGCGCCTGCGGCATTTTGCCCGAATAAAACCTTCATGAGGTCAGAACCGTGCAACGCGGGGAAGAGGAGATCGTAATCGAGTATCGTTCGTTCGCTTTCACTAGAGTGGGCGGACCACTGCAGACATGACATGACATGTAATCGGTCGATAAACCTCCATCCTAGAGCATTGTTTCTTGTACTCTCTCGCCATCCAAAGCCGCCGCGCGTGTACGTAGACAGTGCTCCGCCCACTCTAGCGAAAGCGAGCAAACGATAGATACATGCACTACTGTTATCAAATACAAACAAGTTTCTAGTGTCACCCACAGATAATTTTAAAAAACAGGCTCTCTAGTACTAACCGTTGGGTTCTGATTTTCAAAATTTGTTTGTAACTCTTGTGTCCTGACTTTTATGCAAAACAAACATTGTTACTGAAAAGAAGGACCTCCAAAACAACTAAATCCCAAATTTGGTCGTGATTGGTTCATTGTGATCACTGAACTTCACTTTGGAGTACTTTTTGAAGTCTCAGTTTCAGCATATGCCTGTTGGGTTCCGTAATACATTCGAGTCGAAAAGACGGTCTGACATGAGTAACTCTCATTTTTCTGATATCAGGCGTCAAATTAAATGCAAAGTCCGTACTATGCGGACGTTACGCACTTTATTTTTTGACGCCTAAGTCAAAAACGATGTTGGTTTGAGTTTTATAATCCTGTTGCAGAAATGACGTTAGTGATCGTTCCCAAGAGGAAATTCGGTCGATGAACAGAATGACAACGTCGGACACTGGTCGATATATGAGTTTGGTAATGAACAACGATGTAATCTAGAATAGACGTTGGAGAACGAACGAATTGGAGGACGTTCACGAACTCAATGTGGGAAATGAGACGTTTATCTTTTCCTGACAAAACATAGAAAATGCTTCACAACTTTCCATTGTAAATAAGTAATGTGTGATAAAAGTAGTTCCACTATAGCCTGTTGGTGGCAAATGCTACTTCCACTTTGTATTTTCTCAATATCGAAAGCTTTCCAAACTTATCTGAAGTGTTATTCACGTGCCCATGGGTATGAATCAATAAAAAGAACTTTTCTTAGGGGCAGAAAGTCAGGTCCGAAAGGGTTAAAGTCATTTTTCTTCCTTCAAATTTAACGAACACATTCCAGAGTTGTACTGATTATCTAACTCAAAGGTGCTAAACATATTGCTGATGAGAACAAATTATTGTTTGAAATATCGAAATTTTAAACCCCAACTTTCCATCTGTGGTTCATGAGAATTCAAGACCTCAAAACATCATTTGTTTTTATCAGCAATGCTTAGCATCTCATGTCGGTTGCGGGGACAAAATGCCCATGAAATTATGCTTTTGCCTCCGATAGACAACGGCAAAACCTCTGTTTTGCATTTCGCAACGACCCAGGCGGTGAGAAGGTTCATTTCGTCAACGTATACACATAGGGAACGTTCCCACAGACATAAAGCAAGTTTGAACATAAACACGCAATCCAGTAAACAGCGTAAACGTAAATGAACAACATACGGAAAAACTGCGCCTCGGCAGTAGAATATGAATGAGATGGCCGTTAAGGAGTGAAGCAGAGTACGTGGGCCATAGGCAGATGATAAATGCATATAGGGAAGAGTTAATACCAGAATTTACAGACGAAACTATACAGGAGCCAGAAACGCATTTCTGCCTGGAAGATGCCAGGAGAGAAACAATATAGGCCATACTGCCGGAAATACGAGATACATATGAATAATGGAAATATCTGCGGGAGTCTTACATCGATTCATGATACAGAGATACTCTCACAGTCCTGAAAATGACCTGAAGCCATAAAAGAGATACTGCTTCCAACCTGAGGCGAGTATGATGCGGAACATGCCAAAATAAGAACAAGATAGACCAACCAGAGTAATAATGGCAGGGAGATCCTCTAATGCCGAACACGATCTGACAGAGACTGATTGCTCCTTGAGGCAGAGAAGCGAAACAAAATGAGAAAATAAGGAGATACATAGAGCACCCGCAGAAAATCGCAACGCAACTTTCCGTAGAATGAGGAGCAAATTCCGTATAGCAAAGGTTGATTATCATAAATCGCAAATTAACGGTAAATGACCTGAGATAGCAATAATGATCTGAGAACAAAGTCCATAACGAGCTCCCTTATCAAAACGATGATCAAATGACCGGCACACTTCGGTGTGCTATTCACGCTATGCCGACAAAGAACAAGAATAGAGCAATGTCCAACACGACGAGACAAAGCGAAATCCTGTAGGAACGGATATAATACAGGCACCAATCAAAGAGGGCTGGGATCTACGTAGCAAGAGAAGGCCTCGGCAGACCGCCATCGTCCGACGCGCATAACATTGGCAGGGTGACTCCCTTCTCGGACTGCTGCAGTGGCTGCTCCTCCTCTAAAGGAGTGCGATGTAAGGCACCTGTGTTCCAAGCCGGCATCCTTGAGCACTCTTTTGATCCTTCGCGAGATGGTGTCCCTTGTTAGTGGATGAGCGGATGATCGGCTAAAAATATATTGATCCGGGTTTTGCGGCAGAAACTTCTCGAAGACGCTCCATAGTATAAGAGCGGGTCCCGTTAGCCGGAATGCGACTTCCGAACCTCGTCTTTCTTGGTCTGTTTTAGATTTTCTAATTGTAAGGCTTTGGCCATACTTCGCCCGTATTGCCGGTGTTGAAAGTGTTGCCGGTGTTGAAAGTGTTGAAAGTGTTGAAAGTGTTGAAAGTGTTGTCAGTGTTGAAAGTGTTGAAAGTGTTGCCGGTATTGAAAGTGTTGAACGGAGGTCAAGGTTTGGCCATACTTCGCCCGTGTTGCCGGTGTTGAAAGTGTTGCCGGTGTTGAAAGTGTTGAAAGTGTTGAAAGTGTTGAAAGTGTTGAAAGTGTTGCCAGTGTTGAAAGTGTTGAAAGTGTTGAACGGAGATCATCAGTCTAGCAGTTTCATTCTTTCTCGAACGATCTCACCGGCTGGTGAATACATTGGAAATGGAATTGGGGAATGAGAAATGAAACTGAAATGAGATGGGGAATGTTTTCGCATGCAAAAGATCCTCAAACAAACTTTTTGAAAAGTGGACGGCTTGTCTGGAATAGGCAATCTCCAATATTTGAAAAAGCTGAAGTCTGAGTAGTAATGTGTGTTTTAGTTCGAATCCTGCCGCGCTTGCGATTAGTGAGTAAAGGACCTAAGTGAGGTTTGCAGCGTTTTCCTATTCCAGACAAGCCGTCCACTTTTCAAAAAGTTTGTTTGAGGATCTTTTGCATGCGAAAACATCCCTCATCTCATTTCAGTTTCATTTCTCATTCCCCAATTCCATTTCCAACGTATTTACCAGCCGGTGAGATCGTTCGAGAAAGAATGAAACTGCTAGACTGATGATCTCCGTTCAACACTTTCAACACCGGCAACACTTTCAACACTTTCAACACTGGCAACACTTTCAACACTTTCAACACTTTCAACACCGGCAACACTTTCAACACCGGCAACACGGGCGAAGTATGGCCAAAGCCTAAGCCACCATTCATTTTCGCCTTTCCGAGACAAGTCTGACACTCGAATTTCGCACAATTCCCCCACCCTCAGGAATGCAGCAAAAACGAGCAGAATCATGGCTGCCCCAGCTATCGCCGCGAGCGTTTTTCGCTACAACGCCCAACTAATGACCGCATCAACATCTTTTTGAGTAGCCTTCTTTCGGTGCTTCGCTGGAGGGAACGTTCGCTTTGCTCCGCGCACCAAAGCCCTCAAGATCTCGTCATCCTCTCGTGGCAGCGGGCCAAAGAAATGCGCTAGTGCCGCAACGTGGCAACCTAGGGACCTGATTTTGTTCTTGTCGATCAGGTGCGCAACATATACGTTTCGGAGTTTGTTTAGCGCAGACACAGGGACTCCGAACTTCGCGATGAAATTGAGGAAATCCTCTTGCACTCTTCTGTAGATTCGAATTGTCCCTGGTGCCAGTGCGCTGTCAAAACATGATTCAATTAGCTCCGCTACTCTCTTCAAGCCTGCGCCCACAGCGATTCCAGCCGTCTCTCCGGCCCTTCTTCTTTTAGCATCAATGAGCCGATCTGAACGAGGAACTGGTAGAACGTTCCCAACTGACTCATTGCACGCCTCTAAGGCACACCATAACCCAGCACAAGCTCTTACGCTCCCAATACTACGAACCACGCGCGCAAAGCCCCTAAGCTAGCCAAACCGGCACCGTTACCGATCCTGTCAATCCTCGAATTTTCACGCCAGATTTACCCGCGCGTACCAGGGTAGCGCCGTCGCAAGTATGCCGACTACCATGCGGGCACGCAAGTCATAACAATTTCGATCTTCGCAGCCCCAGACCAGGGAGGGTGGGTGGGTCCCACGTTGACGAAAGACCGGAATGAGGAAACCCCGGCCAAGCACGCGTTACAGTATCGCCCCGCCCCCAACGCGTGCTTGGCCACCAGCCAAACGCGTTGCGAAATAGCAAAACTCCATTTTTAGGCGTGAGATACGGTGCATATGTAACTGCGGAGGCACGCATCTAACTTTACAACTTGACGGTAACGATTATCTTAGGTTTAACTTTTATGATTTTGAATTTTTTCATTAACTTTGAGAAAAGAAAATGAGTTTGAAGAAATGACAGTTGACCGCCGAGGATAATCAGGGGATTACACAAAAAGCTGGGAAATGCGGCTTGTACAGCTCCTCGCTTCTGTCCGATATGTTCATAGTGAAGGATGGTGGGAGTACCCACTGATGGGTAGACAGTGTGAAATCCTGATATCTGGAGCATTAGGATATGAAGTTTTATTTTGAAGCTTCGGATGGGCCTTTTCTTTGATTGCGGGATCTGAATCGACCCAAGGAGCGCAAGTTGTTTACTATTTTTGTACTTTCGGAGGAGCTACAGTCGGTAGCTCTAGGACCGTTGGGATAGCGGCGTAAGCCAGTTAGCAAACAACCGACTAACGAGGAAAGTACTTTCAATGACCATGGTTGTTTGATATGAGATGCATACCATCTGAAGCAGCTTCGAACGCTGATTTTAAATCTGCTTTCTGTTTCTGCGGAACGCTCTTCTAAAGAAAGTTATGGAACCCTAAACATCCTATTTTGGGGGCGCTCCTTGAGTTTGAGGGCGCTGCTATGTGCGTTGGTGGTGCAGTAGTGTAATGATTACTCGCTGACATTCAATGCGAGAGGTTGATGGTTCAAATCGGTGGAGAGTGAACTATTTTGCTTATTGAATGTGATTTCAAAGGCACTTTATATCGTCTGCAGACACTTACTGTAATGTCTGAGCACAAACAGGAGAGAACATCTTTTCGACTAATGACAGTGTACATTTTTTGAGCTTTATGTGGTGACAAACGTGCTAGGCCATGTTTGGTCCTGTTTTACTAGTAAGGGAGTCAAATAGAATTTCAGACTCTCGTTACAAGTAGTTTTGCCAGAAAAATTTTTTTCCTAGGTCACTTATGCCAAAGGCATTGCAGTAAGTGTCTGCAGGCGATTTAGAGTGCTTTCAAACTCACATTCAACAAGCAAAATAGTTCGCTCTCCACCGGATTCGAACCACTAACCTCTCGCCTTCAATGTCAGCAATTAACCACTACGTTATTGCACCACCAATGCACGTAGCAGCGCCCTCAAACTCAAGGAGCGCCCACAGAATAGGATGTTCAGGCTTCCATAACTCTCTTCAGAAAAGCATTCCGCAGAAACAGAAAGCAGATTTAAAATCAGCGTTCGAAGCTGCTTCAGATGATATGCATCTCATATCAAAAGGCCACGGCCATTGATAGTACTTCCCTGTAAATCGGCTGCCTGCCTCCAGACATTTTTAAAGGGATCATCTGTCGAACCCTCTTCCCAGGGGCGTCTTCAGGTAGTCATTATTGATACCGACATCTGTCATACCACGTGCTCAATATTTTCTAGTAGCTTTTGATATTCTGTGCATGATCACCATCCTAAAATCTACGAAGTTGAGTCGGTGGTTCATTATGAAGTGAATAAAAGCTTGCGGCAAGGAAGATCATGAATGTATGTAGTTTACACGATTTATGACACGCAAAGACTGGGTGCCGTTGCGTCCGACCAAGATAGTTCTTGAATAGAGGAGACAGCAGATGGTAAGAAGTACGAGAGAGGCTTGATCAGAGAGACGTCGATAGGTCCGCAGTCTTTGCGTGCTATGCATCGCCTATACTTGACGACAATGTGAGTACGTGATCAAAAAGCCGAGTAACCTGGCAACGTGAGTTTTCAGCGAATGGAGATTTCAATCTTATCCACTCTGCGAGTTCATCTATTGGGTTAGCTAATAAATATTTTAGTCGCATTTGCGGTTCCTACATGCCGCAGACAGACTTTTGTTCGCCGTTTGAGATTTCTGGAAAGAGTAGAAATGAAAGGAAAATTATGGTCAAGTAGGATGTCTTTCTCAATGAAGTAAAGTTTGCAAAGAAGTGAGAACCGAATTTTTTTTATAGGGAGCACATGTAGAGAATTTTGCTTCTCTTGTCGAAGAAATTCAAACTGCAGTCACATTCATTACTGTCATTCGCTGATTGAGAAAACTTGTATGTTTGTAGATACCAAATTACTGCTTCATCCATTATAGCATGAAAACAGTGCTCACAAGGGAATGGTCAGAAGTCGAAGTGGCCAAACGAAACAAGCTGTGTATCATTCGATGTAGTATAAAACGCGCTTCTGTGGACGAAGCTACAAGCGGTTTTATTGTGAAAAAATCACACATAATAACAGCGAAATTGAGCACATTGTTGCACTTTTAGCTTGGCTTCTGGCTTCAAAAATTTTAAGTAAGCTAGCTGCATGTTTTGGCCCAGCATTGAGGCGAACGAGGCTCTGTACGGCTGAATTTTCATTTTTACGCAAAATTTCTAAGCAAAGCAATGGTCTTCAATGGCTTATAACTTCGTCCAGAAAAGCGATAAGCAGATAGAGAAGACAGATTTAGAGTGAGCGCTTCATGCTGCATCTAACGCTACACAGCTTGTCTGGAATGGCCACTTCGATTTCTGACCATTTCCTTGTCAGAAAGTGAGCTGAGTTTCAAATTTAGCTATGTTGGGGCATAACTGTCCTTTACTGATGATGAAAGATCTGCGTAGCTGATATGTATAGTAGAATCTTTGAAGGCACCATCCATAAGGTCAAGACCCCTGAGAAAAGGTCTTGACCTTATGGCAGCATATGATAATACGACCCCCTATCAAGCCAATGCCCAAGTTGCAGCGCAAACCGCTTCGGAAGCGAGAAAAGCGCCCCGAAAACGAATCGGACAGGACCTTCAGACGGGACCGCCCTCCCCAATCCATGCCCGCCCATCCGTGCGCGCCCAGCCAATTACCGTTCCGAAAAGCCGACCTACGGGTTCTCCGGAATGTGGATTGTTAGGGTTTTCGCGGATTCGACTTCATATTCGGAATCAGGGACGTGAGAAGGCCCCGGAACGAACAAAACATGGAAGTCGAGAATATGGGTGGATGGTGCCTCCAAACTACTTCTCCAAATCATGAACAAAAAAACAATACGAAAAGATTTTGTGATTATTTGCTTTCGAAACGAAATTATTCTGTCGGCAACCTAACATTATCTCAGTTATTACGACAGGAATCACTTCGAATATAGACCAGCAACCTTAGACCCTCTTGATTTCGAGAATATAAAGATGAGTGCAAGCCACAGAGTGTTTGGATGGGCTGGAATTGAAGGTGCATCAACCAGAATCGGTCTCACGACGTCATGCCTGCGCGGTGTGACGGTGCGGTGTGACGCGTGCAAGCTGTGCTACGCGTGCGCGTCGTATGGTAGGTGCCAGAGTAAGCGAATGGCGCAGAATTTACGTCATTTGGATTGACGCCAGCATGGTGAGTGACGTCCATTCTGCGCGGTACCCCAACCTGAACAAAATATTCGCTTACTCTGGCACCGAACCTATGCGACGGTGCGTCCTAAAGGCATACCGATGGTAAGCGGTATGCCTTTAGGACGCAGGCGTGGTACCGATGCTAGTTGATACAGCCTATATATTCGAACACGAACAAGGAAAGAAAGGAGGTTATTTAGAGTCATTAGGTCACAGCATGCTTCGAGTCATAACTTGTCCGTTCTGTGAAGTCATTGGGATGGATGGATATTTATAGCTGTAATAGATGTGGTGAGTATTGAGTTAGTCTTTTTTCAAAGCCGATGAATACTGCACTAACGGTAGTATCGCTCTCTTTGAACTTTAAGAGGGGCACAAGCATGTTTTCAATAGAATTTGCGCTAGCACTATCAATGCAGCAACCTATAGCTCACATAAAACGCGGAGCGCACTATCTATAAAACTTGTATGTACTACACGCTTTCAAATTTTTAGCTGCTGTTGTCCTGTTAGGCCTATATTGATCTAACCGCGTCAAAGGCAATGGCTTAATGGAAAATAGCTTAATGGAAAAGCCAGGATGATGCCGAGTCCAAAGAATTTCTGTAAATCTAATATATAAAGAATCGTAAGCGCAATTCAAAAATGTGCACATGGAAAAAACGTCGCGGTCCGGGAGCGCGCGCATGCTATTAGCACCTTCAATTGCTGGTTCACTAGTTTTTTCAAAAATTCGGAAACCCAGTGGCCGTATTCATCAACGAACCCTCGAGGTTAAAAGTTACCTCAGCTAGCATTTTAGTTTATAACCCGTATTCACAACATGATCGCAATGAAATTCTCTCATGGGTTAAGTCTACCTTGAGGTAGAAATGAACCTTTAAACGCATAAACCCGTATTCATCATTCTACCTTGAGGTTGAATTTTACCTCAATCATCATTTCTCCACCAACTTTCTATTATGCATCCAAGGTAGAATTTAACCCTAGGATAGCTAGGGTTAAAATCTACCTTGAATTTGCACATAAGAGTTGAACTCTTTATAAGGACCTCCTTCATTCTAATTTCTGAGGACCTTATTCTGACGCAACCGTTTTCAAGGACGAATATATTATATCAATACTAGCTCAAATTTCACTTGTTTACTTACACGGAAACCTTTTTTTGTCGAAGTTACCTTTTTAGATGGGAATGTATAAGTTTAGCAGAAAACATTCCAAATCTGTCTTTTTATTTGTAACGTTCCTTAACGAGGAGTTGTGAGCGTTTATTGCAGCATGAATTTACGTATACACTTAGGATGGAGTTGCTAAATCTCACTAGTCTTCAAATAAAGCAATAATTGTAAGATATATTAGGCTGGACACTAAGTTTTGCACCTAGTTTCATAAATTCAACCTCTTTGATTATGGAGCATTCAAACTTTGACAATATGTAAAGATTAATATGTGACACAACTGCGCGCAGACTGCTCAAATTTGACATGAAATAGGAAAGTTTCAGGCATTTTTCAAAAACTAGTAAATTTTAAGAATTTCTGGAGTTTCAAGCTGAAATGAAGCCGTTATCAGCTTAGACCATGCGCAGTGATCCGGAATCGTGTACGAATTATGGCTAGAAGTTGACTCATTGGCTTAGTAAGAAATAAACAAAATTTAGGTGAGTCGAGATTTGGCGCCCCCACAAAGTCGACCAAGTCGCAGTACGCAAGCGCTGCTGGGGACGACCGTCAATGACTAAAGAGTCAGAAGCTCAATTTTCGCCGAGACTTGACATAAGGCTACTTGACCTATCAGATACGAATATCATATTCATTGGTTAAATAACGCCTCTTTCTTTGTTCAGGGTGGGACCCTATATATCAAACTTACAGTAACCTTACAAAAAAGCCTTTATCACGCAAGGTCATTATCATTTTTGTGATCAGCATGTCGGATAACACCTATACCAAGTTTCAGCTAAATCTGTCATATTTTATATTTTTTCATACCATATACCTAGCTTAACCCTCATTGTGAAGCTAGAATATGGCAGAACAGCAGCTGCGCTTGTAGCTTACGTCACAGAAATCGCAATCGCAAAATTTAAGTGCATATGTCGAGAGAGAGGAAAGCATTAAATGAGTTGCAAAACTTAGTTTTTGACTATTTGATTATTGGAGTAGCTATTAAATAAAGTACTTTAATGATTATCATTGCTCCCTTGAAGGGCTAAAAATATATTGCCACCATTTTTGTCCTACTTGCACATCCAATTTCCGCTCCAAAAAACGCTCATGCTTTGTTCATAAATTCCGCAGCTAAGGGTACCTTCATACCGCGCCGGCAGCCGCCGCTGGCAGCCCGTAGCAGCCCGCAGCAGCCGCTGGCAGCCCGTAGCAGCCGCCAGCGGCACGTAGCAGCCCGCAGCAGCCGCTGGCAGCCCGTAGCAGCCGCCAGCAGCCCGTAGCAGCCCACAGCAGCCGCCAGCAGCCCGTGGCAGCCGCTGGCCGCTTTTGTCATAGAAGCGCAAAACCATCAGAATACTACTTTGAGTGCTCCTGCTACGCTTTTCGTCTTCCTTGCTTTCTCCTCTGTTGTCGCCAGTAGAAATTCTGATCTCACACATCACATTTATGTCCATTTCATTACCTTGTCGCCATACGGTCATTCTGTTGATCACAGTTCGCAAAAGTTCCTTTCCTATGTGATTTCTTCTAACTCTGGATGCGTCCAGTTCCTGCAGGTGTGCAATTTGCCAACTTTTTGAGTATGCTTTTGCTTCAATCTTCTTCTTGGCTATCGGTGTATATCTGAATCGCATTACACTATTTCTCAAGCTCGCCGATTGATTCGCTGTATGGGCTCCTCTGGTTTTAGAAATGGCTCACACGTTTTACACAAGACAGATTGCGTAATTGAAATGTGGGCGCAAATAGGATGCAATGTGCGGCAACAGAACAATGAACACAATTTAATATGTGTACTTCTTTTTCATTTTCGAACTATCCACTGGCGGCAACAGAAGAAAGAAGCGTGGGAGATGAAAGCGTGGGTGGGCGCACTCAAAGTGGTAAGTTTGATGATTTTGGCTTCTATGACAAAAGCGGCCAGCAGCAGCTACGGGCTGCTGGCGGCTGCTACGGGCTGCTGGCGGCTGCTGCGGGCTGCCAGCGGCGGCTGCCGGCGCGGTATGAAGGCACCCTAATGTACACGGTGTCCCAAATGTAAGTACTCACTCTTTGATCGGTGGTAACTCTCTTCTCAGGAAGCCTTTTGCTTAGCTGCAAGTACCATGCAGTAGTGCGCTTCAACTTAGGTTTATAGTATGGAGCAAAACACCTATGGCTCTTAATTGCTGTAAGATCGGTAGGAAAATATACAGCGCCATTTTGAAATAGGCCAGCAAAAAAAAACTTCCAAAAAGCTGGAAAGTTGTGTAGCAGTGTTTTAGAGATGCTAACACCATTAGACAACCTTGCTGAGAGTTTCTACGCGTTCCAATTGGTTTAGCCATTTTGGCCCAAAATGGCTAAACCAATTGGAACAATAAAAATAAATTAAAAACAATAATAAATAAAAACAAATAAAAACAACAAAAAACAAATAAATAAAACCAATAAAAACATACATTGATTTCAACCATCAATGTATGTTTTTATATAAATTTGATAGGAAGTTAAGGAGGGTTTTAACTTTGTTAAAAACCCTCTTCAATTTCTATTGTAATACTACAGTAATGAAAAGCTATAGGTGCTTTGCTCCATACCAGCAATCTAAGTTCAAGCCTGCTCTACTGGATGGCTGTTGAATCTAACCGAAAGACTTTGTGTGAGAAGAGATATTAACGATCAAAAAGTGCGTACTAACATTTGAGACAACCCTATATCAATTGCCACGTCCAATCATGTTGAAACATGATTGCTTAGTTCCTCAGAAGACTTTCCTGCCAAACCATGGTAACGTGCACCTACAAGATATACGGCATTATCAACATGGCAGTCGGAAAATCACTAGCAGTAGAAGATTTCATGCACCGCTGATACGTCATGGCATGTTCCGAATAAACGTCAGTGAGTACTCTGTTGACTACCAGGTAGATTTTAACCTCAAGGTAGATTTGTGAATAGCAAAGTTACCTTGAGGTTAAAATCTACCTTGAGACGTGCTCTCAAGGTAAAATTTAACCTCAAGGTTCGTTGATGAATACGGCCACAGAAGTGAAGTAGGCGTCGCGTGAAATCGCGTGAACTATTCCTGAGGCCCAAAGGTGATATTTTAATTTGATATCCGTTTTTATGAAACCCAGTTGGGAGAGGAGTTATGAGCGTCTAGCAATCAAGGCGCGCTTAGTATAAAACTCGTGAATATCTCTTCAGCGTCGAAATGTAACTGACAAGAATAAGTAAATTTTGATCAAGGATTGTGATTGCACAAAGTGATGCAGAACATCAGTGCTAAATCTACGCGCTAGAAAAAATCCTACGACTGGTTCCTTTTGAATGCGCATCAATTTTTGCTCCAGTAAACTCTCATTGCCTTCCAGCAGCCTTAATATTGAAAACAGATTCGTAATTGGTTCTCCGTGCTTTTGAAACAGCTCCCATAAAAGTGCAGCTTTGGTGATAAAGATACGATTCATACCTCAAAATCTTCCCTTTGTCTAACTTGCCCTTTGTTATAAACATTTTTGCACAATGTTTTTTGAGCTTTCTGAGCTCTCTGTGCACATTGGTCGGCCCCTGCTGGCCAATGTGCACCTAGAGTTCAAAAAACTTGTAATATCTCCTCACTCATCAACTATTGTGTGCCGAAGAAGCCGGCGCTATCTGTTCCGGTCAATAAATTGTCACTATCCCCTCTAGTGTTAATAGATGCACGAAAGGGTTCATATAAACCACTGCACTACCACATATGACTAGATGATTTCCTTGTGGGAGTGTCAGTTTCGGTTTGGATGCATAGCACATCAAGCTACACCATGATCTGTAAAACTGCTAATAAGCGGGTGAAAAGTGAAATTTGTAGCTTCATATCGATACGGTTGGACTAATTCCAAAATCTGCGAATTTTGCCATATATACAGTCTTTGATGCTCTAGGGTGCGATTCTAGACCATCTCAACGATAAGTTGAGCCCCAACTTCGCTCGTCCTTCAATCCCACTATGAGTGTAGTTCTATGCCAAGAACATCACTTCTAGTACGCTAATAATAATAATATAGTATGCGCTAGTATTTTGACTTACTCAAAGAAGATTCTATTTTCCATACATAAATTATTAAAAAGGAAGAAGCGTGCAGGTCTTAGCAATGAAAACTTTTGTTAAATCCTTCTATATAAAGCTGAATGTGTGTGTGTGTGTGTGTGTGTATGTGTGTGTGTGTGTGTGTGTGTGTGTGTGTGTGTGTGTGTGTGTGTGTGTGTGTGTGTGTGTGTGTGTGTGTGTGTGTGTGTGTGTGTGTGTGTGTGTGTGTGTGTGTGTGTGTGTGTGTATGTGTGTGTGTGTGTGTGTGTTCCGAATAGAAAATTCCATTTCTGAACCGATCGGGACCAAACTTGGCACACATACACTTCGGGGCAGGGCGGGTGTCATAGGCTACTTTTCGTCATCGATCGATATCGATCTTATCGATTTTTTGCAAAATTTGAGCTACAGGGCTGGGAGTTGGCACAGGGGGTAATCGAGCATGCCGATTATAAATACATTATTGACAGGCCCGGGCGGAGCCGGGTTTGCCAACTAGTTAAGTAATATTCCTCGCGTCACGGTTACTAGGTGTTAGTACCAGACTATCCACTTATAATTTTTATCCTAGAAGTTACAAAATTTGGTTTTTGCGATTTAGCAGCACTCACGAAATCTAATTTAACACGTTGACGACCGTATGCATCCGCGCGTATGCACGCCCTAACTCCCGTTTAGCATTTTCGTGCATCCGCGCATATGCACGCTAGTTTTTTAGGTGTAAACGAAAAGTTTCAAGGTAACTTCTACGCAGTAATACTACTGGTGTCCTGATAGTCTTACAGAACACAGGGCATCGCGGCAGCTGTTCAGAAGTTTGGGCTGCAAAATTGGGTAATCAATCGGTTTTTGGTAAGGTGAACACATGCTAATTACGTTTTTCCGAGAAGGTTAAAACTCTGTAAAGCTGTTTTGAAAGCAAAAAAGGATGGATCAAGCAAAAAATACCTGATATTACAGCGTTTTTTTTTGAAGAAATTCCTTCAATATAGCGATTGCGCGGTTATTGGGAGGGAAAATCCACGCAAAAACCTTGATTTATGTAAGTTCTGGTAAAGCTCTGTGATATACATGTATCTCTGAACAAAGTCCACATGTTTTATGAATAACCGTCAAAAAGACTCCTACATAATGTTTTCGTGCATCCGCGCGTATGCACAAGCCAAATGCGCGAAGGACGTTAGTGGGAGTTTCGCCCAAAATGGCGCGGTCGTCAACGTGTTAATTTATCGATGAAAATCTGAGCTAGTGTCATTTTTATATAGGAAGACGAGATTTGAACGATTGCAACTACTGGATGGACGACACATGACTGAATTGTATTATACAGTCTGCCCCAATCGGGATCAGGCCGAACCGTCGGCTGAATTTGCGCGCTCAGCGCTAGGGGTTTGCGCTGCATACGCGCGCTGTCGCAGAGAGCGAAGAGATTGAGGAGAGAGCAGACTAGCTAGACGCAGAAGTGGCGCGAAACCCTCGCGACGCGCACTCCCGCCAAGCCAATTTTGGCCTGGTTAGGATTGGGGCAGACTGTACGCCGTCCGCGCAGGGCGCGGAGAGTGCGCAAGACCGTGTATTGCGCGTCACTCCTCTTTCCTCGTGCACTCGCCCGTCTGTCTTCTCTGCGTTTCTTCCAGTCGTGAACTGCCTCCAATGTACGCAGGAGCGTTGCTCTCCGTGCAAGCGCGGACGGCCTATACAACCCCTTGTGATCGCAGTGATTTAGCAAGCAGTCAGTGTTGTGCTGGCGCCCACAGTAACGGGACGGCCCAGGACAGTTAGCGGTAAAACGGCCAACGGTTCGAGAAAGTGTAGTCCGTCCGGTACAAATAAGAAAGGAGTGAAGAATTGCCACGATTGTCAATGGACACGGCCACAAATGTGCAATCTGCCACACTCCATTGAGAATTACTACATTGAGTTTGATAATCAATGCATATCAAGAAAATCATCCCCCTGTAATCATAAACTGAATAAAGTTGGTTCTTCTCATTCTTCCATCTAGGCGGTCAATCCAAATGCGTACCTGGTTGAAATGCTTGACGCTGGCGATTCCGCTCATATCTGCTTGTAGCCATTTGGTACGTTGATAGCAGCTTCGCACCAGGTTCTGAGCAACGAAAACATGTTTAGTCACTAGATCCTGGGAACGCATCTTATGGTTTAGTTGAAGAGCTCAGATTTAAAAGGAGTTCGATCTGGGACTGGATACGGATCGAGTTGGTTTACGATGAATCTGTAAACGAGTAAGCACCTTTGGCTTTTTATGCAATCTGCTCAGCACCAACAAAATGAGTTGAGATTAGACCTTGAAACGACTGAGGATTGATCCTTTTCGTAATGAGCAATAGCTGCAGATTCGAATAAGTTCTTGCAGATTCTGACTCAAAAGCAATGCTCGCTACAAGCAATTTCTAGCTCAAGTCTCTCCGATTGCACGTCCCGTGTTCAGTCTAACCGAGAAATCACGAAAAAAAGCCGGACAGTTGTTAGAGAGGACAGCTGCGCACGGTTTGGTCAGGCTTGCTTGCGCAGCACTCGCAGCAATTTCTAGAATTACTGCTGCAGTGTCTCACCAAAGTTGAGGTCGCGCCGATTTTTACATATTCTATTATAGGGACCTCTAAGTAGGCCATTGCAACAAGTCCAAATCGATTTGACCCCCTCCACGCTGAGAAATATTCGCTCAAGATGTTACACGGAGAGCGATTTGGTACGCGCGGACGACTCCTTCAGTCTCTCCCCCCCCCCCCCCCCCTTACGCGTTTGAACATGTCCCTTCACTAGGCATCCACCTCCCCTCTGTTGCTGCCACTGTGGCTGAGGCTGAAGTTGGAAGGCGTAACTCGTCCACGTTGCTTCCGCGGGGCCTCCAGAAAACGGGGCTTTTGGGAACTTCAAGCGATTTTAAGCTCATACAGTGGTCCGACAGGCTTGCAAGATGCAAAAATCTCGGCAACTGAATGTTGGTGAGACACGGCCTTTAAGAGAGGCAAGTTAGAAAGTCTTTGCGCAGTTGGCAAGAGATGAAATTTGATAAGGTACGGATCAAGTGGTAACGAGTAATAGAGCGACTAATTAGGTTGCACCGTTCAAGTTGTGGCAAAAAACCTACAAAAGTTTTATTTCCTTCAGCGACATTTGCTCAGATTTCAAGGGAATTTGTTGGATACAGATGTTGCATTACAAGACTAATCCTACTAAAATAACACGCTAAATTTGTTTTTTCTCATGTGTGTTTCTGAAAATCCGTCTGTCACGAAACACGTAGTGACAATTCCATCAAAGATGTTGAGCCTAATTTTGCATAGCACATGCTACTAGCAAATAGTTCTAAAACTGCAATCCAAGCGGGTCCTCATGGCCTTTGGTTCACAAAAATGGTTCTATTTTACGACTTTTTGCGAAGTGATGACTATAACTGACAAGTAGATCTGCAAACTATAGATTTTAGCCCAAAAGGTATCAAAATTCACTTCTACAATCGGCGTCATAAAAGAATAATGGCGTAAAGTACTTGTCAACGTACCATCTCTGACATTCGCGGTTGTCACCCGCAGGTTAAAATGGTGTGATCTCGTTGACCAACGGGTATTTATTAAAAACTTCATGGTACAGAAAAATCTACATCAGCGCAAAATCAAATAGACTACATCGAGAGAACACTTGACAAAAAACAACTGGAATTGGACTAATGTGTGTCGTTCGCATCGGTTACTGCAATGTCGGCGTCCGTTTTTTCGATGATGTTCAAGTCAGTGCTCACGTTAGATGTCCTGGGCCGGTTCTTCTGAAAAACATCAGTATCAGATGCGTAAACTTTTTGAGACGAAAGTTTTACCTTTGACGCCTTTGTCGCATTCTTGTGCAAATGTAGAATCTTTGTCCGGTAGGCCAAAAGCGTCCAATACAAACCCTGAATAAATAATTCGAATTGATGTACAAAATGACGGAACAACCTACTTATTAGGAAATCCACAGTGCTTTCCGGGAGATCCTTGAATGGTCATTTTTTTTTCTTTTTTGCCAGTTTGCCTACTGCATACTTTTGAGTTCCTCTGCCGGTTCACAAGTCCAAGAATTATGTGTAAGGCAAGAATTCGGTTCAGCAGTGGTCCCTTGCATTGACGAAATAGTGCCTAAGAAAATCAAAAACATGATGAAAATGCAGAAAATGATCATGTTTTTGCGCAAGCCGATCTCTTCCGTTTTAAGATTTCAGTCAAATTCAGCTCCTAAAAATACGATGCCTTTCGTTAATTCATTTCATATTCAAAAACCTTAATCGGGTTTGGGTTTTAAAAAGCAGACTTTCTTTTTTCGGCTATACAGACAAGAGCAATTGTGGGACTACGATTGAGCGAGTTAGAAACCTGAATATCATTTTTTCCGTGTTTGAAAGATGCGTTTTGACAACTGCGATTTCTTCTTTTCGGTGTGGATTGTTGCCTCATCATGCCAAAATTCAAACAGCTTCTGATACTCGTTAATTTCGAAAAATTGCGATTTTTGGGTTACAGCGGCTGGTTAATCAAAATTTGAGCTAGATCACTTTTACGTAAGGAACGAAGTCAAAAAGGACCACAATGGAACAAAAGAATGTGGAGAAGACGACTACCATCGAAACATGTATAAAATAGAGCAAAGAATGGATTTCTGGCAGCCCATCAAACTTCATGTGAGCCATATTTGAACAAGCAGGATTTCGCCTTCTAACTCGCCCATTCTTGATCCCACGAATTCTCTTTCCGGTCTATCTGCGAAAAAAAAAATTCTCTTTCAAATACGGACCACAGACTTGCCAAAAAGTGACCCAACGAGAGCCGTGGACGAAAGTCCGCAAAAAACCATTGCATGCATTGTGGAAATTTCTCTAAAGAGAATAAATTCTCTTATCAAGGCCGGAAGCCAGAGCCATAGCTGGTCATTTGAATTCAAAGATCTGATGGGGTACGGGTCCAAACGTGCATTTTACACCCAGATTTAGCTCTTTGTTTCCTGCATGAAAATAAATTTGAGTAAATTTTTTTACACAGCAGCAGTCCATATACGGCTGCAGCGGTCTTACTTCTGTGAGACTGCGAAAACAAGCTATGGAAAAGCCCATTCTGCAGGAGAAATTTTCTTATAAAAACACATTTTTCGAACTATGACAATACTTCGGGCGCTAAACTGTTTTTTTTGCTGGAAAAGTATTGTGTCATAAGGATTTTCTCGTAAAATGACGTTTTCGCAAATTTTTGTTCTGCACGTGTTAGCTTGAAGCTACCCACAATAAGTAATGGGTAGTGCAAGTTACATGTTTTGACAGATTTTAGCTAGCTAGCGACGCCTCAACGGTTTGTTGAACCCGACACAAGATTACGATATTTCAAGTTTGTTTAAGCTTGTAGTTGGCTTGAAACTTGGTCAAATCAGGCTTGTGGTTAACAATTTGAGTCTAAGCTCACAAAATTGCACTCCGCAAATTTGAGGAGTCGGAAGGAGTCCTGAAGTAACCTACTGAATTGAGAAGAAAATGCTTACCTTCGATCTACAACGCCAGCGCAGAGATTGCAAGTGAAGTTGCTATTTTGGACGCGCGATCTCATCTGAACTGACAAACCGTCAAATCGATGTCCTACGGAAATGATGACCTCACTTTTATTGATGTGCTGGTAAAATTAAGGAAAAATAATAAGCGAAATTGAATCAAAAGGCACCATTAAGTATAATGAAAGATGGAGTAGGTCTGGTATAATGACAAGTTTATGTTATGAAAGAACACAAATGATCCTAAGGAGCGATTATAAGCGATGTATAAGATGTATAAGAAAGAATGAAAGCAAAAACATTGAAGAAAAAGGCACCAATCAACAAAATGCAATCACCAAGAGAAGACGACTATTTCGCAACATTACTATCACACACGCATGCGGCGTGCGTTGGGGCAAAATCGCAGTAAAATCCGGTCAAAACTAAATTCATGTCTCCCGACGGGGCACCGGGTTTTGGTGCGATCAGCCATTTTGTGGGCGGTCCACCTGCGGGTGACAACGGCGAATGTCTGAGATAAATTGGAAATTTTTCTCAAAGTATATCAAGCCATAATGAGTTCAGTAGCCAATTCAAATTCGCATCTACTTCTGCAAAAAAGGTTTTCTTTCATCAAAGCTACCAATCTTAAATTAAATGATTATTAAATGAGTAATTGTTTACGATCCCTTCGTGATGGCCATCATCGCATAGTGAGTTTCAAAGCCATAATTACACTAGCGCGAGAAAAGTACATCTGCATGAATAACGCTGAACGTCTTTGTCTATTATATACCTGCTTGAGTGTATGTCTGTCTGTATGTACGTTTCGAATAGAAATTTTTATCTTAGCCGATCCGGACCAAGCTTGGCACGCATACACTTCGGGGCCGGGCTATGTCGGCTATTTTTAGTCATACTCAATATCGATTTTATCGATCTTCTCACAAACTTTCGCGTTCGAGGCTGGGAGTTGGCACAGGGAGGTAAGAGAGCATGCTGATTACGAAAATATTATTGACAAGGCCGGGCGGAGCCGGGATACGGCTAGTAAATAACAAACCTGCAAACCTCTGCGAAGCAGAATTGAAGCAATGATTTCAGAATAAGCTGCGACACTCGTGGGCTTTCGCATACAGGCGGTCCCTGCGCGAATACGTTATCAACTGCCATGCGCACATGTTGTCAATAGAGTTTAAACAAGTTTACTGAAGTGTTCAGATGCTTGCAGTGCTCCGCCCAATGTATAGCTAGAGATAGCAATATTTACATGCCTTTTTCTGCCAGCACATCAAGGGACTTCTTCCGCCTCGAATTTCACGGACGAATGTCACCATTGATTCACTTAAAGATTACCTCTTATCCAAACAATCCTATCAATTTTTCGCCATCCTGTAATATACGGCACCTAGCTCAAAAAATATACATATTTTGGTATCTCTTGCCAGTGTAAAAAGTGAATTGCTGTCAGCTGGGACTGCTGAATGATTCTCGTCTGGAAATGTGCAAATGGGCCAGGGTTGATTTTTTTTGGTGTCCAAGAGCACTTAGAGCGCCATTTGATTTCCTAAAATTACTCAAAGAGGAGAGAGGAAACTGAATCTATGAAACTGTAGTTTCATTCTGAATTTTCCACCTTCTTCACATCATCGATTTTCAATATGTGGAATTTGTGCGTCTATACAATGGACTCATCGTTCTTAAGTTCAGGCTTACAAAATTACGACAAACTACTTTGAAGCGACTAATATCGCAAGCAAGAGATTACTTTGAAGATACTATCAAAGTCGAGCGAGTACAAAAACTTCAAATTTGGCCGTAAGTATTATTTGATGCAGCTAACATTGAGGCCTTTTGCGGCATAATGAGAAAGCATCCATCTTTCCAAAAAACATATGAGAACGTTCGTGCGGGTTGTGAAACGATATATTAAAGGCAACGTCCAGGCAGTTCTGGACCCATGGAGATTTTACGTGGAAAGTACTTTTGGGGCTCTAACTAAGGCGCTGCCCAAGCGGCAGCGCAGGTAATAGTGCTCTAATGGCTGAGATATTCCCCTCGAAACTGGACCCCGCGATTGTATTCGCATGGATTCATGGCAATTTCGCGCCGGATCCACGCTTTGCGCCATGAACCCATGCGAAATACGACTTCGGGGTGCTGTTTCGAGGGGAATACCTCAGCCGTTGGAGCACTACTTGAGCTGCCGGTTGGTAGTGGCTTAGTTAGAACCCCAAAATTACTATCCACGTGAGATCCAAAGGCAGTGTCCAGACCTGCCTGGACGCTGCCTTTGAAAAACTCGAGTGACAGTAATTTGGTTGAAACCATCATCACAAAGCGTTCATTACTAGAGATATCCAACAGCTTCACATCATCTTCTCACTAAACCACGAGCATCAATTTAAAGAAAGATGGGCAAATACCCACTTGACTCTAAACCTTAACAAAGCAATGCCACTGAAGGGCATCGAACTTCCAATCATTCTCGTGCTTAACCGCCTTCATTGCACTTTACCAAATTTACCAACTTTTATAAGAATCCTACTTGAGAATTCATTTGGTTCGATTTTTTGCATATTATTTGTTGGAGCACTCGCTTTTAATTGTACTCGTACTTGTACCGCGTAGTCCCCACACTTGTAAGAATAGTAGCTTAGTAGTTGGATACGAATTAGAACTGACAACCTACAAGACAAATAATCTGAGAAAGAGCGCCTTATACAGCGCTCGTTTCCTGCGCATACGTCAATACAGGCATCAACAAGATCACATGTTAATAACAATAAATAACAACACGATGCTACTCTCCAACATCTCCCTCCTTGAATTATCAACTGTAGATGCGACGAGGTGATCTGTATTGCGACCGACGGCGAACTGATAGAGTTCCATAGTTTTACGTCTTTTTCCAAAGTTTGTCCAGGATGTCCATCGTACAGCATGCGCAGAATCGTCTTCTTCAGCGGAGCGGGTATGACAATCTTGGATCTAAGGTAAATGCGTTTATTAGAGGTGAAAATTTTTTGTGAGTTCCTAGTTGAACAACGGCTTTTCGGAAAGGGCATTCGGCCATTGTCCTCTTTGGAGACAATTGACCAACTCCATCAAAAGGTTGGCCTTCTTTATGGCAAACCTACTCTTCTAACTGGCAACTTGAGTGCTTCCTCGTAAGTAATGGTGACATCAGCTTCTAGTGTAACATTGATGACGTCTTCGTCCGGCGCCCTCCGGCAGGAAAGAAGTCGGGAGAGAGCATCGGCCTGTATAAACAATGGCGTGGAGCAGGACCTGCTGTCGAAAATTATAGGCAAGTAGTGTCATCAATCGTCGTTGTAAACGATTGGCAATGTAGGCCGGTACTCCTTTACTCTCGAATAAAGTAGTGGTCCGCAAGCTCAAATTTTCGCCCATAATGTACGGACTTGCTTGACGGCAAAAACTAGAGCCATTCCCTCCTTCTCAATCTGCGAATAATTCTTCTCTGTGGCAGTCAAGACACGGCTTGCGTGGCAGACGACCTTCCCCGATCCATCTAGGTAGCGGCGAGAAATTACGGCTTCGATTCCATAGTTGCTTGGATCAGTGGCGATGATTGGCTTTTCCAAGGTAAGATTCTTCACTTCTTGAAGTGGCGGCATAGGAGCGATAGCAACAATTCTCTCGTGGGGTCGTCTTGCTTCCGCGTCGACGATGAATCCGAGAAGAATAGCAAAATGGGAATTTTTGCTTTAAACAACGCGCATTCCATAGTCCTGAAGGCGTCGGAATAATTCGAAGATGTTCGCATAGTGTTTTCATGGTCGTCCACACGGGTAATAGCTCCATTAATGTCGGCGATGACGTTGGTCGTCTGGGACAGGAAGGTACGGGTACCTGGGGCACGCTTCACACCTAACGGTAAGTAGGTGTGGCGGAAGAGTCCAGTTGATGGCTAGTAATGCCTTTTTCTCAACGTCCATTTCTACTTGCAAGTATCCGCCGCGCACACCAATGCTAATGAAGACGATTTCTCTCTCCAGCTTGAGCTTAGTGAAGACTGCCGCAGTTGACAGTAGGTGTCGGTTTAGCTCCAATGCATCGTTCAATCCGGTGGAGAAGCACAGATGCACTGCTCCATTCTTCTTTACGGGAACAGTGGGAGCGGCTCACTCAAATAGTCGACGGATGACAGCACTTCAGTGCGGTAGATATCTATGGCAAACGGTAGCTTCAACTTCAGCACTTACACCGGGTCGCATCCTTTTTCACCATAAAACCTAAGGTACATACTTCCCGCGATTCCGTGAAATCGCTACATCCACGCAACTTGGCGTTTTGCCAGATGTCTACCGATTAATCGTGCGTTAGGGTCAAATGCATAGGAGCATAGCTTTGGTAAGCTCTCGCAAAAGTAACAAATCTGGCTCAGGCAAAGTGTGTTTACGAATAATTATGAAGAAGTGTTGTAGTGCCAGATGGCGTAGCGATTGAAATCGCGTGAGGTATACCTTAGGCCCCGGTCAGACTTCAAGCGACTTAATCGTCGCGACCAAATCGCCAAGATTTCCATTCATTTTCATTTCACATTCAAAAATTTCGGTCTGGAAAAGTATCACAACCGAATGCAAGTTGATCTGCATGGAATGATGTTGTAACAGTTGTCTCCTCGCGATTCAGTCGCGACGATCAAATCGCGTGAAGTCTGCCCGGGGCCTTAGGCCTAATATGAGCTCTGAACTTGTTAATGCGTTTTAGCTCTTTTTTTGAGAATCCCTGAGAACTTTGTCTCGGGCGATTGTACAACGGCGAAAAGGCTTCGGCAGGCGAGGCCTTCAAGATTGGCATCCACGGCACAGCAAATAGCAGAGAGGGCATTTCGGAAGGGCGGCAGCTGTTGAAGCATGTCCATTCTTAGCAAACGGGGCCCTTGTTCACCTAAAATAATCCTCGGCAATCGAGACCATTGCTTTTGAACGGCTCTTATGACTATAAATCTTTGATCAACGATCGATTTGCAGCTTCCAGTTAGGCAGGCGAGGCCTTCAAGGTTAGCTATCTTGATTTCATTTACGTCCCGCGGCTGATGGTCGATACGTCGTCATTGAGGTCGTGTCGCATCTTTCAAATCTTCCAGCTTGACATTAAGTTAGCGACGGTGGAAGTTCAGCTTGTTCAGCTTCACAATTACGGCGGATTGGTCGGTTCCTTGGCCGGAAGTTGCTGGCTCAGTTTCTTTTTCCACAATGTAGCACACGTCGTTACGGCCGGAACTCCAGGCGGATCATTGCTATGAGAAGGGTGCCTGATACGTTGCTACGTTGCGGCATGTTCGACGTGTTTCTTTTTCCGGATAGGATTTAGCTTGGATAGCGCCGTTGCAGATCCAATGAGGGCAGCATCTTGACAGACTGATAAGTTCTAAAGCTTCTAGATATCGACCTCGGTGTCCACCCACTTAATACTTGGGCACGAAAATGGCGAACTGCACGGAAATGGCAAATAAGAGGTAGGCATTTCTGCGACTAACCTTTCATTTCGTCTGCTTCGACGAAATGGGTAACTCGCAGACATCGACCAATATCTTGCTGAGTCGAGCAGCGTACAATCCGACATCATCTGAGGGTACCCACGGTGTGGAGGCAGTTCCAACGCTATCGAAACAGAGTCGCCCTCTCACCAAAAGCGACAGCACTTTCATTAGCTTTTCAAATGAAACCTCTTGCGGTGGTTGTGCCAGATGCGCTCTCAGCTTGGTGTGTGCGGTGTTAACCAGTTTCGCAAACAAAACGGTGGTGCAGGTCTCGGCATCGATGCTGGAACTATTTTGTCAAATCGCGGCATCCAGCTCAAGAAAGTGCGCCCGTTGTCATCATAGCTGAAGCCCCGGCAGTCGCGACGAAAGTGTTGAGTAGTCCGTCGTAGGAGGTACTGAAGGTCCATCCGTTTTAGAAGTTGTTCTATCCACTCGGATTGCTCTTCGTTGGCAAGAAGTGCAGCGGACTGCTTCTGGTTCGCATGAATAAGTGCAGAGATAGGCTGCATAAGCTGAGCGAGCACTTGCTCCAAGGGTGCCCTGGGATGCCCTTGTTTGGCTTGTTTGAATTAACAGTCTTATTTGATCCCTGCATGTCATCCAGTACTGATCGCCACTTGTTGTAACCTTCGCTTCTACTTTTACCTGTACATGTACCGCGTGATGACTGCGGACACTTTAAAGGCACCGTCCACCCAGATTTTCGATTTCCACGTTTTTATCTTTCAGGGCCTTCTCATGTCCCTGATTCCGAATATGAAATTGAGAATGCGCGAAAACCCCGACAATCCCCGTTCCGGAAAACCCACAGTCCTGTTTTTCGGAACGGTGATTGAACGGGCGCGCACAAATGGGCGGCATGGATGGGGGTCCTCGTGCATCTTCGCTATTGCAAAGCGATTTTCTCGCTTCCCAAGCGGCATTTTGCGCCGCGACTTGGGCATTGGATTGATAGGGGCCCTACTATTATATGCTGTCAAAAGCTCAACACCCTCAGCTTAGGGTGGACGGTGCCTTTGAGAAGTAGCTTTACTATTTGCTGGAAACGAATAAGAACTGACAACTACAGACGAGTATAATCTAAGAAGGAGCGTCTTACATAGCTCTCGTCTCCCGCGCATGTGACAATATAACATCAACAGATTTTTAGAGATCACAAGTCAATACCAACACAGCCAATTGGAGACAATTAGTTACTCCCAACACTACTGCTCGATATTGTCGGCCCTGTAAGAAAATAATCAATGGAAAAGAGCGAGAAATTGCAAAATATATGCCTGATTCATTCTATGATTCGGCAATCCTTCAACTCTTCGTATGGCAGTCAGCTAAGCCAATTGGAGAATATAGCAAGAGAAAATCAGCCTTGAAACATTATCCTCTTTGACCTTTTTTCTCTATCACAAAAGGACATTCTTGCATCAAATTCATATATCAGGATCATGACAGTAAGTTAGCTAAGAGAAAAACACATTTTCCCTTTGAAAATTGTCTTCTCCGGTGGACGTACTAGAGAGAAATCAAGCGACCAAAAAGTTTGCTGTTGTGCACACTCGGCCCCACAAGTGCGATAAGGTGAGAATGACTCTTCCAGGGTGAAGGGGGTCACAGTGGTCGCAGCCCCTCCAGGGTGAAGGGTGTTTTACTTGGTAGAGAAATCATAAAATGTCGACGGGGGGGGGGGAGGGGGGAGCCATCATTTTTCCTAGTCAAAGCTCATAATTTCCAATTCCTTACCAGTGTTTGTCTTTATTCTGAAATGTGAAGTGATACGCTGCTGGATTAGCACGCAATTATATTTCTGACCAGCACCTTGTATTTTTTTACATTTTCCTTTCCCTTTTTTACATCGGCCTGCCTGTTTTTGGAATTACCATAGAGTGTGCATGCGAGAACATTTTCGGAAAGAGTTAGACAATTTTTAAGCATTTACGAATTTTTTTAAAGAAGAAATTCGTAATTTCTGTAGATGAACAGCAACGTCAGCAAGGTGAATGTTTTTAAAACCACCTTGTCTTCCGCTTTTAGAGAATATATAATTTGCCTGGAGTCTGTTGAAAAAGTGCCTGGTGTAGAGTGTGGGTAGTGATTTCTGGATATTTTCGAGTCTTTTAGGATGGAAAAATCCGTAACTTCTAAAGATGAACATAATTTACGCCGGTATGGCTACCATTGAAACTGCCTCGTTTTCTGCTTTCAGAAAATATATACAATTCCTGGTGTCCATTAAAAAAATTGCCTGGGTGAAGGGTGTCTTAGTGATTTCTGGAGATTTTCGAGTTTTTAACATAGAAGAATTCATAACTTTTTTAGATGAACATCTTGTACGCCGGGATGGCCACCGCTGGAACCGTCTCGTCCTCCGCTTTCAGAAAGTATAGAGCATGTCTGAGATTCATTCAAAAAAGTGCCTGGGTGAAGGGTGTGCTCGGTGATTTTTAAAAATATTCGATTTTTTATCATAAAAAATTCATAACTTTTGTAGATGAACATCTTGTACGACGGGATAGTCACCATTGGAACCGCCTTGTCCTCCTCTTTCAGAAAATATATACTTTGCCTGGAATCCGTTAAAAAAGTGCCGGGTAAAGGGTGGGTGAGACTTTTATAATGGGAATGCTCAAGTACAGGCTTTTTTACCATTGTAAAAAGACGTCTACTTGAGCACTCCCATTATAAAGTCTCACCCACCCTTCACCCGGCACTTTTTCTGACGGACCCCAAGCAAAGTATATATTTTCTGAAAGCGGAGGACAAGACGGTTCCAATGGTGACCATTCGGGCGTACAAGATGTTCATATTTAGAAGTTATGAATTTTTTTATGATAAAAAATTGAATGTCTTCAAAAAACACCAAGCACACCTTTCACCCAGGCACTTTTTTGAGTGGATCTCAGACATGTTATATATTTTTTGAAAGCGGAGAACGAGGCGGTTCCGATGGTTACTACCTTGCACCAGCTGTTCATTTGCAGTAGTCAGGGATTTTTTTATCCTGAAAACTCAAAAATTCCCAGAAATCACTAGGCACATCCTTCACCAGGCACTTTTTTGAACGGATCTTAAACATACTGTATATTTTCTGAGAGCGGAAAATGAGGCGGTTCTAATGGTGACCATCTCGCCGTAAGAGATGTTCATCTACAAAAGTTATGAATTTTTTTATGTCAAAAACTCGAAAATCTCCAGAAATCACTACTCACACCCGTCATCAGCACTTTTTTCAACAGACTCCTCCTTTCCTATACATTGACAATTCACGTACAAAATATCTCCTTTCTTAACCTTACCACACTGTTGATTTTTTTCGGCTTTTGGTGAAGGGGTCACTTTGGTCCCGGCTCAGGGGTGAAGAGGGGGTGAGAAAATTCTCACACTATCGCACCTGTGCTCGGCCCTTTTTCTGTTTTGACTTTTTCGATAGAACAACCATCAAACCCAAGCTATCATTTTTATTTCTGTTATTTCTATTATTACAGAGCATGCGCAGGTCAAATGTGGAAAAAGGATAACAAAGGAGAAGTAACAATCGTATGCGAAAAGTATTGCAGCCCTTCTTGTGGGACTGCAACAGCGCCCAAGGGCACAGCTATATTCACGGTAAATGAGACGATTAATTAGCAGAACACAATTTGTTACAACCTTCAAGTTTCAGCCTTGCAGTTGTCGTCATGGAAATTGTTCATCTGATTTTGAAGATTTCGTAGGTACGAAGAAACACTCTCTAGATCAAAGAAAAAAAGGAGGAGTTTTCTGTGCATAAAAGTTTGTTCCAGGAACCAGTACGCACACAGACTTCGTTCTTTTCGTGGCTATAAGGCATGGCGTCTGCGCAAAGGACACGTTTGCATATGCCGCCCGATGCAGTCTACATCCCGTTACCCACAGGTAAGGGTAAAAAGCTGACCATGAGAAAAGTACTGACGGGTCCCTCTGCTAAGGCCAATATCTGGATATGTAAACGTATGTCCTGATGCGTTTGATGCTATGCAAAAAAACGAAATGTCAAAATGGTTGTCCATCTTAAAGCACGAACTTATACACGCTTTCGTTTTTTCCACATCACACTACAGAAATTTTATCGGTGCAAAGCCTGAAGTGCAGTAAGATCTCAAGTTGAGCAATCAGAATCAGTAATCGAGAAGTGCTTTTGCTAAGGAAAACACCAATTCCAATTGTGCCAGGGGTGATAGAAAAGTTTACCAGAACTGACTGGGAAGTTGCTCAAGGGAATGTGAGTACTCTTATTTACTTAGACTGTATCTTTGTAAAGCTGTCATAAATTGTTCGTGAAGCAAAGTTGCATAAAATGGAATGTAACATTTACCATAATATCGAGTTATAGATCCCTCATGACGTGTACATGATTGTCACTCCGAAAGTCCGACAAGAAGCACGGAATCATTTTGCTTGTCCTACACTTGAAGGGGCTGAGGTAGAGAATCAAGGCGGTAGCGGCACGAGAGGTGCACACTGGGAGAAAAGAGTTTTTGAGGTGAATGAAAAATTCGCTATGTCCAAAAGATGTATGCACTTTAGAATGAAGCGATGTCAGGCGTCGCAACACAGGTCTATGCAGTTTCACGTTTGACTTTGGCACTTTTTGAGGATTCCGGTTGGTATCAAGTAAATTACGAGTAAGTAAGAGATATTGTTAAAATAATTAGAATATGATAGGTCAAACAACAAAATCTCAGTGACTCTTTCCTAAGTGCTTTCAAAACGACTCAAACTGCTCTGTGAAAATTTCATATAAATGCTAGTTGCTTTAAAGTCTAGTTTCTTCTCCCCCTCCCCCCCCCCCTCCGTCCCCCTTCCGTCCCGTATACCGTCGTGCGAAGCTGACGAAAAATTGGATTTAATAGGGGAAACAGACTGGCGAGATCCGATCAGAAAAGAGGATAATGATTATTCTTACCCCGCAGAGTAGAATGCAATAATCGATAAATTGTCACTACAGCACGGGAGGACTTTCCGAATTTTTCCGAAGTAGAACCAATCCTAAAAAAGTTCTCTAGCGTTTTTAACACACGTGAATTCTGAACAAGGACTGAAGAGGATGATTGTTTGCTTCACAGCAAAGCCGAAGACATGTCTTGGGGCAAAGGTCTTGGTTGTGATTTTGCGAAAAAAAGCTGTTTGACATGGATGAGAAGCCGGCAAGATCCATACCCGTTCTGTACACAAGAATTTGATGTGAGGTCGTGTTCTTTACATTTACAGCATCACGAAAGCATTCAGAGGTTTGATGTTTTAGATGTAGCGAGGATCGTAAATCTAAAGTGATCTGTAACTTGGTGTCGCCAAAATTTGCTAGAATAGCGATTGATTATAACTACAACGTTCCAAGCCTTTATACTGATATGAACGGTGGTGAAATAGTTGGACTTGGTCAAGAAGAACTTGCTGATTACTGTCCCTATTATCGAGTAAGTAGGGAACTATAAAGGAGCGTGTGATTACGATGGAAAGCAAACGAGATTTCTCCTGCGACCTGAGGACTTCATATACAAACTCTTGTTCCTCAGGTTTTCGATGAAGTACCGAAAGAAGCAACCGACGACAGTCATTGCACGTATGCGGGAAACATGTACTATAACAATTATTCACTAGAAGTGAGTTTTACCCCGCTTATTTTTCAACGATGATAACTTTTGCCTTAATGCCCTTAGCGACTTCCTAATTATTGTATTGATAAACTGGTTACGTCTTGTTAGAATCAGATCGAATTAACGGTGAATCATCGTCACTGTAGTACGACTATAGCAACGTTTAAAAGTAACTTGGGCACAGAAGACCATAATCCTTAGGCCTCGGTCATCACGCAATTTTATCGCCTCGCGATTCTTCCGATAAGACAACTGTTAGGAATCAGTCATATCTTGTCGCCTCGCGATTTCTAACTGCTACGATTGTTCAGTTTATTTCATAGGCGTACAATTTGTAAGCAAGATTTGGCATGTACGCTTAAGCTTACAAAAGCTATACCCCTAGGCACTTAAATTCCACACGTGGTAGATTTGTGGACACCTGGAAAATTGCCAAATCGCGTATTGCCGCGTTTTTAGAGAAATGACGCGAGGTGAATTCGAGGCCTTAGGCCCCGGTTAGACTTCACGCGACTTAATCGTCGCGATCTAATCGCCAAGATTTCCATTCATTTTCATTTCATATTCAAAAATTTCGGGCTGGAAAAGTATCACAACCGAATGAAAGTTGATCAGCATGGAATGATGTTGTAACAGTTGTCTCCTCGCGATTCAGTCGCGACGATCAAATCGCGTGAGGTCTGCCCGGGGCCTTACGACTTCATTGCATGCCGATTCCTCATACATTTCGTTTATGACGGTTTTTTACAGGACTAATCTGACTAACTATCACAACCGAAATGCAAGGGTGACCGACATGCAGTGGACTCGTAACAGTTGTCTTGTCAGCAGTAACGCGGTGCAATGAAATTGGTGGGCTATGCCAGAGGCCTCAAAAAGAGTTTTGATCAATCAGATACTCTCACACCATTGGCGTACCGAGGGGGTGGGGGCGCCCCCTCGAGAACAGGTCGCGAAATTCTTGAAAGTTACTTACATCTTATATACAGGGTGTCCCAAAAAGATGTGCACACTGTTTGATTTTGAATAACTCTCTTATTATGAGGACTTTCGAGAAGCGGTAAGCGCCATTTTGTAGAGCTAGCTTCAACTTAGATTTACATTATGGAGCGAATCACCGACCACTCTTCATTACTGTAGGATTACGGTAATAACTTGAAAGAGGGTTTTGGGCCCTAAAATGTCGTATTTTGCCTCAGAAAGAAATCAAAACAACCTCAAACTTTTACACTAGGCTAATTAGAGTTGCTGATTACAACTGTAAAGTTCCCAACTTGTTATGATGCTTCATTGAAGAGTTATGCCAGGTAAGAGGTAGCGGCCATTTTTCAGTGTTTCTAAAAAGTGCGGTTACACCGATTAGAAAGCTTCGCAATTTTGTGAATAGTTGAGTGTTAAACTCAGCGTCCAAAAAAACCCTGTTAGACAAGTTTTCACATTTTTTTGAAAATTTTTGAAACGGCAGCTTTTCCACATTGACACCATATGTTCCAAGTTTCTACCGTAATCCTACAGGAAGAGTGGTCGGTGATTTGCTCTATTATGTAAATCTAAGTTGAAGCTAGCTCTACAAAATGGCGCTTACCGCTTCTCGAAAGACCTCATAATAAGAGAGTTATTCAAAATCAAACAGTGTGCACATTTCTTTGGGACACCCTGTATAAAGCTGAATGTCTGTTTGTATGTCTGTATGTCTGCCTGTATGTATGTATGTATGTATGTACGTATGTTCCGAATAGAAAATTCCATTTCTGAACCGATCGGGACCAAACTTGGCACACATACACTTTGGGCCCCGGCGGGTGTCATAGGCTACTTTCGTCATCGATAGATATCGATTTTATCGATTTTTTGGAAAATTGGAGCTACAGGGCTGGAAGTTGGCACAGGGGGGTAATCGAGCATGCTGATCACCCCCACGGGGGTGATCAGCATGCTCGATTACACCCCTCTGCCAAATTCCAGCCCCTAGCTCAAATTTTGCAAAAAATCGATAAAATCGATATCGATCGATAACGAAAAGTGCACTGTGACACCCTCCGGGGCCCGAAGTGTATGTGTGCCAAGTTTGGTCCGGATCGGTTGAGAAATGAAATTTTCTATTCGGAACATATGGCGGAGCCGGGTAAGCCAGCTAGTTGTCTGCACTTGTAAATAATTGAAATAATTTTTAGAATTTCTTAAAAATTCACTTTAGCCTTATAAAAAATTTTTTTCGGGGGCGTGGCTGGGGCCACCCCCCTCCTTTTCTGAAATTTCGGAGTTCTGAACCCGCGAAAATTTTAAGAAGCATACCAAAAATTTAGAGCGCGTGGCTAACGCCACGCGCCTTCATCGAAAAAAATTTTTTGTCCCCCCCCCACCCCGTGCCGAAATCCTGGGTACGCCGCTGTCTCACACCAGGCTTTTTGCAGTCTTCAACTGGAATTAAATTGACTTCAAATAAATTACCGATGTCTAAACTGTTTTATTAAGTAAAAGTGACCACTTCGTTTGAAAGCGTTTCCCAGCGTTCAGTCTTATCATTAGAAGCAACCGGAAAATTTCTGCTCCACAAGTTTTGATAGTTTCTTGGGACGGCTGCTGCCATTCATTGGAAATGTTAAAGTTGTACCGTAATTCTGATGCTGCGGGTGTACTTGACGCGATTTCAATGAGCACGCGATCTGGCAACTTGCCAGATGTCTTCAGTTTTGGCATGCAGTCCGCAAATTTATAGCGCGTTTGACTTCCGCAAAATGATAAAATGCCCTACCTTCCGTACATTTAGCATGCGCTCACGGTAAGTTAAAAACAACTGAAATGCTTACAAATTGCGTAACGACTAAAATTTGTGAAGTATGTTTGGGCCTAACGGGAAGCGAATTGAGCTTTTACCGCAAATCTAAAATTAGAAAATTAAATTGGTAGCAGTGGCATTGAAGGATGGCCGCTTTCAACATCTGCGCGCCGGCGGTGGAGGAGGCCTCTGAAGAAGACGAATGGTTCGAAACGTTAGGCCGCCACTTACTAATAAATCTACTAACCTCGATCGGCTTACTAACTTACTCACAACATACTAACAATGCCGAGGTTAAGAAGGGAGGAAACTTGGAAACTTCAAAAATTAGAAGTTAAAACCTGTTCTTAGGAAGTCGAGACCTTGAGAGCATTGATGCGAAAGAGTTGTTCTCAGTTAAGCAGTGGAACGTTTTTCGGGGCTAGATATAGTGTTTAATAGTCGTAGCAAAATCAAATGAAACAAGTTGAGAAAAAATTGCATTTTATTCAAAGTATTGAATTCAATGTGTATCTTCGGTAGTAGTACAATTTTTACTATATACAGGGTGTCCCAAAAGTAAGTACACACTTTTCAATCGTTTATCTCTCTTCCCACTGAGTCTTTTTCCGCCGTTCAAGTACCATTTTGTAGAGGAGGCTTCAACTTATTTTCGTTACTGTAGGATTACGGTAAGAACTTCGAGCATGTGGAGCCATCGTGAAATATGCCATCCGACAAAATTTTCTCAAAAATCCGAAAAATCGTGTACTAGGGTTTTCGCGCACGCCGGTTCCGTTACACAATTTTTTATGGGTGTTTTCAGCTTTTCTGACAGTGTAATTACAGTTCCGACAAGTGCTGGTAACTCGGTTATTACGGTTTTACCTGGGATAACTTAGGAAAGAAGCATCAGAGTCAAGTGAAAGTTTCATATTCAAAAACAGCGGCTTCCACTTCCATAGTATAAGAGTTTTTGGCTTGTTTGGTTTTGTTCCGAGGCAGAATGTGGCTTGCAACGGCCTAAAATCCTTGTCGAAGTTTCTACAGTAATCCTACAACGAAGAGCGATCGGTGATTCGCTCGATATTGCAAATCTAAGTTGAAGCCTTCTCTACAGGATGACACTTAATGGCTGAAAAAGACACAATGGGAAGAAAGATATCAATGATTGAAAAGTGTGTACTTACTTTTGAGACACCCTGCATATATTTAAAATGTATATTTAGATCTTTTCTCCTTCTGCTCGCTGTTTTTCGCTTGATGGAGGGATCAAGGTCAGCAAAAAATTAAGGATAACCACTTACCATCATAAAGTTGGTTGCTATGAGGTGAGATTCATTGCTTTAAAAAACTTGATCTTTTGCGAGAAAGAAGTCGACAGTGTACATTTTTAGACTGCTTGCAAAGACGATCGTTTATACGTAAAAATACAAAGTTCTAAATTCTATTCTTGTCACTATGCTGGCCAACTTATACATGTAGAAAAGGTGAACGTTTTTAAATATATAAACTCAGTTACATCTTCCGAATTCTTGTCATTCAGCGTATCCCGAAGGTTGGTAATGTAACTACAAAAATAATTTGTCCATCTTCTAAAGACATTTGCGGTGAAAAATATGCATCTAACAAAAAACATAATGAAAAAACTGGAGACTATAGAAAGATTTCAACAGGCGTAACCATGAAATATGCATCTGACAAGGAACATAATGGAAAAATCGGAGACTTTAGAAAGATTTCAACCGGCATAACCATAAAATCATCTGACAAGGATCATAATGGAAAAGGAGGCTATAGAAAGATTTCAACAGGCATAACCATAAAATATGCATCTGACAAGGAACATAAGGGAAAAATCGGAGACTTTAGAAAGATTTCAACAGGCATAACCATAAAATATGGATTTAACAAGGAACATAATGGAAAAATTGGAGACTATAGAAAGATTTCAACACGCATGACCATAAAATATGGATTTAACAAGGAACATAATGGAAAAATCGGAGGCTATAGAAAGGTTTCAACAGGCTTAACCATCTTTTTCAGCATCATAGTGCTACTGTTATTTTTTTCATAGCGATCAAATGTTGGGAATAAAAGGCGAGGCGACAAGCTTTGTTTGTAGTTGATAGCCCAGCACTTGATCGGCATCGTAAAACTTACTACAGAGTCACAATTCTCTTTATATTTTGATGATATTTATCGGAAATAAAGTTCTTGATTATCCGCATCTTATATATAAAGCTGATTGTCTGTTTATCTGTCTGTATGTCTGTGTGTGTGTTCCGAATAAAAAATTCCATTTCTGAACCGATCGGGACCAAACTTGGCACACATACACTTCGGGGCAGGGCGGGTGTCATAGGCTACTTTTCATCATCGATCGATATCGATTTTATCGATTTTTTGCAAAATTTGAGCTACAGGGCTGGAAGTTGGCACATTGGGGTAATCGAGCATGCTAATTACAAATATATTATTGACAGGCCCGGGCGGAGCCGGGTTTGCCAACTAGTCATCTATGTTATAAAAAACTTTGATTTTGTGAATGGAAGACTGCAACTTCCTTCCGTACAGCTCGACCAATCCCAGGGCCCGGCACGCGTTGGTTTGGAGGTTTTTAGGAAACGAAGTCCCCCATGACTTGGCGAAAATTTACGAAGTCCCTCTCGAAGTGAAAATCAGTAGGGAAACCATTATTCAACCAAAATAGCAACAAAAAAGCGAAAAAAGCGCATTTTGAGGTATGTAATATAACAAAACAGCAAAAAGAAAACATTTCGAGTCGATTGTAGGCTCTGCCATTGGGTACAGTACCATTTTGATGCTGGGAATGTCGGGAATCTCCTAGGCCAACCAAATCTGTAGCCTCAACAATCCTGCGATGCATTTTTCGCCACATATTTCAAAGGACACCGCAAATGATTGGAGCGCGATATCTATCAACGCGTAAAATTGTACTACTTTTGACTCAAAAAAAGAGGAGAGGCAACGGTTTGATCCGCTCTCTTCACTATATGATAGATTTTTGACCATTCTAATCGTCCAAATCAAGAAGGTCCAAAACTTATGTGAAGTCTCCGATATTTATGCTCCGAACCAACCCCGTTGGTTTGGTAGTTGGTCTAGAAACCAACAAATCCGAGAACGGATATTAGGAGACATAAGTTTTGCGAACTTTTTACATAACATAGTTTGGAGTAATATTGCATACTCATAGCCCAAATTTGGAGCCATGTAATTGTTTGTGCGCTGTAAACAAGCCATTTGTTTGTTTGAGTCTTGCATTTGAAATTCATGCGCTTGCGAAAGAACACGTTCAACTCGTGAAACCTGACATGTTCGTCGCATTTTTGGCGCTTCCTCCAGGACCTCATAAAAACGATGTCCCCGTTGCTTCTAACTCCAAAAACGAAATACAGTTTGACCCCAAACCATCGGTGCGGGGCCCTGACCAATCCTCTATACCTCGCAAAATGTCGCTTTTCCAAATTTCTTTTAAAAAAGGCGTAGCAGGTAGAATCCTGGTCGCAAAATTCTTTGGCTTGCTCTTTGGTCGATTTTGGAGATGGAAATAGGCCTCTCATTTTTGTGTGTTAGTATGCCGGACCCAGGTTTATACTATGGTATCTTTATTCGACCTTACGTTTCGACACAGTCGTCGTCTTCGGAGGTCTGAAGTAGATTGCAGTTTGAATTTGGGAGACAACGCCGCCAAACGCCATCACGAAACATCAGCGATTCTAGACCTCGCCTCGCGCGCAACGTACTGAGATACCGCAATCGCCTACTTCGCCTACTTTCCCATGCGGGAAAGTAACGATTGCGCGAAAATACGGGTGGTTTACCAGTTGCAGTGCCTGAGTTGTGGCGCTTTATATATTGGAAAAAGTTGAAGGTGAGATTAAAGGAGCATTTAGTGAATAAGAGGCGAGCGAATGCAATGTCACCGTTGGGAAAACATAAGATAGAAGCACATAACAGCGGTGAATTTGATGTAAAATGCACAATTCTATCATAAGGAAGGAATTGTAGTATGAAAAAGTATGGAAGCGGCAGGTTTCTGCTAGGAATCCGAGCATGAATAACAAGACTGAATGCTTATCGATAGCGACCGAACTTTTGCCGTATCTGTCGATATGTGAGTTACAGCCTGCGCATATATAAAGATGGATCCACTGAGCAGCTCTCAGTGTCGTCCGTGTCCTTTGTGCGGCTACTGACTTCCTCACTAACACCGCGGTGGTTCAGAGGTCAGTTTTTACACCGTCGTGTATCTCAGTACGTTGCGCGCGAGGCGAGGTCTAGACTCGCTGATGTTTCGTGATGGCGTTTGGCGGTGTTGTCTCCCAGATTCAAACTGCAATCTACTCCAGACCTCCGAAGACGACGACTGTGTCGAAACGTAAGGTCGAATAAAGATACCACCGTATAAACCTGGGTCCGGTATACTAACACACAAAAATACTACATCAGAATGCCCAGGTTCAGAGAAGAGAGAACATGGAACTTGGGCGTCTCAATTGTGCTGGTTTTTTAACTCGAAATATTGAGATAAAAACACCAATTATAGGAGCGCCTTATTTTCAACTCGCTGTTGCGTGATCGCCTTTATACAGCAAAAGACAAAAAATGATTTCTATCCAGTTGCCATTGCTTTTCTATGGTAAAGCGCTAAGTTTCCTCTTTTTTTCGAATTTTAATTTGCTGAGCCTGATGTAGACCGTCAATAGCTGAAGTGATTTTTCTCAGTGAAACGGCGCCATTTGAGCGAAATTCATTGGGCATATGCTGTACGTTATTGAAACTTATTATAAAGCTAGCCCTTACCAAGGAGTCGAGACACTGCGGACAAGATCTATACGCTAAAGAAGGGATTCAATATATTTGAGTCATTTGCAACTCATTGGACTTTGTACATTTTATTGTTTTAATTTTTTTTTTGCTTTTAATTTCCTGCGTTTCATGTTTTTTATGTTTTACCAATGCGTCAACTCCGCTTCGCGGAGTTTCGCACTGGCTCCCTATCGTATGCCTTCCTCATGTTTGCATGAGAATGGCTTTGAAACTTACCACCCGATGATGAACATCACAAATGAATCGTAAACAACTGTTCATTCATGAAGCTTCTCCACGTAAGATCGGTAAATTTGAAAAAAAACCTGTTGCAAGGAAACGAATGCGAGTTTGAACGGATTACTAAATTTATCTTAGTTTGATAATCGTCATAAGGATAATAGTCACCTTGAGCTACATTTCAGTGCAAAAGTCTTTTCAGTTTTTTCAAAAAAAAAACCTTGCCAAATCGACTATCTACGCGTTCATCACTTTTTGGCGTTTTTTTTTCGCAAAAAAGCAAATTTTTTGAGCACTTTTTGGGCCAGGATTCACGGGCGCGCAAAGTTACTTGTCAGGCAAATCATAATTTTGCAAAAAGTCGAATTAACGACCCAGTTTTGCGTGCCAAAAGGCGCGTGGACCCGTTTGACGCGCAAATTTTGAAGGACCCGCTTATCGAATGGGCTCTTCTTGTGCTTGGTGGGCCTACACGCTGGCACGCTATGTTATGCAAAATTGCAGCCCGATAGCTTAGTTGCAGCTTCCTCTATGACTTTCGTGTTAGACAGATTTTCACACAGGCACACAAAAACAGACGGCCTTAGCTAGTAGGATGGTTTGCTTGTTCCACGTGAGGAAAACTCGTGTTCATTGATGTCTCTACGAAGTCATGATTTTCGATTTTTTGACTTTTTAATTTTACTTACTTAGATACTTAGATGGCCCGTCCTCACGTGACGTGCGGGCCCCAGTACAGAAGTTGCCATTTTCCTGTCCCTCGCTTCAGACATCCACGATTTTCTAGGTTGACTTCGGTGGCTGCGTCCACGTTTTTCAGGTGCAAAAATCGTATCCAGCTGATTTTTCAGCTGGTCTATCCGTTTTACGAACACGCCTGCTCATCTCGTCGGTGGTCTTCCTCGCCGGCGTTTGGCTTTGCGAGGAATCCACTCCGATGTTCTTAGTGCCTATCTGTCGTCTGTTCTTCTCATGATGTGACCGGCCCATCGATGCTTCGCTTTCGCAACGTATTCCGCTGGGTCACGGAGACGGGACATTCTTTTCATATCTGCACTGCGAAGTCCGACTAGATATTGTTTGTGTCGGGCCATCTTCAGAAGACTCGTTCGCTCTGTGGGTGGTCCGTAAAGCTTTCGACGTGGCTACGGTGTCAGCCCAAGTCTCAGCTGCGTGACAGAGCGCCGGCAGAACGGTTGAGTTAAACAGGTGAGCACGAAGATCTCCGGATCCGTCAGCTGGTCAGTAGCTTCCTTCAAAGGCCCGCAGGCGGCCCAGGCTGCTCTTCTTCTCCTGTTAAATTCTTCCCTCAAGTCGTTCTCCATGTTTATCCTACGTCCGAGATACACTGAGAAGATGTCTCCATAATAGGAATGCTTTTCAATACCATTTCTGCATCTTTGCAAAGGGCGTTCCTCATGAATGTATCTTCTTCCAATTTATTCGCAATCCGATCTTCTTCCCTACTTCGTTCAGTTCCTTCAGCATCGTCTCTGCTTCAGTGATACTGCTCGAGAAGAGAACGATGTCATCCGCAAAACGAAGGTTGGACAGGAATCTCCCATCAACTCGTATGCCTCTCTCGTCCCAGTCCAGTGACTTCATCATCCACTGCAAGGTCGCGGTGAACAGCTTCGGAGAATAGTGTCGCTTTGTCGAACTCCTTTCCCAATTGGAATGAACAGGGGGCGATGGAATAGCTGCGTCGTTGTTGTGCAGTCCTTGTAGCAGTCGGCTGGTGTCCTCACGTAAGCTGGGTCCACTCCTTGATCGACTAGGGCAGACAGGATGGCGTTGGTTTCATCGCTGTCAAAGGCATTCTCATAGTCGACGAGGGTTAGGACGAGAGGCAGTCGGTATTCCCGGCAGACTTTTATGACTCTTGAATCCGTCTGGATGTGATCTATGCAACTAGATCCCTTGCGGAATCCAGCTTGTTCTTGGGGTTGGGCTTCACCCAGTGTCCTTGATATGCGAGCGAGGATAATCTTCGTAAAAAGCTTATACAGCACACTTAGCAGGCATAGTGGACGATTGTTTCGAAGATCCTCCTGTTCGCCTTTTTTTGAAGAGAAGGACGGTTTCTTACGTTCTTTATCGGTCGAGAATCTTCTATTTCTGAAGGTAAAATGTTGACTGCGACCCTAGAACCTCGTGTAGACGGTGTTTTCCGGCTCGCAGAAGTTCGACGGAAAGATGATCTGGTCCTGGAGCCATGGACGCCTTCATGGTCTGTATCGCGATACGCACTACAGCAGGTAGAATCCTTGATGGTACTTCTCCAGTGGGAACACCGGGCATCTGCACGGGTGTTGATGAGCGGAAGAGTTTGGTGTAAAAGTTCTTCGCGATAGATTCCATCTTGTATCGCGAAGAAGTCGGAGTCCCGCCTTCGTTCAGTAGTGCAGCCAGTGGTACGTGATATTCGCAGATGTCCCTTCTGCACTTCTTGAGACTCCGTCTTTCTTCGGCTGCTTCCATTATCTTGGCTTGCCTTTACTTCCTGAGATCCTCTTGCAAAGCTGTTCTGCACCTGGCGTTGGCTATCAGTGCTCGAGATGGGTTGCATTTGGATCCTGCCTCAGAAATCTTCTTCTTTCGAGAAATTTTTTGGTGGCCTTCGAAATGCGTTCCAAGTTCTTCTCAGAAGTCACTGAGGCGCATTCTTCGCAGGCTCGCAATCCTTTCAGAAGCCGGTCGTAGTCGTACGTTGGGTCCTCCTCGATGAGCTAGTCACAACTTGATATGAGCTCTTCCAGCCTGTTACCGTCATAAACAACTTCCTTCCTTCTCGCGGCACTATGACAGACTTTCTTTTCCAGCCTTCGGCTGCGTATCTTCGCTCGGAGCAGGCGGTGATCGGAGCCACTACAGAAGGATGGAACTACAGAGGCATCGAGTAAGCTCCACTTTCGGTTGGTGAGAATGTGGTCGATCTCACCATGAGTCGTTCCGTTGGGCGATTCCCAAGTCCACCGGCGATGTTCTTTCTTCATGAAGATGGAGTTTCCATGGAAGAGTCGTGCGGCGGAGAGAAGCCCAAGGAGACGGTTGCCGTTTTCGTTTCGGAGCCCATATCCAAACTTCCCGATCCTATATTCCCTTTCTAGTGGCATCCCGATTTTCGCACACAACATGCTTGTAGAAGGACTTTTCGTTGCGGACGACCTCCTCCACGTCTCCGTAGAAAGCATCTAGTTCTGAGTCGTCAGCTGCTGATGTTGGCGAGTAGCAGTTGATGATGCTGATGGTCTTCTGACGTGAAGGGCGTAGTCGTAGGATGCCTAGTCGAGGTTATAGGATCTCGTGCGAATCGACAAGATGGACGATGGATGGGTGGACGACAAAGCCGACGCCTCTCACGTTTCGTGATGGAACCTTTTCACCACGAATGATGAGATTCCCATCATCACTCATCTGTCGCACGTCCTTCTTGCTGGACTTCGTTTCCTGCAGAGCGATGATGTGGTAGTTGATGTGCTCTGCAGCGTCGAGAAGAGCGTGGAGGTCGGCGTTTGTGGAGACTGTCCTGGCGTTGTAGGTGCAGAGCATGAGGCAGTCTCCATGGCGTGTCGTCCGGGCAGACGTGTCGTTTTTGTCTATCCGAAAGTGCCCTGAGTACCCTGACATCGTTCTTGCTACCACCCGGCGCCGTAGGCGGGATACGATGTGCAGGGGTTCTTTTCAATCTTCTAACTGGAGGAGTAATATGAATTTTCCCCTACAAGAGGTGGCTTACTAGGCCAACTCTTGATTTCCACGGGGCGATAGCTGGCCCCCGGCTTGGAGCGGGGTACCGCCTAGCGATCTGAAAACCAGACGGCGGTGGATCTGGCCTGGCCTGCTCTTAGCTAGGCATCCGGCCGAAACCGGAAACGTCGAACTCCTTCACAGCTTGGGCAAAGTATACACTCGGCTGTGCATGCAGTTCGACACTCAGTGTCACCTCCACGCCACGATGAGGCTACCGACCATTGTGAGGTTTTTTTTGATTTTGATTAAAATCAAACTGACATTTATGCTAGGGCAATATACAATGTTTCAAGGAGATTTTCCAAACACTTTAAAAAGATTTTTTCGTATTTCTCATCATAGGACTTATCTAAATTTGAATTATTTCACTTTGCTTTGGCGTAATAATGGAGTGAAAGCGCCTAAAGTGTTGGTGAGAACATCTGCTATGCATTTAAATCAACTACAGTAATATCATGAGATTTCCTTGTAGTCAAGAAAGGATACTAATTTGTTACGAGCTTGAGGAAATCTACCTTCGTTTTCAAAGCAAGTATATCGTTTAGCAAGTTTGAAAATGGAGCTTGTTGAGTCTAGTACGTAAAGCCAATTGAGCAGGTAGTAGATATAGAGTGCACGGATCTTATCTGGCATGTGATCACGAAAATTGAATTTGTTTCTCCACACACTGTAGACATTGCAGTGGTGCGCGGCTAAACAAATCATGTAGCCAAACAGCTAATTTCTGTTCAAATAATCAATCAAGGCTCAGGAGTTTTGGGTTGGCCCCTTTTTGGCAAATTCTGCCTACTCCGTTGCCTTCTAAGAGAAATATATTTGCGAGTTCAAAAGCATATAAGAGGTTACAAGAGGTTATAGATGATCGCGGTATTTTAGGCGACATTCGCGGTCCTTCGTCCCATTAAGGGCAGCTTCTGGGCAGATTTGGACATTTTCGATTACTATCATAATCGAGTGCTGGGGTATCTAGAATTATTACGCAAATCCGACTTTCAAACCCCTATAAAAGGAGAAAATTGGCGCAGAAAACGCCGAGCCTCGAGGACCACGCCCATTTTCTCGCACGGCCCGCCCCTTTGAACGGACTCTTCTCAGTCCTCGGCGTGCTTTTACAAAATGGCAAACACAACCGAACTCGTATTGTCTACCTGTTAATGTTTACTTTCGACAAGGATAGCATTAGGAGCATTCGTACACGGTTCTCACAAAGTTGTCTCAAAAATGGGGTTCTTTGAGGAATCACGCATTTTGAGTGCCATATTTGGAATCAGCGCCATGAGGCCTGGATAAGGCAAAAATTAGAAGTCGAGATTCTGCCTGGACGCTGCCTTCAAAGGCAATTACATAACTAACAAATTAATGCGAATGTGGCTGCAGAATGTCTATGCTAAAAGCTTCACCTGCTAATATGTCAAAGTAAAATTGCACGTCCAAGCATTATACGTGTGGATATGTAAGGTCTTCATTTTGAGGAAATTGGTTTTTGATTACATAAACAAGAAGCGAGCACGATCTATCATTGATGGCTGTAGAATACAACTATTCTTCGCGTTGCAACGGATAGTATGTGGTTGAAGTAGAGCACTTACCCTACAATCTTCTGGAGTAATATTTGATATCCACATTTTTATCCGACCTGATAAGCAATGAAGATATGAGAGTCAGTGTTTACTTAAATGTGAAGGAACACGGGGTTTGAACTTTGGTAACAATGACTGCATGCGCGTCACATTGAATGGTAAAGATCCAGGCTATCGCAGTGATGAATAAGCCGGCAGCGGTGGGATTGGTACGGTAATGAAGCGCAGCAGTTACCGATAGTGCGTTTAGCGAACGATGAGAATCCGCTGCCTGTCAGCAATTAAGAAACAAGGGGGCGGAGAATGCAAGGCCCGGCCCTCGTCAGCGGATACGGTTACGAATGCACAATGCACAGTTTCCCTTTAGTGAGAGTCACTGTATTGTGTTTAGTGATATTTGACGCATATCAAGAAAACCATTACCCTGTAGTCAAAACCTAAGTAAAGTTATTTCTTCTCATTTCTTCTCATCATGCGGTCATTCCAAATGCATACCCGTTTGAATTGCTTGACGATAGTGATTCCGCTCATATCCGCTTGCAGCCATTTGGTATGTCGAGCGTAGGTTCGCATCAGGTTCTGAGCAACGAAAAGGTGTTTAGTCACTAGATCCTGGAAACGCATCTTATGGTTTGGTTGAAGACGTCAGATCAAAAAGAAGTTCAACTTGGGACTGGATACGGATCGAGTTGATTTACGACAAGTCTGTGAACGAGTAAGCCAATTAGGCTCTATGCACTTTGTTTAGTATCATCAAAAGGAGTTGAAACTAAAAATTCAAAAACATCATTCATAGGTATATAGTGAGCATTAGCGTAAGTTCAATAAGTTTTTGCAGACTCAGATTCCGAAAACTCATGCTCGCTACAGACAATTTTTATCTCAAATCTCTTTAATGCACATCTCTTTTTAATCTAACAACGTATATATCACGAAATTAAAAGCCAAACATTTGTAAGAAGTTAACAACTGCTCAAGTCGATTTTTCCGGCTTGCTTGAGCAGCGTTCGCGGCAGATTCTAGACCTACTGCACAAAGGGTGCAGGTTATATAGTAGGTCTTTGTCCAGTTTGTAAGGGATTTCAATAAGGTTGAGGAATCTAGTGGTAACAACTAATACAATATTGCTCATAATTCGTCAAATCGCCGGAGGTGCTGCAGTGCGTCGGAGTGCGCCGTACTCCACTAGAGTTTCGAAGAGCAGCGGAGTGCGAGTTCGTCGGAAAAACTAGAGTTCGTCGGAATCTTCGTCGCATCGCCATATCTCGCTTCGCTTCAGAACGGACAAATTCTGAATCTGAGGACACCTCTTGATTCAGCTTAGCTAGACACATCATCTAGTGTGTAGGAGCGCCACAATCTATCTGGGTACGACAAGTATACGGTAGGTAAGTTTTCGTTCAACTTTGCGGATTTTTTGTTTGGTTGATTGTTCAATGTGCTGATTTTTTTATTGCCATTGATTTGTCGCTTATGACACATAGTAGGTATACTGTAAGGGTATGATAGACACTCTAATCGGATTTGCTCTAAAATCAGCTGTACTGCCACTTACAGAATGTGCAAGATTTCCGTGAACTTCGCGGAATTCCGGGACTTCCGCAAAAGTCTGCGATATTCCGGGAAGTTCGCGACATTCCAGGATTCGCGAACTCACGGGAATCACGCAAACTACGCAACGCCATAACTTCCCTCGGAATAAATATATTCTAAATCCGAAAGCAGCATTGTGTTCAGCTCGTCAAGGCAAATCTTTTGATGGGCAGTATGCCCTTGATATTACGTATAGTACTTTTTCGTAGATTATGGAGCACCAAAGGGTAGCCGCAGACTTCTTTTTGAAAGCGATGAAAGCGGTGAATTTTGAATTTTGAATCTGAATTTTTGGTGAATTTTGGAGAAATCATGTCGTTCTAAATTTTACTCACCACAACCCTAAAATATGAAGCTTTGCTGAGCGAATGTGATTTTCGTAATCAGCAGCTAGGATAACCTCTAAGACATTTCCCGGAATGTTCGGCTTATTTCATTTTTTTTCTCGGTTTACGCTCTAAGGCCCTATGCACGTACATCCCCGCTGGGAAGGGAGCGGATCTGAGTGGGGATGCGTCATATCTGACTACTCCACATCTCTTTCTTCCTCCTCTTCTATCTTGCTTATGAAGGTTCTCATACACTTTTACCTGCGCATAATGGATGCCAATTTACTGGCGTGATTGATTAGATTTTCACTACTTTGTGTGATCTCCTGGGGATCCCCAGGGGATTCCCAGGAGATCACCTCTCAATTTCAGTGCCAATTTATCTCGCTGAAAACTCAGTGAAACGCTGTAAAATTGTACTGTGGATATACTACAGCGCTGCTAAAGATGATCACAACTTATAATAACCGGCTAAGGATGTTATATGTTCTTGTGTGTGTGTGTCTGTCTGTCCGTTACGAAATTCGAGGAGCGTATTCCAGCCAACGTTCTGAGCCCAAATTTTGCATGGCGCATGGTAGCAGCATGGAAGTCCGTTATGCAAAAGCACGGGCGGATCCGCTGAGTGAATCCCCAAAAATTGTGCGTTAAATGGATCCATTTGGTTTCTGACCAGCATTGGGCCGTACCAACAATTCTTGCGATGTCGTGGATATGTTTGGCAAGCTAATCTGCAAGCCACGGACATTAGCCCAAAAAATTGAACTAAAGTTGATTACTTTACGAAAATGGCGCCAAAAAAATAAGTTGCATAAATGTTCAATCTGCCAAGATTTTGCCTGATTGTTTGAGACGATTTTTGCACAGAGATGCAGCTCACGGTGATTATTGTCATTCTGGCGACTATTAGGCCATAAAAAGTCCAAAAGCCGATTCGAATTCGCATTTATTCTTCTCGGAAAGGTTTAACCCACGCGAAAATACCGATCTCACACAAAAAAGTTATAGGATTTAGTAGTCGTTCACAAATCACTCGTGATAGCCTGCATGGCGCGGTGAGTTTCAATGTCATTATTATGCGGGAATGAGTTAGGCATACAGAAAGTAGGGCCAGTGCGAGCCTCTGCGAAGAGAGGTGACGCACTGGTTATATATATATATCAGTGGCGTACCCAGGATTTCGGCTCGGGGGGGGGGGGGCGCGACAAAAATTTTTTTAAAGAAGGTGCGTGGCGTTAGCCACGCACTCCGAAAAAATTTTTGGGGAGTTTCTCAAAACTTTTGCGGGTCCCCGACCCCTAAAATCTGGAAAAAGGGGGCGTGGCGTCAGCCACGCCCCCGAAAAAATTTTTTTTACAAAGCTAATTTGATTTTTTAAAAATTGTTAAAAATCATTTTAATTATTTACAAAGATAAACAAGTCACTTGCACATTTTTATAACCCTTTTAATGAATCATCCACCTCTCTTCATTACTGTAGGATTACGGTAGAAACTTGAAACGTATGGTGTCAATGTGGAAAAAGCTGCAGTTTCAAAATTTTTCAAAAAAATGTGAAAACTTGTGTATTGGAGTTTTTATGGACGCTGAGTTCAATACTCAACTATTCACAAGATTACAAGCTTTCAAAACGGTGTAATCGCACTTTTTAGGAACATTGAAAAAATGGCCGCTCCTCTTACCTGGCATAACTCTTCAATGAAACATCATAATAAGTTGGGAACTTTACACTTATAATCAGCAACTCTAATTAGCTTAGTGTAAAAGCTTTCAGGCTGTTTTATCTCCTTTCTAAGGCAAAATATGGCCTTTCATTGCTTAAAACCCTCTTTGAAGTTTCTACCGTAATCCTACAGTAATGAAGAGAAATGAGTGATTTGTTCTATAATGCAAATCTAAGTTGAAGCCGGCTCTACAGATTGGTACCTGAAGCAAGAGAAAAGACTTCTTTAGAAGAGAGATATTAACGATCAAACGTTCGATACATTTTTTTGGGACACCCTGTATATGCAGAGTGTCCCAGAAAGATGTGCACACTGTTTGATCGTTAATAACCCTCTTGCTTTCATGTCTTTTGCCGAGCTTGAAGTATCATTTTGTAGAGCGAGGATAAACTTAGATTTACAGTATTAAGCGAAACTCCAATCTCTTTTTGCTACTGTAGGATCACGGTATGAACTTTCAGCATACAGCATCACTGTGGGATAAGTCTTTTAATATAATTTCAAAAAAATCTAAAAAATTGTGTAGCAAGGTTTTCAGGCGTGCTGATTTCGCTACATAACTTTCCATCAGTTTTTCGAGCTTTCTTGATGCCGTATTCACATTTCTGCTGAACACTGGAAAATCAGTTGTTACCCTAAATCTGAAGCAACTCATGAAAGAAACATTGTACTGACGTGCAGTTTTCATATCTAGAATAAGCGACTATGATTAACCCAGTTCAAGAGTTTCTGGCTTATTTGGCTTTTTTTCCGAGGCAAAATACAGCTTTCCATTGCTGAAAATCCTCTTCGAAATTCCTACCGTAATTCTACAGTAATGAAAAGCGGCTGGTAAGTCCCTCCATACTGTAAATCTATATTTATCCTCGCTCTACTGAATGGTACCTCAAGCTCGGCAAAAGACATGAAAGCAAGAAAGTTATTAACAATCAAACAGTGTGCACATCTTTTTGGGACACCCTGTATATACAGTGACCGCCAAAAAGTTGCGGACAAGCCTCCCTCCCTTTTTCATCGCTCTTTTTCAGAAGGAAAACAAGGATAAAAAAAATGTGATAATTGCATGAGCTGATAGAGCTCTTCAAGATCTACAATCCACACTTTGCGTTTTTCGAAAAACATGTATTCTAAAAATTCTAAAAAACTTTTTCTAAGAAAAGTCAGAAAATGGCCGCGTCACAATGTTGCGGACAGTAATTCACCGAACGCATAAATTTTCTTTTGAGTCCCATTCTGAAGCGGAAACACAAGTAATCCAAACGAGTAAGCATACTACTATAAAGAGCTCGTCAAGAACTACACACTGGTTATGGTTGCTTCCCAAAAAAACACAAGCTTGAGTTTTATTTTGCTTTTTTTTTCAAAAATAACTTATAATTCTCCTTTTTAAACCAAATTCCTTCACATGGAAACCTATTCACAGCATTCCAACAACGCTGTTCGGATAAAGTAGATGCTCTTTACCATTCTCCATGAATCTGACGTGTGCTGATGAGTTTCTTTGCTGAAAATGGCTCTTGGCAGTGCTTGCACATGACCCTACCTGCACATCACCACTGACTTGTACCGCTTTGCAGGCTTGTAACTCGGCTTGTAGTCAATGTGTGAGCCTGCAGTTTGGCTCATTCGAAAGAACGAGACTTTCTCTACACAACGATATGCAAAAGAGATGGGTTTAAGAAACAGCGGAGATATGGCGGATGGGGTGGAAAAAAGCGGCCTCAGTGGTAGGGTGAGGATATCCAGCTAAAGTTGAATAGAGCTTCTTTCGCTACCATTTCAATCCTGAAAGCTTAAAACTGTCAATGTTCTTGTAATAGATCCATTTTGAAGCTCTAGAACTGTTTTGGGGTTGATAAGAGCCTTCACTCCAACCACCACTGAGGCCGCTTTTTTCCACCCCATCCGCCAAATCTTCGCTGTTTCTTAAACCCATCTCTTTTGCATATCATCGTGTGTAGGAAGTCTCGTTTTTTCGAATGAGCCAAACTGCAGGCTCACATATTGACTACAAGCCGAGTTACAAGCCTGCAAAGCGGTACAAGTCAGTGGTGAGGTGCAGGTAGGGTTATGTGCAAGCACTGCCAAGAGCCATTTTCAGCAAAGAAACTCATCAGCACACGTCAGATGCATGGAGAATGGTAAAGAGCAACTACGTTATCCGAACAGCGTTGTTGGAATGTTGTGAATAGGTTTCCATGTGAAGGAATTTGGTTTAAAAAGGAGGATTACAAGTTATTTTTGAAAAAAAAGCAAAATAAAACTCAAGCTTTGTTTTTTTGGGAAGCAACCATAACCAGTGTGTAGTTCTTGACGAGCTCTTTATAGTAGTATGCTTACCCGTTTGGATTACCTGTGTTTCCGCTTCAGAATGGGACTCAAAAGTAAATTTTTGCGTTCGATGAATTATTGTCCGCGACATTGTGACGCGGCCATTTTCGGACTTTTTTAGAAAAAGTTTTTTAAAATTTTTAGAATACATGTTTTTCGAAAAACGCAAAGTGTGCATTGTAGATCTTGAAGAGCTCTATCAGCTCATGCAATTACTACATTTTTTTATCCTTGTTTTCGTTCTGAAAAAGAGCGATGAGAAAGGGAGGGAGGCTTGTCCGCAACTTTTTGGCGGTCACTGTATATATACATACAGGGTGTCCCAAAAATTGTTTCGAACGTTTGATCGTTAATATCTCTCTTCCCAAGAAGTCTTTTGGTTTGCTTCAGGTACCGTTTTGTAGAGCTGGCTTCAACTTAGATTTGCGTTATAAAACGAATCACCCATCTCTCTTCATTACTGTAGGATTACGATAGAAACTTGAAACATATGGTGCCAATATGGAAAAAGCTGCCTTCTCAAAAATTTTCAAAAAAAAAATGTGAAAACTTGTGGGATAGGGTTTTTATGGACGCTGAGTTCAATACTCAACAATTCACAAGATTGCGAAGCTTTTTCAACAGTGTAACTGTACTTTTTAGGAACATTGAAAAAATGGCCGCTATCTCTTACCCGGCATAACTCTTCAAGGAAGCATCATAATAAGTTGGGAACTTTACAGTTAAAATCAGCATCTCTAATTAGTCTAGTGTAAAAGCTTTCAGGCTGTTTGGTTTCCTTTCTGGGGCAAAATATGGTCTTTCTTGGCTCAAAACCCTCTTTGAAGTTTCTATCGTAATCCTACAGTAATGAAGAGAGATGGATGATTCATTCTATTTTGCAAATCTAAGTTGAAGCCAGCTCTACAAAACAGTACCTGAAGCGGGGCAAAAGACTTGTTGGGAAGAAAGATATCAAACGGTGTATACATACTTTACGGACACCCCATTCATTCCGAAGGAAATTCACTGTATCACCTGTATCCCCGTTGATCATCGTGTTGCACGAGCGGGTACCAGTGATGCCTCCATTCGTCCCTGTCTCGGGCGATTGTTGACCAATGTTTACGTATCGCACCAGGAACACGTGGAACGCTCTGAAGGACTTCATTAAAGGACTTCGTGAACATATCTGACCATCGCGTCGGCGGTCTTCCTCGTTCGCGTTTGACGTCCAGTGGTATCCAATCTGTAACAGCTCTCGTCCACCGGTTGTCGTCGAAACGCATTACGTGCCCGGCCCATCTTATCTTGTTCTGCTTGGCGTACGCGGCAGCGTCCCTGATCTTCGATCGTTGACGTAGGGTAGAACTTCGTAATCCTTGCCTCACTTGCGTGAGTCGATTCACTCCTAGCATCACTCTCTCAACAGCTCGTTCGATGACGCTAACCGCGTGTTCATTCTGCTTTCTCATTGTCCATGTTTCTGAAGCGTACGTCAAAGCAGGAAGAACCGTCGAGTTGAAAAGGTGGGCGCGGAGCCGGATGTTATTGGACTTCTTCACTACTATTGTCTTATATGCTCCCCATGCTGCACGTTTCCTCCTGCTCAGTTCCAGAGCTAGATCGTTCATCATATTGAGTTCACGACCTAGGTAGGTGTAGCTTGAGCATTCGGTGATGTTCGTCCCGTTGACCATGAAAGGAGCATCAGGCACTCTTCCGTTCCTCATGAACATCGTCTTCGTTAAATTCAGCCGTAGACCGATCTTTCCACACACTTCGTCAAACTGGGCCAGCATTTGTTCCGCCTGCTTGATGCTTGGTGTTATCAATACGATGTCATCAGCAAAGCGAAGGTGGTGTAGCTGCCGGCCGTCGACTTTCACTCCCATGTTGTCCCATTCCAACTTACGCATGACGTTCTCCAGAGCGGCACTGAATAGTTTCGGCGATATAGTATCGCCTTGTCGCACGCCTCTCTTCACGTCAATGATGATGTCCTTGTAGAATGGTGTTATGATGGTTGTGAAGTCGTTATACAGCTCACGAATTATCTTGATGTAATGAGTCGGAATACCTTGATTGCTCAAGGCATCGATGACGGCTTCAGTCTCAACCGAGTCAAAGGCCTTCTTCAAGTTGATGAAGGTGAGACAGAGCGGCATCTTATACTCTCGTGACACTTCAATGAGCCTTGACACCGTGTGTATGTGGTCGATCGTGCTGAATCCTCTTCGAAACCCAGCTTGCTCGCATGGTTGTCCTTCGTCCAACTCTCTTTCGATCCTGTTGAGAATGACTCGCGTAAAGAGTTTGTAGACTACAGACAACAAGCAGATAGGGCGATAATTGCCAATGTCGCAGGGATCTCCCTTCTTGTACAGCAACACGGTTTTGCTGGTCTTCCATTGCCTTGGAACCTTGCCTTCCGTCAGGTACCGCGTGAAGAGCCTTGCCAAAGTCTTGATGAGAACTGGCGAAAGATTCTTCAGATGTTCTGGCTTAATCCTGTCGGGACCGGGTGCTGTACGGTTTTTCATCGACATGATAGCATGACGAATCTCGGAAGGAAGAACAGACGGTGCGACATACTCGTCCTCCTTGAGATGGCATGGTGGAAGGTGGACGTGGCTCGCAAAAAGATCCGAGTAGAAGTCGTGGATGACCTTCTCCATTGATCTTCGGGAAGCAGTTATGGTTCCGTCAGGACGACGAAGTGCGGTCTTCTTTGTCTTGAAGTTGACGAAGCTTCGGCGGGCGTTGCGTATACTTCTTCCAGCCTCCGCGGCGTCAACCATCACTGCTACTCTTCTCTCCTTAAGGTCTTCTTTTATCGCTTCTCTGCATCGCTTCGCAAGCTCGGACGTCAGTCGGTAGTTGCCTGTGGCTCGTGCGCGTCCACGTTGGCGTATCAGCTCCAAAGTCCCCGTGGTGAGACGCCTTCTCGTACTTCTTAGACTCTGAGCTTCCTTGGCACAACCGTGGAGATGTTGTACGAACCGTTCGTATTCTTCGTCGATGTTGTCCATCACGGTATCTCGCCATGAGCCGGATATCGAAGAAAACAGATCCCAGTTGGTGGTATTCATGGGACGATGTTTCCTGAACTTGACGGCTCTCTCTCCATTCCGCGGAAAATAGAATTTGGCGCGCAGGAGACGATGGTCTGATCCCGTGTAGAACTTCGGAACAACAGCGACGTCCGTCAGGCAGTACCTTCTGTTGACGATGATGTGGTCAATCTCGTTATGGTACTCTCCACCGGGCGATTCCCAGGTCCAGCGTAGGGAAGAGGGCTTTTGGAACTGTGAGTTTCCATGGATAGTCCTCGTCGTCATGATAAACTCGGACAGTCTCTCCCCTTGTTCGTTCCACTGCAAACCATGGGTTCCGATGTGAAGTTCCTCAGTCGACCTTCTAGTTCCGATCTTCGCGTTGAAATCACCGACGATGATCTTGTAGAAGGTATGATCTTCTCTGTAGAACTTCTCCAAGTCCATATAAGATTCCTCGAGTTCGTCCTCGTCGTAGCTGGATGTTGGGGCGTACGCAATGAAGACGGTCAAGGCAGGGATTGATCCACATCTTGATATTCGCAAACGTCCGATTCGAGTTGTAAGTTGTTCGAACGAATCGATGTTCATGGCCAAACTCGTTGACAAGGACTCCCACTCCACCTACTCCTCGACTGTCGCATGTTCCTAGAAACAGTTCTTCTCCAGTCTCAAATGTGGCGTTCAGCGGGTGGTGCCTTCTTGTCTCTGTCAGTCCGATGACGTCGTACTTAATTTTCCTTGCTTGCATCATGAGATCTTCGATAGATGCGTCCGATGCCAGCGTCCTCGCGTTGTAAGTACAGATCGTCATCATAGTCCGTCTCGTTTTCGGCAGCCTAGATCGCCTTTCAAACCTTGTCCCCACTGGCGCTGCCTTACCAGTGGCTCTTCCAAGATTAAAGGAGCTTTCCATATTATCACTGTGTCGAACAAGAATTTACTCGCATGGATAGCTTGTTGGGCTCAAAACCCCCGCGAGGGACGATCGGAGCTTATTTGTTGGAGGCGACTCCGAACTCGCCTCCCCACACACCTACCCGGGAAATTAGGGCGCAAGCTTTTAGTGGAGGCAGGGAGTCCGTCCCCCGGCTCCGCTTGCTTATCAGAGCAGGCGCGGGGTCGCTTTTGGTCGCCGAAGGAAATTACGGCGAGTAAAATTTGGAAACGAGTGATTTTTTTAAAATTTACCAACTCTTCTACTCTTTTGGAAGATAGTCTACAGCTACGTTGTAGCGCATAATAACCTACAGAACAGCACTATCGAATAGTACGTACTGGAATCTTTTATGTTACACAAACGCTGCATTACATCCTTGCGAAAGTCTCCACAGAAGAATTTGAGAAAAATGGGAACGGAACACAAAGGCATACTGCCTATCAGAAGATTTGCCTTGACGAGCTGAACACAATGCTGCTTTCGGATTTAGAATATATTTATTACGAGGGAAGTTATGTCGTTGCGTAGTTTGCGTGATTCCCGTGAGTTCGCGAATCCTGGAATGTCGCGAACTTCCTGGAATATCGCAGACTTTTGCGGCAGTCCCGGAATTCCGCGAATTTCACGGAAATCTTGCACATTCGAGCGGCACTGTACCCTGAGCTGATTTTAGAACAAACGATTAGAGTGTCTACCATACTCTTACAGTATACCTACTATGTGTCATAAGCGACAAATTAATGGCAATAATAAAATTAGCACAAACAATCAACCAAACAAAAAATCCGCAAAGTTGAACGAAAACTTATCTACCGTCTACTTATCGTACCCAGATAGATTGTAGCACTCCTATAAACTAACTGATGTGTTAAGAGATATGAACGATCAAACGTTCGATACATTTTTTGGGACACCCTGTATATATTAATATCAGTGGCGGTCCCAGGATTTCGGATCGGGGGGGGGGGAATATTTTCTTCAAATGAAGGTGCGTGGCGTCAGCCACGCACTTCGGAAAATTTTTTGGGATGCTTCTCAAAATTTTTGAGGGTCCACAACCATTGAAATCTTGAAAAAGGGGAGCGTGGCGTCAGCCATTCCCCCGAAAAAAAATTTTTTACAAAGCTAATTTAAATTTTTAAAAATTCAAAAATTTAGTTTAATTATTTACGAGAATAAACAAGTCACTTGCACATTTTTATAGCCCATGTTAGTAGATTTTAGAGAGTTCGCGGCCCATTCTCGTTGGGAGGGCCCCCCTCCCCTCGGTCCGCCACTGATTTATATATATTAGGTTGGTCCGAAAGTTTTGTCAGTTTTTCCAATTTATCGGCAAATACGCTAATGAAGGTAAACAAGCGCTTCAAAATATTGAGTCATTGTCCCGAAAGTTCTGTCGTTTCATTTCAAAAATTTGTAACTTTTTGCTATCTTGACGGATTTGCTTCTCTTTAATTTCATATGAAAGAAGAAGTCTACTTTTTTGTAACAAGTCCTCAAAGATCTTCAGCTATACATTCAATGTAGAAATAAAAATGGAAGAAGAAGACCACTTAAGTTCTGACCATTTTAAGTTAGGTCGCCAAAAGTATGGAACGCTGCAGAAAAATCTGAAATTGCCAAAACATGAATTCTATGGCCTACTCTTTACATCCGAGAAAAAAACTGTGTTATTTGGACGTTTCAGTGAAAAGTTATGATTTTTGAGAAAAGTGAACTCAATCAATTTTGGCGTTTTCTATTGTAAACTTGGGAATCATAACGTTTCATTGAAACGTCCAAACAGCACAATTTTTTTCTCATGTACAGAGTAGGTCATGCATTTATGTGTTGACAATTTCAGATTTTTCGCACCGTTCCAGACGTTTGGCGATCTAACTCAAAATGGTCAAAATTCAAGTGGTCTTCGTCTATTTTTACCTCTACAATGATTGTGTAGTTGAAGCTTACTGGGACATTCCTTCAAAGAGGAAGACTTCTTTTCTTAAAAACTTAGAGAGAAGCAAATCCGTTGAAACAGCAAAAAGTTACATTTTTCTGAAACGACAACTTTTGGGACAACCCAACATATCCAATGCAGAATTTCTTCCTCTTTCCAGCTGCTAAACTCCTATTGCGTTTCGTTGCGAGAGTGACGAGATATTTGCTGGAAATTACAACCACTCGTTTTTACCATGTCCAACTTCCGCTAATTTTCAAAATTTTTGTATGAGGTTTCGGAGGAGCCCTAATAACCAGCAGGTAGGACAAACCTTTTGCCATAACTCAGATAATCTCCGGGGCAGGCGGCCATGAGAATTATGGGCGGGCGGGCACCGGAAAAATAGTTCGCTGATTTCTTGCGGTCCGCTTGCAGATATTTGAAAGAATTTTAGCGAAATTTCAGACGAATGCTTGAAGAACAATCGCGGTTTCCTTATAGATTAGCTGCGGACCGTGCGGCCCTCGAAAATTTTGCATACTCTCCGCGAGAATATGCAAAAATTTCGAGGGCCGCACGGTCCTTTGTGGAGGGCCGCGCAGCCCCCAGGTACTTTCCGCTGAGAGAAAGTACCTCAAACTTAAGTAATTAAACCATCGATGACACCTCTGCCATGTAGAGTCTCACTTTTCCTCGGCGTACGCCCGAAATTGCTTAAAAACCGTTCGAGCGCAAGCTGAAAATTTGACCAGCGCTCGCTGAAAGAGATTATTTGACGAGCGCCCGCAGAAAATTCTGTGTTGCTGCTCGCTGGCAGAACATTAGACGTAAAGGAAGTATCGCTCGCTGAAGGTTTGGCCACGCCCCGAAATCCTGCTGGCTTTGCAGAAAAGCGCGAGTTTGCGGACCGCCTGCCCCCGGCGATTATTTGAGAAGAAGCAATTCTTTGTGGCACTACGACTTGGCTTCCAGAATTTCTACGAATTATTCTTTGAAGTGACCAAATTTTACATTCAGCCTATTTTACCCTCGTAGAACATAAAATGTTAGACACTTCAGTCAGCATTCAATATAAATTTTTCCTCTTTTCAACACTTGTCTTTTTTTGCCGGGACAGGCTAAATTTGTGGGATAAATCGCTATTTCTCAATTTCAGGAGTGCGCACTAATGTAACTTATGTTTCAAAAATTTCATAATTTGAAGCGAAAATTGCTCATTTACTTTGTAATGGTAACGGTAGTAATAATGGTGTGGTGAAACCTCAGTTTTCTGTAGGTTTTGCAGTGTTTGGTGCAATAACAGGTTAGGCGATTTTTCCACAAGACTTTTAGAAAATCCTTTAGCAAAAATCTGAAAAAGCAGCTAAAAAAAGAAATTTGCCTTAGTTGGCAAAAGGTTTGTCCTACCTGGTTATTAGGGCTCCTCCGAAAGTCTCATACAAAAATTTTGAAAATTAGCGAAAGTTGGACATGTTAACACATTGAAGGCAATGTGACCCACATGGTGGGTCATGCAATGACTGTGGTTCCAAAAGTTCTGTTATGCTTTATTCTTAGGAATTACTTCCGCGTTTCTTAGCTGCTTCTCAAAATCACTGTAGGGATACTGCAGATGACGGCCTGCTTGATTTCAGCTAAAAATACTCAGCTTACTGCGAAAGGCACTGTCCCACAAGGCAGACAGCTAAAAATGCACGCTGTCGTCAACGTGTTGTAAAAGAGTGGTTGTGATTTCCAGCAAATATCTCGTCACTTTTGCAACGAAACACAATGGAGTTTAGCAGCTGGAAAGAGAGAAATTCGCATTCGATACGTTTTAGAGCGTTTATTTATCTTCATTCTAGCGTGTTTGACGATTGTAAACTGACAAAACTTTCGGACCAACCTAATATGTTTATTTATTTATATTTGCACTCACAAGTGCGCCACATGAAGAACGCAAAACAGCACAAATTGGTAGGCATAAAAATAGTCTCAGCAGAATGACTTGTGAGATCAGTCTCTTGCAAAGGTAATCAGGTCGTTCTCTTTCTGCAAAACGTGAAAAACCATTCCTTTTTTCTATCCAGACGCAGTGATGACGAGCTAGAAAAGGGCTCTCGGATTACCAGTTTAACCCGGCGGACCAAGTTCACTATTGATCCTGGGCGTAAGGACAATGGGATATCTCTAGCTAGAAGAGTTACTGAACCTTAGAATTCTTGAACGGCTATTCCTTCTGAAGAGATCATGACGTTCTCTGCGGAATCAAACCGAGAAAAGCATGTTAAATGTAAACAGAAAAAAGGAAAGCTACGAGGAAGACAAAAATCACTCAAAAATTACAAAAATGGGATTGAACTTACCTCCATGGGTAACTGGGATAACAGAGAATAATTGTAGGCACAGCTTATTCTCGATTGTAATCTATAGAGTGGTAGACATCAGCAATGTTCAGTGCTCCCAAGAAATATTAATTTGTGGCAATCTCTCACGGAAAAGCATGAAATTCTCACTGTCAGTAATTCTCTTTAGCAAAAAGTGATCCACTTTGTGGTACGGCAAACGAATGAACTGAACGCAATAGAAACATCTCTGTTATACAGTTTGCGGTAAAACACACTTGGCCTCTCTCTACGAGCTTCAAGCCTGCATCCAGTACTTGCTTGGTTTAAAGGCAGTGTCCGGACTGGTTGGGATTTCAGAATTTCATTGTTGCACAAAACTAGCCCCTTGACATACCCCCCCCCCCTCTAATCGCGAGCACATCCCGTGGATACGGAAGCGAGGAAAATGCTCCGGAAGTTGGAAGAGCCACGCCACTCGGATGACCCCGCCACCGAATCGATTAGCTAGAGTGCGCATTTCGCACACAGTCAAGACGTAGGGTTCCACCAAGACTCTGCGTCTTAACCTCGGCGGCAGGCGGTCTAAATTCAAAACCAGGCGCTTCTGGAATAGCCGATTTTCAACATTTTCGTAACCTGCAAGCTGCCTTTCCGGAATCAGCGGAAAGGATAAGCCAAGGTGAGCGAGAGAAATTCTGTCCGAAATTTTGCCCAGACACTGCCTTCGAGTCTCATTTCCAGGCGTATAACTCGAAGACATAGTACGAAATCGTTTGAGAAAACTTCTGTACTTTAAGTTCGCAAATGTAAGGTTGATAGTCTCTTTCTAACAAGGGTAGAGACTGTGGATAGTTAGCGTCAGCAAAACATCTGCAGAACACAATTCCAGTGAAATTTATCTGAACTTTGTAAAAGTTTTGATGCCCTTCTTTGGAAATAGATTCCAGACAGGTAGGCATCTTCTGATTGCGGTAGAACACAGGTTTTATGCAGCCTGACTAACAGCGCTGGGTCATTTGAATGAATGTTGCGCAAATCTAGAAAAAACTTCATAGAGCTTTTTGGTTACCGCATTGTAGTGCTGTATTATCTTAGGTAATTATCCTAATCCAGGATCTCTGGTGGTGTTGCAGCAACTGAGAATAACACCTTTCACAGTCGCAAAGTGGAACTGCGAACTACCAAAATGCATCATTTTTGATTTGAGGGCGTTGACAGGGAGATTTCAATTTTTAGACCATATCGTCATCTTTCCTATCGATGCAGAAATAGCCCTGGACGCTTCAGAATTTTAAAAGATGCTCTTGCATTCAAAGCAAAGAAGGCAGCTGGAAAGCCCAAACATTCCGCACTAGGGGCCTTCATGTTTATTGTCAAACTGTTCTAATATTATACAGCGGTTGAAGTCATAAATGTGTTCAGTTTGCGATGACTTAACTATCGTCGCGTCCATGCTACAGGCTGTGGCTTGACGAAGACGCAGTATCCTTGGGCGCGAACGCAACACCAAGAGCTTTCCTTTCCAAAGTTATCGACTTCTAGTAACAAAAACTTCTCACCAGGTATTGCCGGGATTCACTGAAAAAAAAAGAATACCCCTTGATTAAACAGCAAATCCTATCAATTTTCTGCCAATCTGTAAGATGTGCCACCTGGCTCAAAAAAGAATTTCTGAGTATTTCATTGTTAGTTTGAAAAGTGAAATGCAGTGCACTCGGACTGCTGGATGATTTCTGGAAATGTGCAGATAGGCTAGGGCGATGAATTTCTAGACTAAATTACAAATCTCCTGAACAAGCTATGTCGGTATTTGACGATTTATACCTGTAGCTGAACATGTAGTGCAATAGCACTTTGAGTCGACCTTTGATTTTCTAAGCTGAAACTATGAAAATGTAGTTTCCTTAGCAAATTTTTTACCCTCTCTATATCTTCGAATTTTCAATATGTGAAACATGTGCGTTTTCACAAACAGTTATCATGCTTGAATTCAGACTTACAACATTACGACAAACTACATTGAAGCGACTGATATCGCAGGCAAGAGATTACTTTGAGGACACTATCAAAGTCGAGCGAGTACGAAAGCTTCAACTTTGGCCGTAAGTCTTATTTCCACCATGCAGCTAGCAATAAATGAAACCTTTTGTGACCTGGCATTATGACAAAGCATCCCTCTTTTCAGCGTAAGATATGCGAGCGTTCATGCGGGTTGAAATGAAACGACATTTTTAAAGCTTGGGGTGATAGTAACTCAATCGAAACCATCACAAAGCTCAACAAATCTTTCATTACTAGAGACAACTAACAACTTCACATCATCTTCTCAATGAAACCTCGAGTTAATCAGTTAGAAAGAAAATAGATAGGCAAATATTTATTCGATTCTAGATTTACAATCATTCTCGTGCTTGGCCGCCTTCAGTGCACTTTAACGAATATAGGTCGCCCCGAAAGTTCTTGCGCACGATTTTCAAAAATCCATAACTTCCGATTTTTCCATCCGATTTTACTGTTTCTATTTTTTTATGAAAGAGCAAGTCTGCTCTTTATAATGACATCTTAGATGTTTACTAATGATCATCCGTTGCATAGATATAAGCGATAGAATAGAATTGGTCAAAATTCGAATTTTCCGTGTAGGATCATAAAAAAATCGGAAACCTGCAACAAAATCGGATCATTCAGTATTGTAGGTTTTTTCACCAGCTCTCTTTCTAATGGTGCAAAGTTTGCGCTGATTGAGCGTCTTTATCAAAAGTCATGAATTTTAAGCAAGCAATACAAAAGGGCGAATTTGATTTATTTTGGCATTTTCAGGGTAATCATAACTTTTTACAGAGATGTTAAATCAGCACCTTTGCACCATTATAAAGAGCTGGTGTAGGAACGTATAATACTGACTGCTCCGATTTTTGTACCAAGTTTCCGATTTTTTATGACCCTACACAGAAAATTCAAATTTTGACCAATTCTATTCTATCGCTCCTTTCTATGCAACAGATGATCGTTAGTAAGCATCTAGGATGTCTTTGTAAAGAGCATGACTTACTCTTTCATACAAAAATAAAAGCAATCAAATCGGCTGGAAAAATCAATTACTGGATTTTTGAAAATCGTGCGCAAGAACTTTTGGATGATCTAATAGTAACTTTATGTATAAAAAACCTACATGAGAACTCAATTGTTTTGGTTTCGCATACTATCTGTTGGAAAATTTGCTTCTACTTGTACCGCATAGTCTCGGACACCTCTAAGAATAGTAGGCTGGGTTCATACTGATTCCCATGTTCTGGAACTGTTCCCGCACAGTTCTCGCACTGTGCTGGAACTGTGCGGGAACTGTGCGGGAACAGTTCCAGAACTGTGCTGCATGCGCTGCAGCCGCCCCGCACCGTTCTAAACGGCGGGAGTTGGAGAATTTTGACCGTTCTCAACGGTTTTTCTTCCAGATTTCGCTCATTTTAGCCTTATTCCTCCACCCCGCTTCCCTTTTTGATCAGCAGAACTTCGAACTTGAAGCGGGGTTGAAGAATGAGCGCTTTTCTGCGCCGTGTATTCGGAAAGATGGGCTATCGTGCCATTATTCATTCTGTCTTCGTGTTTTTTACTCAAAACTACTTCATTTGTTCCAGGAAGCGGCTGCCTAGTTTCCATAGCCATCTGCCACGGATTAGGGAGTAAGAGAAATCCTGAAATTGCATGGGTTGGGACTTGTCTGTTGTTTTTCATAATTTTGGCCGTTCTTAGCCTTGTTCGTTTTTCATGTCGTTGCTTCTCCATTCTTTCTTCTACCCCCGCTTTTCCTAGTGATGAGAAAAGCTGTGAATTTGAAGCGGGGTTGATTGAACGCTGTTCTGCTCCATGTATCCGGGAATATGGGCCTTCGTGCGCTCTTCCGTTCTCTCATCGCTATTTTTGTTCAGACCTACTTCATGCGTACTAATAACGCTGCGTAGTCTCGCATCTGTATTGAAATTGAAATAGACAAGTCTCTAGAACACATGAAGTAGGCCTGAACAAAAATGGCAGAGAAGATGGACGAGCGCACGAAGTCCATTTTCCCGGATACATGAAGCAGAACAGCGTTCAATTCTCAACCCCGCTTCAAAATCACAGCTTTTCTCATCACTAGGAGAAGCGGGGTAGAAGAAAGAATGGAGAAGCAATGACATGAAAAAACGAACAAGGCTAAGAACGCCCAAAATTATGAAAAACAACAGACAAGTCCCAACCCATGCAATTTCAATATTTCTCCTACTCCCTAATCCGTGGCAGATGGCATGGAAACTAGGCAGCCGCTTCCTGGAGCAAATGAGTTTGTTTTGAGCTAAAATCACGAAGAGAGAATGGACGAGCGCATAACAGCCCATCTATCCGGATACATGGAGCAGAACAGCGTTCAATCCTCAACCCCGCTTTAAATTCACAGCTTTTCTCATCACTAGGAGAAGCGGGGTAGAAGAAAGAATGGAGAAGCAACGACATGAAAAAACGAACAAGGCTAAGAACGCCCAAAATTATGAAAAACAACGGACAAGTCCCAACCCATGCAATTTCAGGATTTCTCCTACTCCCTGATTCGTGGCAGATGGCTATGAAAACTAGGCAGCCGCTTCCTGGAACAAATGAAGTAGTTTTGAGCAAAAAACACGAAGACAGAATGAACAATCGCACGATAGCCCATCTTTCCGAATACACGGCGCAGAAAAGCGCTCATTCTTCAACCCCGCTTCGAGTTCGAAGTTCTGCTGATCAAAAATGGAAGCGGGGTGGAGGAATAAGGCTAAAATGAGCGAAATCTGGAAGAAAAACCGTTGAGAACGGTCAAAATTCTCCAACTCCCGCCGTTCAGAACGGTGCGGGGCGGCTGCAGCGCATGCAGCACAGTTCTGGAACTGTTCCCGCACAGTTCCCGCACAGTTCCAGCACAGCGCGAGAACTGTGCGGGAACAGTTCCAGAACATGGGAATCAGTATGAACCCAGCCGTAGCTTTAATAGTAGTTGGATACGAATAAGAACTGACAGCGACTACAAGATAATAATAATCCATGTCGGCGATTTGTACATGGCTTCCATCTCCCGATCCAAGAGAGCGATCAGAGATGGTGTGATAGTCTGAACTCACTGATCAAACGTTCAAGGACGTATTGATCGTCCAAGAAACATCTTTGCCAGCGAGCGATTCTCAGTTGAAGAAGGGCGGGGAGTACAGCGATAGCGTAGCAGCTTCGACAACTCTTCCGGAAGGTTCCCTTCTTCTTGCAGCTTCACACCTTCAGCAAGCGCATTCGAGTGCGAGTGGAATGACGGGTAGGATATGCTCCATGCTGTACTTCCCATAGAAATCCTTGAAATACTGAGAAGAGCATTGTGTGCCGTTATCAAAATAAGCTTTTCCGGGTATCCATATCTGCTAAAGATCTTCGGAAGTTCTTGCGTGGTAGCTGGTGAAGTATTCGCTTGTACTTCCACGATTGCAAACCAGCGGGGGTACGCATCCACGACGATAAGATACATGTTGCATTAAACGGTCCTGCAAAATCTATATGCAGGCGTTATCGGTCGACTTGCTATCGGCCATGACGTCAGTTTAGCTTTCTTTCTTACGGCAAGTGGGCAATTCTGGCAACGTTTCACAGTTTTTCTTCCGTACCAGGCCAGTAGACATAGTTGCTTGAGCAGCTTCATCCAAATTTGACCAGGGTGTCGATTGTGCAGCGATTTTCTTTTCGCAGAATTTTCTTCTTCAGCGGAGTGGATATGACAATCTTGGTCTAAGGAAAATGCATATGTTGCAGATGGAAAGTTTTTTGTTAGTTTTTATAGTTGAACGAAGGGTTCCGGAAAGGGCATTCGGCCATTGTGCTATTTAGACGGTTGAACAGCTCCATCAACATGACCCTCTGGCCTTCTTCTGGCAAACCTACTTTTTTAATAAGGGAAGTGCCAGAAGTCGTGGCCTTTTGACATGAGATAGTTGTCATCTAAATTAGCTTGAAACGCTGATTCCAAAACAGTTTTTTAGCTGGAGAACGAATCTGGGACGGGAGTTATTAAATTCAATTTGCAGAAAATTCACAACGCAGGGTGCTGCCAAAGGTATTAGGCTCATGTATTTTGGACGTAAACTCAGATGAAACAGTTTACCAGTGCTTATTGTATTTCTACTCCTGCTTTAATGTTATGCTGCAGTGCTTAACAAGCGTTTGAATGAATTTCATGATTATAGCGTATCTTTAAGCAGCGTGAATTTTTGTGGTTGAAATGCCCATAACTCCAGAACCATACTCGTTTTGCAGCTAAAGAAGGCTGTTTTAAAATCAGCGTTTCAAGCTGCTTCAGATGGTATCATTTATTTCAAAAGTCCACTGCAACTTCTGAGACTTTCCTTGTAAGTTTGAGTGCATCTTCGTAAGTGGCGGTTACAGGGCTCGGCACAGGTGGCTTACAAGCAAGCTGGATATCGTTTTTGGGACAAAAAGCAAAGGGGGTTTCGTTTTTGTGGAGTAAGACACGCAAAATTTGCGGCGTTTTTTTTTAGTCGAGGTTTCGTTTTTTGGAGGATTTTTAGGGAATTAGTGCGGGGCAAAGGGGACTTCGTAAAAATACCCAAAAGTCAAGGGGGACTTCGTTTTTTGCATTTTCATCTAGCCACTTCTTGCCGAGCCCTGGGCGGTCATATCAACTTCTAGTGTAACATCGATGACGTCATCGTGTGGCGCCCCCCTGCAGGAAAGCAATCAGGAGAAAGCATCGGCCTGTACAAACAATGGCGTAGAGCAGAACCTGCTGTCGAAATTATAGGTAAACTAGCTGGCTTGCCCGGCTCCGCTCGGCCCTGTCAAAACACTATGATAAAGCTCCCATCCCTATCCCTGTACAATCTTTCCCTGGGCCCATTTCTACCTACCAACTCTAACTTCCTGTTCCCGCTGTTTTAGGGCCGCATGCAAAAACCTCCTCGCTGGGAAGGGGATCGCAGCTTAAAAGAAAGCTTTATATTGCGAAACTCCAGATACCTGGATTTCACGTTGTATACCCATCCGTAAGTATTTTTTTCCTACTATCCTTCACTATGAACATGTTGAACGGGAGCGAGAAGCTGTACGAACCGCATTTTCCAGCTTTTGTATGATCCCTGATGATCCCCGGCGCTTTTCTTTAAAGTCATTTTTCTTTCTCCGAAGTTAACGAAGAACCTCCAAGGTTGTACTGAACATCTAACACAACAGTGCTAAGCATGTTGCTGATGAGAACAAATGAGTTTTTGGAAAGTCGAATTTTTTGGTAAACCTCAAATTTCGACCTGTGGATCATCGAGAATTTCATGACTTCAAAACATCATTTGTTCTTATCACGAACATGCTTAGCACTGTCGGGTTGGATAATCTACACAATTTTGGAGGTTTTTCGTTAACTTCGGAGAAAGAAAAATGACTTTAAAGAAAAGCGCCGGGGATCATCAGGGATCATACAAAAGCTGGAAAATGCGGTTCGTACAGCTTCTCGCTCCTGTTCAACATGTTCATAGTGAAGGGTAGTAGGAATACTTACGGATAGGTACACAACTTGAAATCCAGGTATCTGGAATTTCAAAATATTAGGTTGTGACATAAGTCTTGTTACATTTAACTTCTAACGGCGATAAGTCATACACCTCATAGTCTTTGCAGGACTTCAGGGTACCAACCGATAGAGCAAAGCAAGCTCTACAAAATGGTCTGCAAAATTTCGCACCAGCTCCGACCCACCGTAAGTTTGCAGCCAAAATGTGAGTCGTACTGAAATTCAAAAAATCGCGAAAAATTCATATCTTTGTTTAAACAAATCCTACGGATCTCCAACTTGCTCATAAAAATTGCCCACTATATCAAACACTCATATGTACCGTTGCTGTACTTTTTCCTTATCTAGAAATCGAGAAAAAGAATTTTTTTAAGTTTTTACAAAAACGAAGCTATGCTGTTTCTTTTTATGTAGTTGTATACTACAATCCCTTAGAAGTATAACCGTAAATTTTCAGCTTCCCAGAAGCCCTAGTTTTCGAGAAATACCTAATTTAGCATTGAACACCCGAGTGATAAAAGCCAAATTTGGCATTTCTCGAAAACTAGGGCTTCTGGGAAGCTGAAAATTTACGGTTATACTTCTAAGGGATTGTAGTATACAACTACATAAAAAGAAACAGCATAGCTTCGTTTTTGTAAAAACTTAAAAAAATTCTTTTTCTCGATTTCTAGATAAGGAAAAAGTACAGCAACGGTACATATGAGTGTTTGATATAGTGGGCAATTTTTATGAGCAAGTTGGAGATCCGTAGGATTTGTTTAAACAAAGATATGAATTTTTCGCGATTTTTTGAATTTCAGTACGACTCACATTTTGGCTGCAAACTTACGGTGGGTCGGAGCTGGTGCGAAATTTTGCAGACCATTTTGTAGAGCTTGCTTTGCTCTATCGGTTGGTACCCTGAAGTCCTGCAAAGACTATGAGGTGTATGACTTATCGCCGTTAGAAGTTAAGTGTAACAAGACTTATGTCACAACCTAATATAAAGCTTTCTTTTGAGCTGCGATCCCCTCCCCTTGGGAATGTCAGCATGCGGCCCTTAGTAACCAGCATGCTCGATTACCCCTCCTCCCCTTGTGCCAGCTCCGAGCCCCGTAGTTCAAACTTTGCAAAAAATCCATAAAATCGATAGAAGTAATGGATAATCCCAATAACTAATATTGTATTCGTAATCAGCATGCTCGATTGCCTCGCTGTGCCAGCTCCCAGCCCCGCAGCTTGAACTTTGCAAAAAATCGGTAAAATCAATAAAAGTAGCGGATAATTCCAGAACTAATATTGTATTCGTAATCAGCATGCTCGATTACCCCCCCCCCCTGTGCCAAATCCCACCCCCTAGGAGAACTCTGTAAAAAATCGACAAAAATCGATAAAATCGATATCGATCGATGGCGAAAGTAGCCTATGATACCCGCCCCGCCCCGAAGTGTATGTGTGCCAAGTTTGGTTCGAATCGGTCCAGAAATGAAATTTTCTATTCGGATACGTACAACACATACAGACAGACAGACAGACAAACAAACAGACATTCAGCTTTATATATAAGATAGTGTCATCGACCATCGTTGTAAGTGGTTGGCAGTGTAGACCGGTAAATAAAAATCAAAATTTCGCCCATAAATGTACCGGTGGCCTCTTGACGGCAAAAACTAGGCAGTCCTTCTCAATTCGAGTAATTCCCCTCTGTGGAAGTCAAGACATGGCTTACGTGGCAGATGAGCTTCTCCGAATTATCCAGGTAGCGAGTATAGTTATTTGCGTCAGTGGCAATGAAGATCGGTTTCTTGGAGTGTGATGGCACAGCAGAAGATTTGAAGCAGGACATCGCGAAGACAAGCGAAGGTTTTTTGAAACTCTTAACTCCAAGTAATGGAAGTGTATTTTTTCTTCGAGTGCTCTAACGGTCCGCGAAGTGAGCGCATCCCTGTCACGAAAAACGAGTTGAACGAAACATTCTAAGGTAAGATCCATCACATCATGGGGTGGCGGCATATGGGCGACTGCGGCACTCTCGGAGAACGCAGCGTCTTCTTTCCGCGTCGACGACGTATCCGAGAAGAATCATGCCAAGCTTAGCAGAATGGAACTTTTTACGGCAAATACGCATTGCATGGTCCTGATGGCGTTGAAATAACTTGAAAACGTTCGCAGTGCTCCTCACTAGTCCTTCCATAAACACAAAGTCGTCCACACAGGCAATGCCATTAATGCGGTGATGACGTTGTTCATCAGCAAAGGGAAGATTCCTGGGGCACTCTTTACACCTAGAGATAGGCGGTTTTAGCGGAAGAGTTTAGTTGATGGATAGTAATTCCTTGCTCTCGTCGTCCATCTCTACCTGCAAGTACGCGCCGCGCAGACCGATGCTGAAGAAGACGATTTTTCTATTTAGCTTGATGAAGACGTCTTCTGCGGTTGGCAGAGGGTTAATCAGCTTTAATGCATCGTTGACTTAGTGTAGAAGCACATATGCGCACTGTTCCATCCTTTTTTTATTGAGGGAACAATGGGAACGGCTCATTGTGAATAATTGACGGTTGACACACTTCAGTAGCTACGAGGTGATCCAACTCTGCGTTGGCGAAATACCTACGTGAAACAGTAGCTTCCATTTCAGCTCTTAAAGGGGGGTCGCATTCTTCTTCACCACAAGAGTTGAGCTTTGTTTTGTTAACGCGTCTTCACTCTTCTTTGACCCCTGGAAACTCATTCTCGAGGCGTCGTTTAGCGGCGAGAAGGCATTCACGGTACAGTAAACAGCAGAGAAGCATTCGGAAGGGCGGCAGCTATTGAAGCATTTCCATTCCTAGCAAACACAGGCCATTGGTCCCGTAAAATGATCCCTGGCCAGCGGAACCAATGCTTATGAACGTTTCATAAACTATAAATACTTCAACAACGATCTATTCGCAGCTCATTTCGGCAGGCGAAGCCCTCAAGTTTGACTATCCTAATTCCTTCCATGTCCCGCGGCTGACTGTCGACACGTCCGCATCGATGTCGAGTTGCAGCTTCACATCCAACTCCTCCAGCTTGACATTAACGTAGCCACGGTGGAAGTTCAGCTCATTTATTCTTCACAACTTTTCATGGCACGGCGGATCGGTCGGTTCCTTGGTTGAAAGTTGCTGGCCCAAGTTCCTTTTTCCACAAGTGTAGCACACGTTGTCACGGCGGGACGTCCAAGCGGATCCTTGCTAGAGATGGATGTCTGGTTCGTTGCGGCGCCGATCGACGTTGCTTCTTCTTCCGGATAGTAGCGACGACTTCAGTTTGGATGGCGCCGATGCAGATTCAATGAGGGTAGCTTTTTGTACAAACTGATATGCGTTGAAGTCGGCAATCAAGTCCTGGTCGGCCCGATATCCACCTCGCTCAATAGTCGGGCACCAATTTACGAATCGCACGAAAATTGCAGTCCTATAAGGAAAAGTAGGCTTTTCTGCGGCTTACTCTTGATTTCGTTCGTTTTGGTATCGACCAGCATCTTGTTGACCGCGTACGATCCGACTTCTTTTAAACGTTCCCATGACGAGGAGACAGTTCCATCGCCGTCAATACAGCGTCGTCCTCTCAGCAAAAAGCGACAACACTGTGGTCAGCTCTTCAAAGGAGAGCTTTGGTGGTGACTTTGCTGCCACTTCCCTGTCAGCCTGGCATGTGCGGTGTTATCCAGTTTCGCAAACGGGACAGTACCGCGATCATTCTCCGGCACCGATCCTGGAACAGTTTCATCAAATCGCACCCGTTATACGAATCGTAGCTAAAGCCCGGCCACTGCCGGGCTTCAGCTACGGGTCGCGACGAAAATGTTGAGTACTTGGTCGTAGGAGCTACCAAACGGTCCATCCGTTTTAAGAGTTGTTCTATCTACTTGATAGCTCTTGGTTGGTCTTTTGGAGTGCAGCGGACTGCTCTTAGTTCGCGTAAATAAGTGCAGCGATAGGCTGCACAGCTGAGCGAGCACTTGCTTCAAGGATGTGCTCGACACGGCCGCCATCCTTTCCCGGGCCAGTCCTTGTTGGGCTCATTCGGATCAACGAACTTCTTTAATCCACGCCTGTCGTCCAGTCCTGAGCGCCACTTGTTGTGGCCTTCGCTTCTACTTTTACTTTTACTTGTACTTGTACTTGACCGTGTGGTGTCCAGGACACTTGTAAAAAGTAGCGATATCAGTAGCTGGAACGAATAAGAATCGACAACTATAAGACAGATAATCTGAGAAGGAGCGTCCTACATAGCGCTTGTTTCTCGTGCATGTGTCAATACAACATCGCCGGTAGTAATCTGGCCGAAACTTCGAGTTTGAAGCTACGCGATAACTCAGAGTTAACTCCGAGTTTCGTTTTGGAACCCAGAGTTAACTCCGAGTTTCGTTTTGAAACCCAGATTGTTGTTTGGGAGCCGCCATACGCTTCATCGCAAAACACTCTGAGGACCGAGACTTGCATTGTAGTGGCTCGGCGCACTGAGCCAACTACCACTCGACTACATTACAAAGCCACTATTTCTGGGATGCCCTATGAATTAATGAATCCCCGTATTCAAAATCTTACATGTCAAGACACGTCGAGAGGCTTGTCTGTGAGGTGCTTGGCAGTAAGGTATTGTTGCTTCTTAAAGTAGAAGCAGAGAGGAACATAGATATGGACCGTAATCCAACAATTCCTCCCCTCCCCTCCCATTATCTTGATATGCCATTTTATTTGATAAAATTTGAAAATCCCTACTATTAATAATATCAAATTTTCAAATTTGATGTTATGAACCATATCTAAACCTCGCATGAAGTATCCTCCATTATTTAGGAAAATCGACTTTCAAATAAAAATAAAAATCTAGAGCATATTTGAAAATCAAGTGTCATTCGAATTAGGAGTGACCTCTGAGTAATGCAACATTTCCCAAATAGTTTTTCTAAGTTGTTCCTATTAGTAGGACAAGAAAAACTTTGAGAAGTAAAAACTTAAAAAATGCTACCAATATTATTGCTTGTTTGCTACAAATTTTCTCTCTTCTTTTGCTCTTATATTAGGTTAAAGCAAAAGTTCTTTCACATCAAATTCAAAAGTTCATAACTTGTTGAATTCGCAATGAATTTAGAAGATCTAAATTTTGTGTAAGAGGGGAACTCATGCTCTTTGCAAACGTGCTTGAAGTGTTCGTTAATGTGTACAAATGAAGGAGATAGAAGCTGAAAACCAAAATCACTCAAAATCTGAATTTTTCGTGTAGGGTCATAAAAAAGAAACTTGCAACAAAAATCGGAGCAGTCAATATTGCAGGTTATTTCAGAAGCTCTTTCCAACAATGCAAAGTTTACGCCGATTGAGTGTCTCTGTGAAAAGTTATGAATCCCTGAAAAAGCCAAAATAAATCAAATTCGCCCTTTTGTACTGCTTGCTCGAAAATCATAACTTTTCATAAAGACGCTCAATCGGTGCAAACTTTGCACTGTTGGAAAGAGCTTGTGAAAGAGCCTATAGTTCTGATTGCTCCGATTTTTGTTGCAAGTTTCCGAATTTTTTATGACCCTACACGAAAAATTTAAATTTTGAGTGATTTTGGTTTTCGGCTTTTGTCTCCTTCATTTGTACACATTAACGAACACTTCAAGCGCTTTTGCAAAGAACATGAGTTCTTCTTTTATATAAAATTTAGATCTTGTAAATTCGTTGCGAATTCAACAAGTTATGAATTTTTGAATTTGGTGCGAACTTTTGAACGAAAGAACTTTTGCATTGACCTAATCTTATATATAAAGCTGAATGTCTGTTTGTCTGTCAGTATGTCTGTCTGTATGTCTGTCTGTATGTCTGTCTGTGTGTACGTATGTTCCAAATAGAAAATTCCATTTCTGAACCGATCCGGACCAAACTTGGCAAACATACACTTCGGGCCCCGGCCGGTGTCATAGGCTACTTTTCGTCATCGATCGATATCGATTTTTTGCAGAGTTCACCTACGGGGCTGGGAGTTGGCACAGGGAGGTAATCGAGCATGGGGATTCCGAATACAATATTAGTTTTCGGGATTATCGATTACTTTTATCGATTTTATCGATTTTTTGCAAAGTTTGAGCTACGGGGCTGGGAGTTTGCGCGGGGGGGGGGGGGTAATCGAGCATGGGGATCCTGAATACAGTATTAGTTCTCGGGATTATTGATTACTTTTATCGATTTTATCGAATTTTTGCAAAGTTTGAACTACGGGGCTGGGAGTTTGCACAGGGGGGTAATCGAGCATGGGGATTCCGAATATAATATTAATTTTTGAAATCGTCCATTACTTTTATCGATTTTGATTTTTTTGTAAATTTTGATCTGCCGTTCTGGGAATGCTGATTACGAATACAATATTAGTTTGGCGCTAATCGGCTAATCGTGCCCCAAAATTTTTTTGTCCTAGAGCCTACTCAGATTAGTGTATAAGGGTTATCTTACATGCTGATTACAGATATCACACTTTCGTCGCAGAAAGTCTCCCCATGTGGGTGCGATAGGTGTACGGTAGGAAGTCAAAATCATGAATTCTGCTGGAGTTCGGTTCAGAGAACTTATTCGACATGCTGATTACGAATTTCATACTCTCTCTGTATATTGGGACCTCTTCATAGAGTAAGGGTGATTATTTACGGTGTGGGGTCGAAAACATAGATTCGCTTCAAACTTCGTCTAGGGTGGTCATTTAGCGCGCTGAACATAAATATCATGTTGATTTCGCAGGACGCTGCATTTTCTTGGGTTACGGTGGGTGTAGATGGGTCGAAGTTCCAGATTTGCCCAAAAGCTTACCTGTAACGGTTCACAAGTTTACTGCTTATGAATATGAAACTTGCTCGCTGTCATAACGCATTAGTAAAGTTGTGTGAGTTGCAGGATTTGAATGGACAGGGCCAATTCCCAAATATTCATGAAATGGGGAAACGGTCGTTTTGCATGGCGGTCTCCAGCGCTATCCTGATAACCTGTCCCAACGTGTAACGCACGCGGCAAATCTCCCTCCCCCTGATTTGCTCAGGCAAAAGCCGCCAAGGGTGTATCGCACGCGACAAATCTCCCTCCCCCTATTTCTGCTTAGGCAAAAGCCGCCGAAGGATGTATCGCGCGCGGCAGTGATCTTATAAGGAAAGCATTACGGTCGTGGGAAACTTTTATACCACACGAATTGCCTTTATCGCGGGGATTGAGCACGATATTCTTTGAACAGCACTTTAGGTAATTCCCTGCCAAGGTTTCAGGCAGGTTTATGATTTTTACCCGCTGCCACGCGATGACTATGATATTGTCATCAGCGGCTCAAATAACCCCCATATACCGAGTTTGAGCAAGATCCGTCACAAAAACATTTTGGGGTCCGGATAGCCGAATAACGCCATCAGTTTTTAGAATTATCCTTACTTTTACCGATTTTATTGTTTTTTTTTGTGCAAAGTTTGAGCTACGGGGCTGGGGGGTTGGTGAGGAAGGTAGGTGAGCGTACTGATTACTCACGCAGCGGGAATAGGGAATGTAGAAGTGGGCACAGGTAAAGGGTACAAGGATAGAAATGGAACCTTTATCGTTTTTGACAGGGCCGGGCGGAGCCGGGTGAGCCAGCTAGTAACTTACATAATCATCATTGAAAACGGACAGCATATTCATGATTGCTGCCAAATGAATCTACTGGCAAACTTCAGGCCAATTTAGTTTATCACTCTATTGTAGCCCCATCGCGGTTCTGAAGTGGGAAAGAAATAGTACCTATTCAATGGTATATATTAGGTTGGCCCGAAAGTTCTGTCTTTCATTTGTGAAAAATCACAACTTTGCGCTATCTCAACTGATTTACTTTTCTTTATTTTTATTAGAAAGGGTAAGTCTTTTTCTTTCGAATGCTTTTTTGTTGAGCCTTTTTAGGCATTGACTGCAGAGATAAAAGTAGAAAAAGAAGACCATACATTGTTCATTTTATCTTAGGTCGCCAAAAATCGGGAACGGTGCAGAAAAATCCGAAGTCGCCATATATAGACTTTTTGACCTACTCTTTCCAACTGTGAAGATCTTTGAGACTTTGAGACGAAAATCATAAATTTTCAAAGAGACGTCCTGTTTGGACTTCTCTTTAAAAAGTTATGATTTTCGAGAAAAGTGTCAAATTAATTAATTCTGGCGTTTTCTGTAGTAGACTCGATATTCATAACTTCTCTCAGAGATGTCAAAACAAGCCAATTTTTTCACAGCTGGAAAGAGTAGGTCAAATAATCTAAGTACTGGCGATTTCAGATTTTCTTGTACCGTTCCCGATTTTTGGCGACCTAAGTTAAAATGAGCAAAGTTTATATGGTCTTCTTTTTCTATTTTTATCTCTGCAATCAGTGCGTAGCAAAGGCTCAGCAACATAGCATTCGAAAGAGAAAGAATTACGCTTTTTTTTATAAATACAGAGAAGTAAATCCGTTGAGAACCGCACAGTTATGATTTTTTAAAAATGAAACGACAGAACTTTTGGGCCAACCTAATAGATAAGCAACTCCTTTAGGCAAAGTTTTAAGCAAGTTTGTTCTGACCCATCTACCGTATATGCGTCGTAACTATATCCATTTTATGGCTATTTCTTTGCGGCTATCATTCGTGATCAACGTGCAAAATTACCCCACCAAGCCAAGTTTTATCGAATTCTATAATTTTGGCAAGTCTGCCATATCTCTACCGTAATTCCGCTATACAACAGTGCAGTGAAAAATGGCGATATGGTAGTGGTCAGCACATCGCATAACGCCATTGAGCCAATTTTCAATCTATTATGTGACCTTGACTTCACTACCGTATTCTTGCTCTATCCCTTGGTGAAAAATGCCTATCATGTTCGCAGTCAGCACACCGCCCACCAAAATTACTCAAGTTTTAATTTTGATTCCATGACATTTTCCCGTCTACAGTAAGCATACCGTAATCCTGCCTATGGCCTTATAGCGAAAAACGAACATATTCGTGATCAGCGTGCCAAATAACCCCACAATACCAATTTTCACTCAATTTGGTGATTTTCGCCCAACTACCGTATCATTACCGTAACCTCGCTATGTGGGCGAGTGTCCGAAAATAAGCATCGTACTCGTGATAAGCACGTCGGATAACCCCCGGGGCCAGAGTTTTACAAAATTTCATTTTTTTGTGTTCAACACTACCATGATACCATCATGCTTTAACTAAACTCAGAGTTAACTCCGAATTTCGCGAGAGCCTGAAACGCGCATCAAACTCAGAGTTAGCGTTTTGCGTAGAACGAGTTACGCCGTGTTTCCATACTTGGGATAAAATACGTCTAGAGGGGTATCCTGCCAAACCCTCTCCCCAGTTTACTTTGTTTATGCAGGTGTTTATGGTTTCTGAAAGGTGCGTGTTAACTCAGAGTTAACTCTGAGTTTGAGCTGTGCGTTTCGACAGGTTTACTACCGAGCCAGATCTCTAGAGACCACAAGTCAATAACAACAAATCTAATAAAAAAACATAGTTACTACTTACCTACACTATTGCTCGTTAGTGTTGGCCCAGTGAGGTAACAATCTATGGAAAAGAGCGAAAACCTAAGATATTGCAATAATCAATAAACAATAAAACATTATTCGACTGAGATTCATTCTTCGCAGTCATTCTATGGCAATTAGCTAAGCCAATTATCTTTCACGAAAGGACGTTCCTGCATTGAATTCACTAAAAATCATGGCAGCAAATTAGCTAACAAAAAACTTCTTTTTTTTCAATAACTATCTCCTCCGCTGAGTGTAACAGAAAAAAAATCAAGCCACCAAAAACTTGTTTGTTTACACTCGTCCCTCAGTAACTATGAAAGTTTTCTATATTGATTTGCTGTAGCTAAGCTGACATAGTGCATTCTTTTTCATGATGGTGAAGTTTCGGCGTCCTCGCTCGTCGGAGTCTGGAAATCAAAGATCATTCAGTGACACACCTCCTCAGACGCCGCATCTGATTACAGCAACCAACGCAAGAGATCATATGAGATCAAAAGCAGTACGAGAGGAAAGATAAAGCAACTCACACCGTAATACCGCGGTTTCTGGACCCAAAACCACCTGTATGAGAGGAAGTGATTAGCCACTGCGAAGCGCATATTTGAGGCCCGAGGGCCGCCAACGCAGCACGCCAACGCAAACTTACTGAGTTAGATCAAATTTACATAAGGTTTGGTAGGATGCGAGCTCTTGTGTCACAGTTATGTACTCTTTTTTTCTGTTTGATTTTGGACTTTTGCAGTTATGAAAATGCTTCAAGAGTTTTGCAAGCTACAGTTTGCAGTTTGTACGACAAGATCGTGACCTAAATACACATCACAATCACACGTAACATCGCCGTGGCCCCTTTGGCCGTGCGCTTCCAAAGGCTTAGAGGATTTTGACTTCCTGAAGCCATCCAGATGTTCCTTGATCCAAACTGAAAAAGCAACACCAGCATTCAATCATGTAACTAACCCAGTTGCGCTGCAGTCACCATTCTTACAATAGCGGCGTAATGCGCAGTTTGGGTCTAGGCGAAGGCGATCATATTCCCGATTTCGCACTGACCGCCGTTTCAGGTTAGAGGGTGGGATATTCGTGACTCTTATAGATTTTTGCAAACCAGCTTGTCGTAGACATGTTTTATAACAGTTTTCTGTTTTGGCTTTGTCGATAGAACAACCGATAACCCCAAGCTCTCATTTTCTTATTACAGGGAATGCGCAGGCCAAATGTGGAAAAAGGATAACAAAGGAGAAGTAACAATTGTATGCGAAAAGTATTGCAGACCTTCTTGTGGGACTGCAACAGCGCCTATGGGTACAGCTATATTTACGGTAAGTGAGATAATCTTAGCAGAAAACAAATTTCGCAACAACGTCGATTTTTCAGCCATGCAGTTGCCATCATGGGAATTGTCCGTCTGATTTTGATGATTACATAGGTACGAATAACTACTCTATACAACCACTCTCTAAGATAAAATAAGAGACACTTTTTTGTCATGAGAATTTGTTCCAGGAACCATTACGCATACAGACTTCGTTCTTTTCGTGGCTATAAGACATGGCATCTGCGCAAAGAACACGCTTGCATATGCCGCCCGATGCAGTCTACATCCCATTACTCATAGGTACGGGTAAGAACTTAAAAGAAGCATCCGTGAATTCCTACTCAGGCCAATATCTGGATACGTAAACGTATGTCCTGATGCGTTTGATGCTATGCAAAAGAATGAAATGTCAAGATGGTTGTCCACTATTAAGCACGAACTTATACACGCTTTCGTTTTTTCCACATCACACTACAGAAATTTTATCGGTGCAAAGCCTGAAGTGCAGTAAGATCTCAAGTTGAGCAATCAGAATCAGTAATCGAGAAGTGCTTTTGCTAAGGAAAACACCAATTCCAATTGTGCCAGGGGTGATAGAAAAGTTTACCAGAACTGACTGGGAAGTTGCTCAAGGGAATGTGAGTATTCTCATTTACTTAGACTGTATCTTTGTAAAGCTGTCAAAAATTGTTCGTGAAGCAAAGTTGCATAAAATGGAATGTAACATTTACCATAATATCGAATTATAGATCCCTCATGACGTGTACATGATTGTCACTCCGAAAGTCCGACAAGAAGCACGGAATCATTTTGCTTGTCCTACACTTGAAGGGGCTGAGGTAGAGAATCAAGGCGGTAGCGGCACGAGAGGTGCACACTGGGAGAAAAGAGTTTTTGAGGTGAATGAAAATTTGTTACTTTTGTACAAAAAATGTATGCATTTTAGAATGAAGCGATGTCAGGCGTCGCAACACAGGTCTATGCAGTTTCCCGTTTGACATTGGCACTTTTTGAGGACTCTGGATGGTATCAAGTAAACTATGAGTAAGTAGCATATTGTCAAAATATTTGGTTGACTAATTTCTGTTACACTTCCATTTTTATTTCTTAAAAATCCAAGAAACTGCCGAATATTCTTGTGATTGAGGATGTTGACGGGGTGTGAAGTGAGGATGTTGACGGGGTGTGAAGGTCTACTCGGTACTCTCACAATCAAATCCGCATTCCCTGTTCAAAACAACACTTTATCGAAGGGACTACATTTAACGGACAAGAAGTTAGAAAAAGTACAAGGGACCTTTACGAGGCTGTTATTTCACCGTATCTATCCGGGAATTAGCCGAGTAAACCTGCCCAACTAAGAAGAAAGATTGAAAACTCTGTCGCTGCACACTCTATCATTCGGAAGAGAATGATTTGACATTTGCTTTTCGCATATTGAAAAAGGAAACCAGTTTAAGCGCCAGTAAGTACTGGAGGTTCCAACCATGCTTATCTAGAAGAGCTGCGTTTAACTTAGATTATGGAAGGATATTTAGGAAACACCATTCATTAGTTTTCAGTTCTTTTTCTGCCGCACCGCTAGATGGCTTGATCTCTTGCCATACGAGGTTTTCAATTCAGCCGATAGCAAGAGTTTTAGATGCAAACTGCAAAAATCATTGCGACTTGATCGCTTGAGAGTAAAGGGCTAAAGGTTGTTGACTTTGAAGCAGTTGAGCCATGAATCATTTTCAGCCATGCCCGGATGCTCAAGAACAGCGATCTTATAGTCACTTGTCTTGAACAGCTGGGCCCTGCGTCTTTAAGCGTCTCGTCGCCCTGCGTCTCGTCGTCTTTTGAGTGGTCTTGACGCGTTGGCATGTAATGGATATTCTTCTAACCTGACCTATCTAGTATTCATGGTTCGATTGACATTTTCGCTGGGTTTCGGCTGGGTGGTTTTGACAACTAATGGTTGCTACAGTATGGAGCAATCGCCTTCTGCTGTGTTGGACTTGATTTTTGTTCAGTAAAGTTTGATCATGGCTAGACTAACCCATTGCTGCTTGTTTGCACTAACTACACTTTGTTTGTTCCCACTCAGGCAACGGATAGGACCCCTCCGCCGGAGAAATGGCAGGGTCGCGGCGTTTCCTCAGCGGTGGGTCTCCCATTTGTCCGCCGAAGCCCTCCCATTTCTGCTCCGGATACCTCCCATTTTCTGCTCCGGATACCTTCCACTTTCTGCTCCGGAGACCTCCCATTTTCTGCTCCGGATGCCTCCCATTTTCTGCTCCGGATACCTCCCATTTTCTGCTCCGGAGCCCCCCGATTTTGTGCGCCGGAGCCCCCCGATTTTGTGCTCCGCAAGTCTGCCGCGGCATACTGTAATTAGCCCTAATTAAGCTCCAAACCCCAATTTTATCTAAACCCCACCCAAATCAGCCGAATACGACCCCCCCCCGGGTAAGAGTTCAGCGCGACCCTCAACCCCGTTCTTTACTCCCTCCCTCTCACCCCTAGCGTTTGTGGATAGAAGATAGAAGAAAGAACGAAGAGATAAGACATTTAATTCAAATTTGCAAATAAATGCACTACCACAAACCATTTCTTTCCATGTAAGATACTTTATCTACTATGACAGTGGCGTTCTCCTCAAGTTTTGACATTGCCTCTTCGAGCTGGCCCGCTCCACAGAAAATCAGTTCTGATAGAGGACAAGTTCCGAGTACTCGAAGTCGTAGGAAGAAGGCTACAATGAGGAACAGAGAGGCTAGAGTGAAATCGCGTACAATGTGGTAAAAAATACTATCCCACAAATAGAACAACACATCAGATTAATTTAACAGCTGACTGAAGATGCTCTACCTTCTTGGTATATCTCAGGTTGTTATCAGCCGTATACCGACTCAAGCACAGGCATTGATGTTCTCATATAGGGGCCTGCAGGATCGCGAGAGTTGGACGCGCGTACGGCCTTTGCGCCGCGCACGCCTGATATCGCTGGGTCGTAGTCGATTAAGGCTAGATAGGTAAGTTTTTTTTGTTTTTCTTTACATTCTTTTCTTTTCAGACGGTGAGCACATGTTGGTGCGGAGGAGTTTAAGATCTGAATTAAGGTGAGGTGCAGGATTATGCTCAACACGGACTCAATATTGCAGACCTTCCATGCCTGCTGGTTGAGATGTTGGATTTTCTGTCCTGGCTGCCCTGTTACAGCAAACTGTTCTATTTCTACCGTCTATTCTACCTTATCTTGCATATTGCTTGTGATGATGATGATGATGATGACAATGATTATGATTATGATGACGCGCATGATGCAAGATGAGGTAGAACAGACGTTGCAAATAAAACGGAGTTTCGTAACCGGGCAGGCAGGACGAAAAATCGAACATAATCGGACAGCCAGAACAGAAAACTCAACATTCTTCAAAGCAGGGGTGAAAAGTCTACAATATTGGCCCGTATTGAGCATGATCCTGCACCTCACCTTAATCTAGTCTTAAATTCCTCTGCACCAACATATGTTCGCCGCCTGAAAAGTAAGGAAGGCGAGAAATGAGAAGAAAAACAAAAAAATCTCACCTATCCAGCCTAAATCGAGTACGACCCAGTGACATACGACGTGCGCGGCAATGGCCGTACGCACGTCCGACTCTCGCGATCCTGCAGGCCCCTATACACAGATTGAGAAGACTTTTAGAAGTCAGTTGAAAATACATGGCAGTAATTTGTTAACAGAAATCAGCATGACTTTAGAGCTTACCTCTTCGCACTACTATCTTGGAAGCAAATAAAAATGATTGAAAAATTCAACATTGTCACAATTAAAAAGACAAAAACAAGGCAAGAACTTTTGAGATTTGAGCAGAGAATCATGAACAACAGCAAAAGTGGCACTATCCTACCTCACTGTTTTGAATGAATTCCACTAGTATATTGAGTGCCTTCTCGTATTTCAAGACATGATATGCTGTGACGTAAGCAACCAAGACACTTTCTGCGTTGGCCGAAGTCGCAGCAAATGATGACGAGATTCCTAAGTGATTACAATGAAAGTCTCGGACTGAGCAAGAAGAACCAACTTTGCGCCCTTCACAGCCCCTCATTTGGATCTGGAGTAATGAGAGATTTCTCAAAATCTGCATGTTGTCTTTGTCAAGAATTAAAGCTCACTTGTATGCCTAAACCGGACAGATATCCATAAAATCAATAAAACAGAAAAAAGGGAATAGCTTGATTGCCTCGTCGTATTTTTGTCTGACCTTTGAACAAGCCCGCATACATGCCAGCAAACATAAGATTTCAAATCAGCCTAAATACAGGAATGATGAGTGAAACACTATACAAGGAACTAAAAAGGACTCCTAACCTTCAAACCTCTTTTCACACATTCCTGTGCTTTTTGTTGCTTACCCATGTTAAGAATGAGCCCCTTTATTGCTAAGGTTTCTGTAATGCGTATCATGCGAGCATAAAATCAAAGTCAAATTCGGATTACTCAAAATTGTCCTCGCATACTTTAGTCCAAAGCGATATTTCTTTTGTTCGTATGATTTCTGCAATCAGAAGCAAAAGACTCGGATGGAAAAAAAATTTAGTGAGGCTATTACTTAGAAATAGCTCATAAAATACTCACTATCATTTTTTGAACAGGCCCAACTCCTTTGGTGGCAAAGGCTGACTACTTCACTGACCCGGGGGAGTCATCCCTAAAACCGAAACAAATGCTCGATAATGACATGTAAGTGAAATCGCTATCCGCGGTAGAAAAGCACAGACACTTTTGAATAAAATTAAAGTCTAGCACGAAAATAGATATTAGGTAAAAGTACACATCAAGATTTTAAGAAGAAAAAGTCTAAACGCAACCTTCATTGCGAGAAATGCAGGAAAATATGACGAATAGTTCGCCGAATAGTTCGAATAGTTAGCCTTTAAGAACGTCTCAAAATTTCACAGCGTGGCTACGCGCCAAATCGATACGCAGCCTGCTCCGGGGCCCTCCCATTTATGCTCCGGATACCTCCCATTTTCTGCTCCGGATACCTCCCATTTTTTGCTCCGGATACCTCCCATTTTCTGCCCCGGAGGCCTCCCATTTCCGCTCCGGACCCCTCCGATTTTCTCCGGCGCGGCTCTTCCAAATCTGGCGGACTCGCGCCGGGCAAATTTCTCCGGCGCGAGTCCGCCAAATCTGGCAGAGTCGCGCCGGAGAAATGGCGTACCTTTGCAGCAGGGCCGGAGAAGCCTCCCACTTGCCTGCCAGTGATGTCACCGCGACGGACTGCCCATTTGCCCCTCTCTCATTGGTCAACTAGGTCCGGCGCGACTCTGGAAGATTCGTACTGTCCGGCGGAGGGGTCCGGTCGATTGTCTGAGCATCTTCTATGTCTGTACTTATCGAAGAACCGATGAAATTAAAGCTAACTTCAGATGAAATCTTCGGATTCTGGTGTTTCATCATAGTTATACCTTGTCCATACGTTGGGTTGAGTCCGATGCATCCCTTCTGTTTCTACCTGGATTAGCTTGTGAGGCTCGATCAACTCTTTGCACTATGCAATCTTTTCTCCGCTATCGGAGTTTTACTCCTCCCCAGAAACTGGTTGTGCGGAATTTCCATATATACCGCTTTCCTTATTTTCCAGTTTACTTGTACTGAATAGTAAAGAGCACCTTTCCGGGCAGCCAGGGGGCATGGGACAGACTCCATTGGGTCTTTACTCCATTATTTTCGAATATTACTTCATACATAGTCTATACAAGCTTAATTCCCTAGTTTCTTCTAAACCATTTGGTGACTGGACTTGAGCTAACTTATTGGATGTATTTTGTTTTGTTCTTCGTATTTGTTCCTGGTTATGTCCTCGTGTTTTGTTTTGGTTATGGCACGCCTTTTGCGTAATACATAAATATAAACATAAACATTTTCGTCAGCGGGCTGGTACTATTCCAGGTGATCTGGAAGAAACGGAGCAATTTTGAAGATTCTAAGGGACATCTGGAATTTTTTTTTTGGATTTTACAAAAAAAGTGTAACAGAGATTGTCCGCCAACCTAATAATCATAGTGCGATAGGTCAAACAATCAAATCTCAAAAACCCTTTCCTAAGTGGCTTTTTAAACGATTTAAACTGCTTGTGCTCAGATACATGCTATGCAAAAATCTAATTGTTCCCCATCTGTATACCGTCGTGCGAAGCTAACGAAAACATTTAAAGAGGCGTTTGCTTTACAGCAAAGCCGAAGATATGTCTTGGGGCAAAGGCCTTGGTTGTGATTTTGCAAAGAAAAGCTGTTTAACATGGATGAGAAGCCGGCAAGATCCGTATCCGTTTTGTACACAAGAATTTGATATGAGGTCGTGTTCTCTAAGCACACAGCCACGAAAGCGTTTGGACAGTTGATATTTTAGATGTAGCGAGGATCGCAAATCCAAAGTGAGCTGTAACTTGGTGTCGCCAAAATTTGCCAGAATACCGATTGATTACAACTATAACATTCCAAGTCTTTATACTGATGATAACGGTGGAAGAATAGTTGCACTTGGTCAAGAAGAAGTTGCTGATTATTGTCCCTATTATCGAGTAAGTAGGGGGAGTCGTTGTAGTCATGATTACAATAGACAACAAAGAGATTACTTCTTCAAAAGTGCCAAGGTACTTCATAAGTACAATCTCTTACTCTTCAGGTTTTCGGTGAAGTAGCGAAAGAAGCAACAGACACTCGTTGCACTTATGCGGGAAATATGTACTACAACAACTATTCACTAGAAGTAAGTCTTAACAACAAAATATAAATCTAGTGGCGAAGTCTAAATTTGCCTTAAGAGGATGTCCTCAAATATCCTGACTGTTCAACAATAAATAACTCTTCTGTTAATGTCCTTATCGGCTTTCCAGGTATCGTATTGGAGGGTTAATCATACAGTTTCTTGGAACGAGTCACAATGAATCATTGCTACTGCAGTACTACTGCCCAACATCCCCTTGAAGGTAGCAACCTTCAAGGGGATGTTGGGCATTGAGAGACATAGTCCTCAAAAATAAGTTCCAAGCGATTGAAAACTCTTGCACTAGTTTTACTGAAGTCGTTGACGGAATTGAAATCGCCTCACACACTTTCCAGTATACATGGGTCCGAATCGATTAGAAATTCGATCATTCACATAAAACATTCGAATTTGCATTCGAAATTCGATTTCGGAGTCTTCCATTTTCGAATAAAATTCGAAACTCGAATATGAGAAAACGGTATTTCGAATAAATTCTATTTAAATGTTGTATTCGAATATTTACTCGAATTTGTATTGGAGTGGACTTCGTACTCACATTATTCGAGTTTGTTGCAGAGCCATAATCTTTTATTTAACTGGCTTGGCTTGGGGAGGCGGGGCTTTGTGACGTAATCAGGGTTGAGCAAAAGGTCAGGCACAAGTCCTTCGAAAACGACCCCCCCCCTGTGAAAGCCCCTAAATGAAAATGACCCCTACGCTTCACCTCCAAAACCTTAGACTGTGATATTTTGAAGAAGACCAGCCTTTACTAGAGGGTTCTTGTTTTTGGCCGTAGGCCCAACTTTCTGCGATTGCACAACCACACGCAACTTGACGGCAAGTTTTGAACTTGGATAGCTCTCTTTTCAGAGTTATAGTTTTTGGAGGGGTGGAGTGTTTGGCTCCAAATTTTCAATATGGCAAGAAGAGGCTTTGCGCTCAATACTCATACTAAAAAAGGAGCGATTTTTGAACAATTAAAGGCGTAGTAATCCGTAGAGTTGAAGCACTTAATGTAGAAAACGCGCCGGTTTGAAATTTGACAGCACTTCTTACTTCACTATTTGATAGCGATTTGAAGCCTGATTTTTATTATAGGGTTGTAGGGACGTTACTTCGTTATGAGTATAAAAAAGCTGACTATTTTCACTTTTGAAGCCAAGTTAACCATGTTTGAAAATCACGCTTTCTAGACGGAAACACTAGAAAATGCGGTTGGTAATGACTGTAGAGCTTATAGAGGTAATCTGGCATGCTGATTACGGAAATAATACCCATTTCACGCAACAAGCTTGCCTGGCGACCTCACGACATGTGAAGGTAAATGATGAAGACTCGAATTTGGCTGAAATTTCGATTGTGGAAACAATCGAAATTTCAGTGTGCTGTTTACGACCGTCATTCCTGTATTGCTGATTACGATATCCACCGGACTATCGCATTTCTTCTTCACCTTCGTAGTATTCTCCCCAACTGAACGGAATCGATTCTTAATTACGACCCCCCCCTTCAGTCATACCCCCAAGGCGACCCTCCAGGTCGGGCGCGCCTGACCTCACGCTCAACCCTGGACGTAATTGAGACCGCTCTCGCCCGCGACGCACCTGCGCCTCTCTCTCTCGAGTGCTCTCTAATCACTGGCTAGCCTTAATTAGGTCGCGAAGTCGTGCCTTTCCGAAGCCAAGTCTGTTGAATCAAACGTTATCAAGCTTACTTTGTCTGCTTTTTTCCGCAAAACTCGGTATTGCATGTTTTTGCAATCGTGATGACCTTGTCCTGTATAGAAAATCGCATTCCTCCGACTGCGACAGTAAAAAACAGGTGTAGATTTCAGTTGATGCTTTTCCGATTAATGGGATAGTTGAGATACTATTGGCAGCAAATTAGCAAGAAAAAGCTATCAAATTCAGGTTCATGTACTTACTAAATTACTTAGAGACTTAGATGGCCCGTTCTTACGTGACTTCGGGCCTTTGCACAAAGGCTTCCGTTCGTCCGTGTCCCTCGCTTCAGACATTCACGATCTTCTTGGTTGACGTCGGTTGCTGCGTCCACGACTTTCAGGTGCAAAATTGTATCCAGCTAATTTCTCAGCTGGTGCATCCGTTCCACGAACTCTGTTCATCTTTTCGGTAGTCTTCCTCGGCGACGTTTAGCTTCGCAAGGAATCCACTCCGCCGTTCCTAGTGTCCATCTGTCCTCCGTTCTTTTCATAATATAACCGGCTCATCGGTGTTTCGCTTTCGCAACGTATTCCGCCCGGTCACGAAAACGGGACATTTTCCTCATATCCGTACTGCGAACTCCGACTAGATGTTGCTTGTCTCAGGTCTTCTTCAGAAGACTGCGCTCGAGCGCTAAGTGGGTGGTCCGTAAAACTTTCGATGTGGCTGCAGCGTGGGCTCTAGTCTCAGCTGCGTAACAGAGGCGCCGGCAGACGATTGAATCGAACAGGTGAGCACGAAGCTCCGGATTCGTCAGTCAATCGGTGGCTTCCTTCAGAGGCCCGCAGGCGGCCCAGCTGCTCTTCTTCTCCTGGTAAGTTCTTCCCTCAAGTCGTTCTCCATGTTCATCGAACGTCCGACATACACGTAAGAGGAGGCCTCCTTAGTAGGAGTGCCTTCCAGTTCCATTTCCGCATCTTCGCAAAGGGCGTCTTCTAAGTCTGAGTCTTCTTCCGAATGATTCGCAATCCGATCTTCTTTCCCATTTCGTTCAGTTCCTTCAGCATCGTCTCTGCCTCAGTGATACTGCTCGAGAAGAGAATAATGTCGTCCACAAAACGAAGGTTTGACAGGAATCTCCCATCAACTCGTATGCCTCTCTCGTCCCAGTCCAGTGACTTCATCATCCACTGCAAGGTCGCGGTGAACAGCTTCGGCGAAATAGTGTCGCCTTGTCGAACTACTTTCCCAATTGGAATGAACAGGGAGCGATGGAATATCGTTGTTGTACAGTCCTTATAGCAGTCGGCTGGTGTCCTGTCCTCACGTAAGCTAGGTCCACTCCTTAATCGACTATCGCAAACAGATGACGTTGATTTCGACCCTAAAAGATTTCCCGTAATTGACAAAGGTTATGACAGAGGAAGTCGGTACTCTTGGCAAACTTCTATGACCCTCAAAACCGTCTGAATGTAGTCCATGCAACGAAATCCCTTGCGATCCAGCTTGTTTTTGGGGTTGGGCTTCATCCAGTTTTCTAGATATGCGAGCGAGGACAATCTTCGTGAAAAGTTTGTAGAGCACACTCAAAAATTAGAATAAACAGAAAAGAATTTGTGGCTCTCCCAGTGAGGAACAACGGGCGTCGGCAAAGGTGTTGATGAGTGGAGGAAGTTGGTGTAAAAGTTCTCCGCGATAGATTCCATCTTGTATCGGGAAGAAGCCGGAGTTTCGTCTTCGTTCAATAGTGCAGCCAGCGGTAATGATATTCGCAGAGGTCCCTTCGGCACTTCTAAAGACTTCGTCTTTCTTCGGCTGCTTCCAGTATCTTGGCTTGCCTGTACTCCCTGAAATCCGGGTTGATTCGGATCATGCCTCAGAAAGCTTTTTTTCGAGCAATTCCTTGGTGGTCTTCGACATGCGTTCCATGTTCTTCTCAAAAGTCACTAAGGCGCACTCTCTGCAAGCTCGCAATCCTCTAAAAGCCACGTTGGGTTTTCCTTGAAGGGGCCAACTTGATATGAGCTCTTTTACCTGTTACCGTCATAAAGGACTTCATTCCTTCTTGCGACATTGTGGCAGACCTTCTCTTCCAGCTTTCGGCTAAATCGCACCTTCGCCTGAAGGAGGCGGTGATCGGAGCCACTGCAGAAGGATGGAACTAGACATCGAGCAAGCTCCACCTTCGGTTAGTGGGAACGTGGTCGATGTCCGCATGAGTCGCTCCGTTGGGCGACTCCCATGTCCACCGGCGTTCTTTCTTCATGAAAATAGAATTTCCATGAAAGAGTCCTGCGCCGAGTGAAGCCCAGCGAGACGGTTGCCGCTGTCGTTTCGGAACCCATATTTAAACTTCGCGATCCTACATTCCTCTTTTTAGTGGCATCCCGATCTTCGCTTCAAAGTCGCCCCCAAAGAACTTGTAGAGGGACTTCTCGTAGCGGACGACCTGCTTCAGGTCTCCGTCGAATGCATCTTTCTAAGCCGTCAGGTGCTGATGTTGGTGGCAGTTGATAATGCTGATGTTCTTCTGACGTGGAGATCGTAGTCGGAGGATGGCTTGTCGAGATGACAAGATTCCTTTCAAATCGACAAAATGAACGATAGATGGGTGAACGATAAAACCAAAGCCTTCAACGTTTCGTGATGGAACCTTTTCACCACGAAGGATGAGGGCCCATCACCCATCTGTCGCACATCCTTCTTCCTAAGCTTCGTTTCCTGCAGAGCAATGATGTGGTACTTGATGTGCTCCGCAGCGTCGAGAAGAGCATGGAAATCGTTGTTACTGCCTGGCGTTGTAGGTGCAGAGCATGAGGCAGTCTCCATGGCGTGTCGTCCAGGCAGACGTGTCGTTTTTGTTTAATCCAAAAGGTGCCCTAAGAGCCCTGACATCGTTTTTGCCATTGACCGGCGCCGTAGGCGGATCCGACGTTCAAGGTTTATTTCTCTTCTTTTTGCTGATCGAGTAATTAAAATTTTTTCTCTACAAAAGCAGACTTACTAGGCCAACTCTTGATTTCCACGGGGCGATCGCTGACTCGGGTGTAGAGCGGGGCGTACCGAATAGCGATCGGAATCAGACGGCAAAGGATTTAGCCAAGCTCATGTTCCAAGTTCATATACTGAAAATCTGTTCACATGAGTGTTTCTCTTTGCACTGCTCATGCTTCTGATAAACAAAGGTTTACACTAGTGAGCACTCTTGCTTGTGAAACGCATGCTGCACAAGTGCCTCTATTCTTTACCCTTGAGGTTTTTCGCAAATGGGTGTATTCTGAGTAAAGGACATCGGAGCCGTCGTGAAGACGGCTGCTGAATTTTTCAGTTATATGACCTTGCAATAAAGTTTTGTCCGGTAGATGTGCATAATAATTCTGTTATCACAGTGCATCCAAGACTTTCACGGAATCTTGCAGGCACTTTGATACCGGGAGCTATCAGCCTATCAAGTATGGTAAAGGCTAAAGCCGGACGAAAAAGGTTTACATTAAGAAATGCGAGTTTTGATAATAAGAGGCCCCGCATACTTCACCAACAGTCGTACGCGGTTTGCCATTCACAAGATGCTAGCTACGGGCAGGGAGTTGGTACAGGGGGTAAGGGAGGGTGCTGATTATGAATAAACTTTTATTTTGTCGATTTCATCGATTTTTTCAAAAATTTTGAGCTACGAGGTTAGGAGTTGGTACAGGGAGTAAATGAGAGTCTGATTATGAGAAATCTACTTCGATGCTTTTATCAATCTTTGGGAAATTTTGAGCTACGAGGACTGCAATTGGTACAGGGAGTAAATGAGGGTGCTGATTAAAACTGAAATCTATTTTATTGATTTCATCGATTTTCAGAAAATCTTGAGCTAGGAGTGGTATAGATGATATGAGGGTGCTGATTATGAATGGATCGGCTTTAGCCGAATATGTCAGTAAGTTTCAGATCTGGTTGCTCCAGTTGTTTGATGAATTATTCGAATATTTATTCGAAATTCGACTCCCAATGTTCGGATATAATTGACTAGCTGGCTAACCCGGCTCCGCCCGGCCCTGCCATCCTATGATAAAGTTTCATCCCTATCCCTGTACAACCATTCCTTGTGCCCACTTCTACATGCCAGTTCCCTATTCCGCCGTGTTAGTAATCAGTATGCTCACCTCCCCCCCCCCTCCTCTCTGTGCCAATACCCAGTCCGTAGCTCAGACTTCCGTAAAATCATTGAAAGTAAGGATAATTCCAAAAACTAATTTTGTATTCGTAATCAGCATGCTCGATTACCCCCCTGTGCAAACTCTCAGCCCCACAGGTCAGACTTCAAAAAAATCGATGAAATCGATATTGATCGATGACGAAAAGTAGCCTACGACACCCGCCCGGCCATGAAGTGTATGTGTGCCAAGTTTGGTCCGGATCAATTCAGAAACGGAATTTTATATTCGGTACATATGTACAGACAGACAGACAGACAGACGGACAGACAGACAGACAAACTTACATACAAACAGACATTCAGTTTTATATATAAGTATTCGTTCATTCAATTTTGTTGATTTTCCGATTTTATTCGAGATTCATTCATTCGAGAATTTCTAAACCTCGAATTTATTTGATATTTGTTTATTCGAGATTTTTCTTTTCCGAATTTATTCGATATTCATTCATTCGATGAAAAAATCAGGATTTATCCAAGTATACTTTTCAATAGTGCCTTTCCAAAAGTTTTTACAGCTATCCGTGACTACCTCGTTTGGAAGCTTCGCCTTCAAGTTGAATCTTTGAAACATCTTAGAAAAGTGCTTCACAAGTTTTGATGGTTCCTAGGAGAAGACCATCCCACATCGAAAATGTCAAAGACCATCTCAATCCTAATGCTCCGGCATACTTCACGCGATTTCAGTCGTCATGCGATCCGCAGTTGCCAGATGTCTTCACTTTTAACACGAGTCATCCGCAGTATAGCGCGTGTAACTTCCAAATTGATGAAATGCCGTATCTTCCGTGCATTCAGCGTGTACTTACGTTGAGTATAAATGAATAGTGAACCAATAATCTAAATTTGCTATTAGGAAAAGCGTTCCTTCGGGACTCGCCGCGGTTTTCCGCTATTGGAAGATTTTTGTACTGAGCTAACGATTCTTTATTTATTATATTGAGGTGTTGCCAAATCGCATCGCGATTGAAATCTGCGAAGTATGCCAGCGACCTGACGGAAAGCGCTAATTTGCCTTTACTGCAAACATTAGTTCAAGCTAGTTCTTAGGAGCTGGAGACCTTAAAAGCCGTAAGTAACATAGAGGCAAAAGAGCTGTTTTTGAGATACTACATCAAATTGTAGTGAAGATCAAATGAATTAACTTACGCAAAAATTGCAGTACGTTTGGAGCATTGGTTTTAGAATTTTTGCTTTGGTCTAAAATACAAGAATATTTCACGGAGCTCCCTGTTCAGATCTTTTCTCGTTCTGCTCGTTGTTTTTCGCTTGATGGAGGAATCAAAGTCAGCAAAAAATTGAAGAAAACCACTTACAATCATAAAGTTGGTTGCTATGAGGTGAGATTCACTGCTTCTCATTGTAAGAGTTTGATTTTTTGCGAGGAAGAAGTTAATAGTGTACATTCTCAGACTGTTTGCAAAGAGGATCGTTTATACGTAAAAATGCAAAGTTCAAAGTTTTATCCTTGTTACTATGCTGGCCAATTTATACATGTGGAAAAGGTATAAAATTCGTAACACTTATTGTCAAGTACATTTCTCAAATCTGTGCCATTCAGCGTATCCCGAAGCTCGGTAAAGTGACTACTAGAATAATTTGTCCACCTTGTAAAGACATTTGTGGTGAAAAATGTGCACCTGACAAGAAACATAATGAAAAAATCGGAGACTATAGAAAGATTTCAACAAGCTTAGCCATCTTTTTTAGCTTCATAGTGCTACTGATGTTTTTTTTATAGCGATCAAGTGTTGGGAATAAAGGGCGAGGCTGACATCGCCTTATTTATAGCAAGTGATAGCCCAGCACTTGATCAGCATCGTAAAACTTATTACAGAGACACAATTCTCTTTCTATTTTTACGATTATTATCAGAAATAAAGTTCTTAAATAATTGCAGTATCCATGTCTTAAAAGGCTCCAATTCACGATTAGATGATTAATTGATCGAAATCGAATTCTTCCCTGAGCGCAGCTCGATGCTCTGCCGTGCTTCACAAATTAGTTGTTTTTTCTACCTTTTTTCAAATAAGAGGGGTCGAAGTTTGTTCGCAAAATTTTTTGGCTTAGTTGAAGTCTTTTAAAGAAAGAACTAGTGAATCTTGTTTGATAAACTTGAGGTAATTTTGGGAGTTTTTGCGTTTGCCTCAAGGTACTATTTTTTCACGATTTAAAGGATGCTCATTACGGTTACCTTCAAGGAAATGTTGCGGGTTTTATCGTGCCCAAATCTTTTTCTGCGTATTTTCTTCGCGCAACGTGATCTGGGTGTCAGTGTTTTGTAGCTAAAAAAATCCCATATACAATCGAGTGTGGTGCTTAGTAAATGTCTTGAGAGCTGCCTACTACATGTCCTGAGAGCTGACTACAAGTACATGTCTTAAGAGCTGACTACAAATACATGTCTTGAGAGCTGACTACAAATACAATGCGTTATTTTCAACTTCGCCCTTGGATTATAACAAGTTAAGGCAAATTTGATATTAAAAAAAATTCTCAGGTGACCTGCCTTAAGCGCAGGCCGACCAAACGCTTCACTTGCTCACGTTTCTTGCTCGCGACATCATTGATGTTCTTTTGATTACCAGTGGATGCGTAAGACCCAGGTACGGAGATTTCCAGTCCACTCATGTCTGCCCGTATATGCTGGAGCAAAATAATAGCAATTTTTAATCTAAATTTTGCAATTTTTTAATTGTTGCTGGTGGTCTTTGCGCAACATTAGAGAAAAAAATTGGTTTCCATTCAATTGCCATTGCTTTTTGCCTGTGATACGCGCGACAAATTTCTTTTTTTTAATTCGAATCACTCTTCAATCTTGTATAGACCGCTAGTGGCTGAACTTATTACGTAAGTTTACACACATTTGCACACATCAGCCTGATACTATTAGGTTGGTGCAAAAGTAATGCGCGTTTTGCGAGTTCTCACTTTGACGTTCAAACCGGTTCAAACAAAGAAGATTTGTGAAAAGGAAAAAATAATATTCAAAAGTATCCGCTTTTTCCGACATTTTTTCGTAGCCCTCAAAATTCCAAAATATGGATATTTTTGATTTTCTGTGTACTGGACAGCTTTCACATTTCTACAAAAACTGTCAACAGGAGGCCCACCCTTATGCTTACAGAAATGAGCAAGACTTTGGCGATTGCTTTCTTCAAAGGAAATCTATGGGTCACAGAATGGTCAAAACCATCACTCATGTAGAGGCGCCGAAATCTCAGTCTAGATAATTTCTGAGAAAACAGTAAAGCATGCATAACGTGAAAAATTTCTACTACACATGGTAGTTAAATTTTTAAGGAATGCGTTTACTCGCGCTCAAATTCTGGCCAAAAAAGTATGTGCAGTGAAATTCTGGTTCTGAGTGCGATTGTATGAAGCTTCATAACTTTTTAATGAATGAGGCTAGAAGCTTCTTAATAGTACGCTGGTTTCGTAAGAGAAACTCCGATGGAGAAAAGTTATCTTGAAACAAGGACTAGAAAAACGTGCATTACTTTTGCACCAACCTAATAGTAATTGGTCAGTGACTGTTTTCCCGAAACAAACTTATTGCTCAAAATTTTCTACTATCAATTTCTTGCGTCTCATGCTTTTTACATTTTATTGCTTGCTTGTTCTGCATTAAAAAAATTCGTGTTTGTCAATGTCTCAAATTGTTATGATTTCCGATTTTTTGACTTTTCGATTGTTATTAAAATAAAATCTCTGATATTTATGCTAGAAAACATTCAATATATCTTAGAATTTCCCAAAATTTCCCTTTGTTAACGTAGAACTTGTGCATCGACTCAAGAAATTTTGAAATGATGGGAGTTTCGAGCTATTTCGCTTCACTTTGTCGTATTTATGGAGTAAAAGCGCTTGAAGGGCCGGGCATACTGCAGGCGATTTCAGTCGCGACGCGATTTACACTATTTCAACTGTTCAAACTCACTGAAAGCATATTTTATGTACAGAAGATAGGGCATTTCATCAATCTACGTAAGTTATATGCACTATGCATGTGCAGTTTGCTGGTGTTCAATCTGAAGACTTTTGGCGAATTGCCAAATCGCGTGAAGTATGTCAGGCCCTGAATGCCTCGGTTGTAATGATCGCGATTTCGTTGCCTCACAATTTTCCTAACAAGACAGCTTATCAGTCTATCGCAAGCCGATCATCTTGCTTTTTATGGTGATAGTTTCCGACCAGACAAATGCGACTCAATAAGACAGTTGAAATGCAAGAAGATCGGCTGCAATGTTGTTACAGTTGTCTTGTCGGGGAGTTCGCGAGGTGAGAAATCCCAAGCACTATGCGCGAGGCTTGGAGTGTTGGTGAAAATATTTGCTGCGCTTCAAAATCCACTACAATATTATGAAGACATTTCTGTATAGCTCAAGAGAGATTACTAAGTTGTTTTGAGCTTGATAGAGGACTACTTCCATTTTTTAAGCAAGTTCAAAAATGACGCTTTTTATTATGTGGGTAGAGAAATAGAAATCCTATTGAGCGGCTAGTAGATGTGAGTGAAGTGCACAGTTTTATTTGGCATGCGATCACGAAAATTAAATATTTTAACTCGTTGTTGGTAGTGCCGCGCAGTGCTGTGCCGCATCCCATATCAATTGTAATGTACCAGAAGTTCTGATTTTGTTCATATAATCAATTTGGGCTCAGAGTTGTCCGCCGATCTTTTGGCAGACTCTGCCTATTCCGCTTTCAAGAAAAAGACTTTTTCCGAGCTCAAAGCGCATATAAGAAGCCACAGATGATCGCGAAATCTCAAGCGACATGTGCTTTTGATAAAGTTTGCCCAAGCATATAGTAAATGCACGTTATAAGAGCGGGATTTCGCAAATTTGCTGTTTTCGATGTTACCTAGTCCTTTTCAACACAATGTTTTTAGTCGTAACGATGACCATTTAGTTAGAGTTCAGGTTTGAGGCTATAACGGTTGTCGGCCTAATGCTTCTTACATCCCTCAATAAAAGCGTTTTTCTCATTTTTTAGTCATAATCTTTTTCTTAGCTCGGGTACGACTGCTCTGCTTCAATTTGCCGTGCAATTTAGGCACTCCTGGCCCTAGTTGTGACTTTGTTAATAAGCAAGGTGCGGAATGTGCTGCTAAAGAATGTCAGGTGAACAACACGTTGTGCGCCAGCTCAGCAATGATGACGCAGCGTCACGCAAGGCTCTTGTTCCAAAATCTGAAAGATCAAATGCGGGAAAGAAACGCTTTGAAACCAACCTAGAGTTTAAAACTTCGTGCATTTGATACTCTATGACAGTTGTACTTGAGCGCTTTTGAGTTTTTAAGAATAAAAGAAAGTAAAGAAGGATTTGAAACTTAGGCCCGTATGCACGTACATCCCCGCTGGGGAGGAAAGGGGAAGTATATAAGGTTCCCAGGGGATCACCAGGAAATCACAAAATGACAAAAAACCAATCTTGTATGGCAGTAACCTGGCATCAATTATGCGCAGGTACTAGGGTATGAGAACCTTTATGAGCAAGATAGAGAAAGAAGAAAAAAGATACCTAGAGTAGCGAGATATGACGCATCCCTCTCAAATCCCCTCCCCTCCCCAGTGAGGATCTACGAGCATACGGGCCTAATACATTGTCGTTTTTGCGAGACAGTTAATATTAAAAATGACCAAGTAGTTTCTGCAAAACAAAGATTCCTTTAATATTGGAATAGGCAGCAACAATTACGGAACTTGAATCCTGTAGTTAACACAAGCGCAGATGAAACGAAAACATCATTGGGGGTAAAGGCCACATATACCGCGTCGCGGAAATTGATAAAGTCTATAAACAAATTACAAGCAAGTATCTTCTCGCAGTTTAGGCTTCTCTCGATCTATGTATTTCCTTCATGTAATTTTTTCGCATTTAGTCAGGATAAGATAAATTCAAAACCTCAGATCATCCCAACTGCTGGCGATGATTTCACAGCGGTGCTCGTCAAAATCATAACAAGTTTTGATCCATAAAAAGAACAAAGGGAAGCAGTGGAAACTCCAAATGCTTTCGATTGCTCTCGTCCCCAGATTGAACTTTGAACAATAAAGAGTATTAGTCGGCTACAAAATGTACCAATAGGAATGCAATCGCCTTTTTAGGAACGTCTAACTAGCACTGAAATAAGGTATCCTTTTCGTTCTTTACTTTACGCGTTAGTGTTTCCATTAGTAAGCCCCAATATTATCCTATGTGCACACGGCATTAGTGTAATCTTTGAACTTTTCGATAGCGTATCAGCATAACAGAATATTTTTTGAATTTTTTTTTATAGCAAATGTAATTGTCCGGCCTTCGTTAAAACTTCTGCTGCAAGAGTTCTGATTTACTCTGATTTTCATAAATTTGGCGCATTTTACAGATACAGTGTATTATATTAAAAAAAGAGTGCCGTTCTTTATGGAGAAGTAACAAAACGAACTCAAAAGGAGTTCTGTGAAGGTTAACAATCGATAGAGCAAGACAAGCTCAATAAATCGAAATCCAAACATTAGCATCTTATAATCAACGCAAAGTTTGAAAGGTTTATGACACCTGAAAACGAATTTTCGTACTAAAAAGTTCTGGAAATCTCTTACTTGCATTTGTGTGAAGCGAACACACGCACTCTCCCATTTATACACTTGCCGTATTTTTCTTTTTTATGGTAAGAAATTGAAAAAAAGAAAAACGGAATACGGCAAATCCCCATATATACTTACTTAGATACTTAGATTGCCCGCCTTTACCTGGCGTGCGGGCCCCAGCACAAGAGTTCATTTCTCCCTATCCCTATCCCTCGCTTCAGACATCCACGATCTTCTTGGTTGTTGTCGTCTGCGTCCACGAGTTCCAGGTACGATAATCGTATCCAGCTGATTTCTCAGCTCCATCCGTTTTACGTTCACTTCTGCCCATCTCATTGGTGGTCTTCCTCGGGGACGTTTGGCTTCCCGAGGAATTTACTCAGTTGTTCTTAATGTACATCTATCGTCTGTTCTTCTCATGATGTGACCCGCCTCGTGTTTCGCTTTCGCAAACATAGTCCGCTGGTTCACGAAGACGGGACCTTCCCATATCTGTACTGGGAAGTCCGACTAGATGTTGCTTGTGTCGGGTCATCTTTAGAAGACTGCGCTCGAGCCTCTGTGGGTGGTCCGTAGAGCTTTCGACGTGGTTGCAGTGTCGGCCCAAGTCTCAGCTGCGTAGCAGAGAGCCGGGAGTACGGTTGAGTCGAACAGGTGGGCATGAAGCTCCGGGTCCGTCAGTTGGTCGGTGGCTTCCCTCAAACCCGCAGGCAGCCCAGGCTGCTCTTCCTCTCCTGTTAAGTTCTTCCTTCAAGTCGTTCTCCATGTTCATCGAACGTCCGAGATACACGTAAGAGGAGGCCTATTTAGTAGGAGTAGGAGTGCTTTCCAGTTCCATTTCCGCATCTTCGCAAAGGGCGTCTTCTGAGTCTGAGTCTTCTTCCGATTAATTCGCAATCCGATCTCCTTTCCCACTTCGTTTAGTTCCTTCAGCATCGTCTCTGCCTCAGTGATACTGCTCGAGAAGAGAACGATTTCGTCCGCAAAACGAAGGTTTGACAGGAATCTCCCATCAACTCGTATGCCCCTCTCGTCCCGGTCTAGTGACTTCATCACCCACTGCAAGGCCGCTGTGAACAGCTTCGGAGAATAGTGTCGCCTTGTCGAACTCCTTTCCCAATTGGAATGAACAGGGGGCGATGGAATAGCTGCGTCGTTGTTGTGCAGTCCTTGTAGCAGTCGGCTGGTGTCCTCACGTAAGCTGGGTCCACTCCTTGATCGACTAGGGCAGACAGGATGGCGTTGGTTTCATTGCTGTCAAAGGCATTCTCATAGTCGACGAGGGTTAGGACGAGAGGCAGTCGGTATTCCCGGCAGACTTTTATGACTCTTGAAACCGTCTGGATGTGATCTAAGCAACTAGATCCCTTGCGGAATCCAGCTTGTTCTTGGGGTTGGGCTTCTTTCAGTGTCCTAGATATGCGAGCGAAGATAATCTTCGTGAAAAGTTTGTAGAGCACACTCAGCAGGCATATTGGATGGTAGTTTCGAAGATCCTCTCGTTCGCTCTTTTTGAAGAAAAGGACAGTTCTTGACGTTCTCCATTGGTCTCGGGAATCTTCTTCTTTTGAAGGTAAAATGTTGAATGCGACCCTAGAACTTCGTGTAGACGGTGTCCTCTGGCTCGGAAAAGTTCGACGGAAATATGATCCTGGAGCCGTGGAGGTCTTCATGGTCTGTATCGCGGTACGCATTTCAGCAGGTAGAATCCTTTGTGGTACTCTTCTCCGGTGGGAACAACCGGCATCTGACGGGTGTTGATGAACGGAAGAGGTTGGTGTAGAAGTTCTTCGCGATAGATTCCATCTTGTATCGGGAAAAAGTCGGAGTCCCGTCTTCGTTCAATAATGCAGCCAGCAAGACGTATATTCACAGAGGTCCCTTCGGCACTTTTTGAGACTTCGTCTTTTTTCAGCTGCTTCCAGTATCTTGGCTTGCCTGTACTTCCTGAGATCCTTCTCCTGTTCTGCAACTGGCGTTGGCTATCAGTCGCCTGAGATGGATTGCATTTGGATCCTGCCTCAAAAATCTTCTTCTTTCGAGCAATTCCTTGGTGGTCTTCGAAATACGTTCCAAGTTCTTCTCAGAACTCAATGAGATGCACTCTCCGCAGCTCGCAATCCTTTCAGAAGCCTGTCGTAGTCGTACGTTGGGGCCTCCTCGATGGGCTAGTCACAACTTAATATGAGCTCTTCTAACCCGTTACCGTCATAAACGACTTCTTTCCTTTTTGCGACGTTGTAACAGACCTTCTTTTCCAGCTTTCGACTGAATTGTGCTTTCGCTCGAAGGAGACGGTGATCGGATCCACTGCAGAAGGATGGAACTACTGAGACATTGAGCAATCTCTACTTTTGGTTGGTAAGAATGTGGTCAATCTCCGCGTAAGTCGTTCCGTTGGGCGATTCTCAAGTCCACCGGCGATGTTCCTTCTTCATGAGGATGGAATTTCCATGAAAAAGTCGTGCGACGGAGAGAAGCCCAACGAGACGGTTGCCGTTTTTATTTCGGAGCCCATACCCAAACTTCCCGATCCTATGTTCCTCTTCTACTGGCATCCCGTCATGATCTTCACGTTGAAGTTTCCCACAATGAACTTGTAGAAAAGCTTTTCGTTGCGGACGACCTCCTCCACGTCTCCGTAGAAAGCATCTAGTTCTGAGTCGTCAGCTGCTGATGTTGGCGAGTAGCAGTTGATGATGCTGATGGTCTTCTGACGTGAAGGGCGTAGTCGTAGGATGCCTAGTCGAGGTTATAGGATCTCGTGCGAATCGACAAGATGGACGATGGATGGGTGGACGACAAAGCCGACGCCTCTCACGTTTCGTGATGGAACCTTTTCACCACGAATGATGAGATTCCCATCATCACTCATCTGTCGCACGTCCTTCTTGCTGGACTTCGTTTCCTGCAGAGCGATGATGTGGTAGTTGATGTGCTCTGCAGCGTCGAGAAGAGCGTGGAGGTCGGCGTTTGTGGAGACTGTCCTGGCGTTGTAGGAGCAGAGCATGAGGCATCTTCATGGCGAGTCGTCCGGGGAGACGTGTCGCTTTTGTCCAATCCAAAAGGCGCCCTGAGGACCCTGACATCCTTCTTGCTACCACCCGGCGCCGTAGGCGGGATCCGATGTGCGGGGTTTATTTCTCTTCTCTTTGCTGAACGAGTAACGAAAATGTCAGCTTTTTAGAAAATTTTCGGTAGACCTCAAAATCCCAAATTATAAAGTTTTCTGATCACCTGCGCACTAGACAGCTCAATGTTTTTGCTACCCGTGTTGAGGCATCGATAGTTTAGTTTGTATAATTAAAAAAATAGCTGAATGTGCGTATTGTAGACAGTTTTTTCACATACATTAGTCAAAATTTCGAAGGAACGCCGTTAGTTCTCGCTTAAATTCGGACAGAAAAGTGAATGCACTGAAAATCTAATTGTATGCATTCATTCATGCAAAAAATGCATTTGCATTTTTTGCTTTCCCCTGTAACTTTTCAGCAAAAAGGCCGAAAGCCCGTCCCATCCATTATTAAATAGAGTATGAGAAGGGCTTAAATGATATCTGTATTTGTTTCAAAGAACAGATTTTGTCGGAAAAGTTGTCCTAAAAAGGGACTCAGAAAAACTTATTTTTCTTATATTTTATATTCTATATTCTAATAATATACTTGTATTCTGAGATTTTTCCTAAGCAACTATTTTTGTAGCAACCTTATCATGCTGATATAGAATGTGTTCACCGTTGAAGAAATGATTTTTGAAAAAAACTTTGGCCACCGTTCTTTCTTGAGTTTCGTGTTTGCACAAGAATAAAGAATGTTGAATAGTGGTTTAACGAGGGAGGGATAGTGAGTCGCACTGGAGTTCAGCATTCGGGACAAAGATAACATATCCAATTTCCAAATTTGCGAAATGGTTCAGTGCAATTGAGAAAGCAGTTGGTTTTCAACCGCACGGTTTAGGGTTCAAAATCCGTGGGAACCCACTCAAACAACGAAAACCACTACTTTTCGTCATGACTGCGATTAAACACGCTTGCGCCGCAGGTTGCACACTTGCTCTATTTACTTGTAAATGGCAAAGCCTGTAGAACCAGGGTTTGTGACTAGTTTTCATAGAACCGTCTCGCAGATTTGAAAAGCGGATATGTTATTATTATCTCGAAGGGGCCATAATAATCTACATCTCCTTGCTAAACGTCAGTGCGACTTACTGTTAGCTTTTTATTTTGTAGGTAGGGAATGATCTAGTATTGGGTGCCTGGATTGACACAAAAAATGTCGGCTTGCCTAATTGATGCTGCTACCGTGTGTCGCTATCCATTTTCGGAAAATAATTTGGCAGAAAATCGACATTTCAAGATCAACCTTCCAAAGCGAATATCTTGGATTTTAACGCACAGATGGCCTTAGCTTACTGACAATGGAATGGTCAAAAATTGAACTGGCTTAGACCTGCATACCATTAGATATAGCAAAAATCGCGGATTTGGAATTTATATTTCGTATTTGCTTGGCGCCTTTGTGGACGAACTTATAAACTGTTTAAGGACATTCTTTTGCTAAGAGATCGTGCATGTAAAGCTCAAATTTGGCAGCAAAGAGCCATGTTCGTTTTAATGCTGAAACAATTCATGCAGTTAGGTTACTTTGTATTTTTAAACCTTAAAGATGAGCTGAATGTGCAACAATGTGCACAATTTCGCAATTCTAAGCACGATTTTTTTTCGCAGTGCAACTGCTCATGATTTCGGACACAAAGGCGCTAAGCATTTATGGAATACAGCTTCGAAACCAGCGTTGAATGCTGCATCGAAGGTAGGCACCTCGCTTGGATTGGCCACTTCGACTTCTGACCATTCCCTTGTGTTTTTTTTGTTTTGCTGCAAAAGCTTACATCATCTTTCGGAAGGCAATGGAAGAAAACAGCATACGCAACCACAAAAATTTTTGCCGTCTTGGGTATTCAAAATTGTTATAGTCACGACTGACAAAAAATTCCTTGCATGCAATATGGCAATCATTGCAGCTCTAAGGATTTCTCTTCAAAGAACCATTCACCGTAGTTCGTTTTCTTGTGCTGGATTTTACTGTCAGTTCAGACCATCTGCCCTGTTATTCTCAAATAATCAGGTAACTTTTCGTTCTGGCTTGCTCAATGTGACATATCGAATGTTGCATCAAACCTTGTGATTCAAAGAATGCTCGCATTCCGTATCACGCAACATGTCATGTATATAGTCTTCGGGTCTTTATCATCTATTGTGAACATTATCATCATTACCATCCTTCTATCAAATGAATTTCGTAAAAACTATATCATGTTGATTGCGCTAACATTCGGTAACCTGGTAAGAAATTCTTTACAATCGACTTGTACCAAACGTACTTTGTTCCCAGATTGAAGGTATTGGATTCGTTATAACAGGAATTTTCCGGCTTAAGCTTCTTGCAGCGTCTTCATTCTCACTCCCATGTAATGTGCTTGACTGTCTCCGCTATAGTCCATGGGCAGTTCTTCTCGTTTTCGGAGGTACGTGGTTCACTGCTGTGGCTTCTTTTGTTTTCTAAATACTTCATTTCACATTCTTAGAAGACTTAAGAGTGATAGTTCACTTCTTTGCAACATGCTAGCCTTCCGAAAAGGCATTCTAAGGGTTCAAAATGCTTTTGAATTTCTTTTAGAAGTGTGATTAGACAATAGTTAAATTGAGCCTTTGTTTTCTTTCTGGCAAATTGAGTTGTTAAGAAGCGGCATGCAAAGTCGCAACAAAGACGTATCTTCACTGGTTGAAAGGCTTTCGCTCAACAGCTACAGTGTAAAAGTATTAGGTTGTCAAAAAAATAATGTCCGTTTTTATTTGCTTGCTTTAACAAAGCAACCAGACTCAACTCAACAAAGGGTAAGGGGTACTGTTCGATAGAGCAAAGCAAGCTCTACAAGATGGCACTCATGTCCTTGCGCCATGCTTGATCCACGGAGAGTTCGAACTCAAATTCTAAAGATTTCCAAATGCCCAAAAAATCGAAAAAAATCAGATCTTCGTCCAAATAAATTCTACGGACCTCCCACTCGCTCACATCAATACTATCGATATCTGGTATCCATATGTGTGATTCCGTATTTTTTCCTTGACTAGAAACTAAGAAAACGAAAATTTTTCTGATTTTCTCAAAGCAGTGCTGAGCCGTTTTTGCATATGTAGTTCTATACTACAAGCCTAGGTAAGTATAACTGTAGATTTTCAGCCCATTCCAAGCGGTAGTTTTCGAAAAATAACGAATTCGGATTTTTCCGTTTCAGTTTCAGTGCTAAAATCGACATTTCTCGAAAAGTACCGCTCGAAATAGGCTGAAAACCTACAGTTATGCTTACCTAGGCTTGTGGTATAGAATTACATATGCAAAAACGGCTCAGCTTTGCTTTGAGAAAATCAGGGAAATTTTCGTTTTCTCAGTTTCTAGTCAAGGAAAAAATACGGCAATCGCACATATGGATATCAGATATCGATAGTATTGATGTGAGCGAGTCGGAGGTCCGTAGAAATTATTTGGACGAAGATCTGATTTTTTTCGATTTTTTGGGCATTTGGAAATCTTTAGATTTTGAGTTCGAACTCGTGGATCGAGCCTGGCGCAAAAACATGAGTGCCATCTTGTAGAGCTAGCTTTGCTCCATCGAGTACCCCTTACCCTTTGTTGAGTTGAGTCTGGTTGCTTTGTTAAAGCAAGCAAATAAAAACGGACATTATTTTCTTGACAACCTAATACATACCGTCCACTGCATATGATAGTACAGGTTGTGCTTGCATTGGTATAGTATACATCTTTATATAAGGAGGGATCCTGAGAGGTATCAAGTGGAAGAGTCCATTTCCTATCAACTCAGGCTCCGTTCATATAACTAAAAATGTATAAAGCTGTTCCATAAGTTCCGTCCGTTTCCACTTCCAGTCGCAGGAAGTCACGCACTTCTTATTTCTGAATAAGTTTCAAGGAACATTCGATGAGGCAAAGTGAGCTCTACAAGATTGTGTTTATTTTATTCACTTTTGTTTTATATGCGCACGCATGATGCGCCAAAACAACTCAAAACATACACTCAGTCATGAAAGATGGTGTTCTTGCTTTTACGCTTATTCAGATCTATTTCAATTGAAGCGAAAGTTTGAAGATTTAACCCCCCGAAGAACAATATAAGTATTTCTTTGCTGTAGGTTTCCCTCAATGAAAATCAAAAAGCAAATATTCTCATGCTTTTGCAAAGTGGCTGTGCTGTTCTTACATAACTAATTATGTACTACACACCAGTAGAAGTTCAAACTAGTAAACGAATTCTCAGCATATATACAATACCGCTCGTAATTTGTGAAAAAAATTGGCGGCGGCCGCTCGAATCAGTGGGGACCACCGAAGTTAGGGCCGCCCCGGCCACCGCTAAAGTCAAAATCGCGTACATACCATATCTCAGTCATTCTCTCCGTTTTGAAGAGAGACATCTAGATAACTTTTTGCCGAGAATAATGCGTGGGAAGCTTTACTGAAGGGTACTTGGTAGGGTGTTTTTGTGCAATATGCGCTGTGCTATATTATCGCAAAAACACGTCCACAAAAAAATGCTTACTATGTACAGTCACTTCACGTATGTACTTAGTGTCAAAAATATGTGACCTCTTATAGGATGGCATCATGAAAAAATCAGTACTCTTCTTTGGGTGAGCGTGGAAGCAACCTTGTAAACAAACTTGAGCAATGGTTGTCACATCGTTCTCCTACCAAATCTTTGCAGTGTGCCATCAGCGGTAAATGAATGCATTGTCGAATTCTTGTAACTCATAATACGCATTGCACACCAGTCTAACTACTATGAGATCAGAAGCTATTATTCCGGGGATTACTCCCTGTTATCTAGCTTCTTTTGTTTTAATATTTTAGATAGTAATACATTTTTCCATGGTTTGGTTCCGCTACAGGTCTTACCGGCGAGTCACCATTAAGGTCTCGTTGCTTTACAGCGCGCAGTGTGCAGCTTTCACAATAGGTTAGAAATGATTGCGCATAATTTTTGCAATTAGCGCATCAAATAGCCATTCCAAGAGTTGTTGAACATATCCGTGCATTGTGATTTTTTAGGCTGCGTTCATACTGATCCCGAAGTCTGGGAACATTTCCAGCACAGAGCTCGAGTTGAGCGCTGTGCTGGACTATTTCCGGATTTCGGGATCAGTATGAACGCAGCCTTAGGCTGGGTTCATACTGATTCGTAAGTTTTGAAACAGTATGAACTCAGCCTTACCGTGCTCTCACAGCACCCATACAAAGTGCCGCCATCGTCAAATTAGCGCAGTCGTTATCAGTGCACTGAGTAGTCTATTTGACAACCGACTAGTTACCGTATACCAACCACCAACATGCCAACAGTGGCTCCCTTAGTTCCAAAAGTTTTGCCTCGCCGAGCTGAGTCGAATGGTGCTTTCGGATTCAGATTTCCATTCTGCACCGAGATGTGGTAATGCAGGAGAACTTGACTTTGGCGGCGGCTGGCGGCCGCCTAATTTCGGTGGTCGCCCTTCAGCGGCAGCCGCCGATTTTCTTCACGACTTGCGAGAGGTACAGTAAATGTTTGATGTGGAAAGTGTATACATAAGCAAGTTAGGGCGTAAGATTTTTTGAACGAAGTTACCTTCTTTTTATTTTTCGGGCAGTTGAAACCTTGCAGTTCTTGGCTTCAACCTCGAGAGAAGATCAGAACTGGCGCAAAAGCAAGAACGCCACTTCGTAAAACTTGCTTTGCTCTATCGAATAGTACATACAAGTCTATTTAGAATTAAGAAATGTATAGCTTACTGCGGCTGAATGTCAAAATGGACGAAACGTAAGAGACAACCTGATATTACACACATAAAAGTACAAAAAACATAAAAGTACAAAACGATTGCATCAATTAATGTTGAGCTGCGAAGCAACAGGTAACTAAAAACCACGAATTTTTGGCCTACCTATCTTTACCAAAGTGTTAACTCAGGAGCAGTACCGTGACACATAACACATCACCAACTTGGAAAACGTTTCACACACTTGTCGTTCGAAATCCGTTCAGCAACGCCAAAGAGCACCAATTTCAAGCTTTAAGAAGCCGTTAAAAGATAGATTTCCGCCTCAGCAAAATGATCACAGTAAAAAAATCAATACTGACATAAATTCTTGAAACTAACCAGCTATTAGGGCGCTCGGCAAAAAATGAAAAAATGGAACCATGAATGAATGATTTTTATTACATTTTGGAATTTTTTGTTTCGATCAACAATAAACAGGCTGCAACTTAAACGTCGCTTACATAAGCGACCTTTGCCTATTACTCTGGTAACGCGTCAACGCTCCTTATTCGCAACCTTGCGCGTCGCACCATGAAGAACTCGAATAGGGTTTTTTGAACATCGCTCACTCTTGGCAGCTATACCTCAAAGTTATACAGCAGTTGACACATCATTCAAAAGAACTCTTTATGCTCTTTCGAAGGGATATTGAATATATAGGATTCCTTTCTATTTCTGTAGAAAAAAGACTTGGAAAATGCGATTTTTTGGAGCAAGATTCCAACCTACATCTTCCAAAGACAGATAAAATTTGAGGTAATCTATGTATGGATGAAAAGAGTCTGAAGAGCTCTAACAGATGGTTGCAAGATAATGTTTCACTTGCAAAGAAGTAAATAACACGCATCTTCGTTCCAGAAACTAATGACTGTCTCGTGACTTTAAAGGCAGTACATCGGCAGAATGAGATGGGGGACCATGGGTTGGGGCGGGGCCAGAGAATACAGGAGATGAGAGCTGCTTCCGCCTTAAAATTTAGGGGGGTAAGAAGTGGCAGAGAAAGATCGGACTTTGGCCGATAGGTTCCATATGGGGGCTCCTACCCAGTGACCTTGTTTTGTCACGGGTCTCATTCTGCCGATGTACTGCCTTTAAGCGTTGCGGCCAGCAAGCCATTGTGGATTTGGTGACTGACCTTCACCCATTGCAGCCGTTGTACTTTGGATGGTCTCACATGTTTCACTGCGCAGATACTGCTTGAAGTTTATAATTATCGAAGTGACAACTTTGCATTTTAGCGAAAATAAAAACTACTAAGTGTGTTGATGGACCTATATGGGTGTAGTCTGAAAGAGGATAGTATATTCTAATCAAGTTTGTCAAAATTGGAAAGTTCAATTATTTTTTTCTCTTGAGAAATCTAAAGTTATTTTCTAGTGTCCCAAATAAACAAATTTTTTCCAAGAGTGCATCTTATCAAATATCCGAACCTGCGATGAGCTTGTCAGCGAATTCGCCGACTTAACGAGACAGTGAAAACAAATTCCATTCAGATCACACGGTCTATCTAACCCTTTGACAATAAATCTGATTGTCTTCAAAGCTAACAAAGAAACGGTCAAAAGTCAAAACAGTCAATCTAAATGAGCTGCATAACATTGTATGCAGCGTTAAATGCCAACTCTGTATACCTTCCTTATCTGCTAAACCCTCCATGGACGAAGTTATGAGTGGTTTGATTGCGAGGAGACCGTTCATACGAAATGCAAAATCTGACTTTTGAATGCCGTTTTTATTCACATTTAGGAATGCACTGTATAAAGCAACACACTTGCCCAGCTTGAGCCAAACATGGCACTGTATGTTCAAATTCGCGCTTAACATACACGACTTTTTTTGCGATGTAATAGCTCATAATAGCTCATAATTCGACAAAGGCGTTTAGCAGATGGGTAAGGCAGATTTAAAACACGGTTTTATGCTGGATCCAATGGTATGCGGCTCAAAACGCATACCATTAGATGCAGCATAAGACGCCAATTTTCGAATTTGCACGTCCAATAAGGCGAAATTTTAATCGCTCATATAGCTTGTGTTGCAGGACAGTTTCCAGCAGCTGTAAATTTGTGCGTATGCTTTGAGCAAGCGATTGCATTTCGATTTCCGTCTTGGTATCGGTGCAAATGGAGAAACAAGTACAGAGCATACTTGATATTGTGTTCCTTTGTATTTTGTTTGGTGAGCGGAATAATCATCGACGCTTGAATGCTAAACTTACATTGCAGTTATCCACCACGAATGGAATTGCGGGACGCCTGATTTTGGGCAATGAAACAACTTCGCGCACTTGTACTATTCGTGACCTGACTAGTAAATTCTACTTCAATGTACATCAACTCCTGATGTGCACAAGCTACCTTATCTCGTTTCTATTATTGCTCGCTGTTAAAAAACTAAAAACCAAAACCGACAAAAGCACACAGGTGTACATTGCTTATTTAGAGAATTTGATCACCAGAAGTGTCCGTTTAATACAAAGCTATCAAAAAAATTCCTAACAGTAGTCAACAAAATATGTGAAACACCAGTATGTACTCGGGGTCAAAAAACTTCTTCTAGACATTTCGTACAAACAAGCTGACTACGTTGCTGACCATCAACGGAATCTCGGTCATATTGATCTCTGTACCAACAGGTGTTATTTTACTATGTGAATGGAAAGATATGAGCGTTCCTACGTGGGTGGCAGGTAAGCCAAATATAGCTTATACGGCCTATGGACAGTCTATATGGATTCCAATTTGATTTTAGGTAGTTTCTACTGTGCCTTCACAATTCATTCTGGCCTACAATTTTTGGCCTACCTGATCATACCTCAATTCCGCCAAAAACTCAGATCGTGCTTTTGGAGAACCACTGTTAAAAAGTCAAGGGTACAGTCTATGTGACGGCAATAGCTCGCTTAGTGCAAACAAGGTCTAGCAAGAAATATGGCACACGAACCATCTGATAAGAGCCCCTCCTTGCTAAGTGTCTCAATAAACCTTCCCCCCCCCCCTCCCCTCCTCCCCTCAGCAGCAGGACCGTTTACTTACAGTAAACAACACGACGCCCTCCTGTGCATTTATAGTGACGTACTCCCTCAATAGCAGGCCAATACTTTGTGAACCACGTTTTAGCGAATTCTGAGGTTTCGTGATTTGGACTGTCAAGTAAAATTTTCTTTGGCATGATTAGCCTTTTTAAAAATGAGTTAACTCAGTGCAAGCAACTGTTCCGTCTTCGCCCACCTGAATCCCACTTTAGACCAAACTATAAATCAGCAGCCAGCAAAATGTCCCCTTTTCGCTTTCGAAGATTGTGCTTCAAGCAACGTTATCCACATTTGGAAAACGAAACAAGCCTAAATTATTACTGTGAAAACTACTAATTTTAGCTCGGACTATGTATGTAGCATTCGTCAAATCTTCAAAGGTATGGTCCATTTTTGAAATCGTGACGACGAATTGACTGCGGTCCTTGCGCACAAAGGAGCATAAAACACCCATACAACAAGGCATCACCTCAGCGCTCAACTCAGTCGGTTTTAGTGGCTGAATACTGTCATGTGTAAACACAAAAACTATTTGATTAGAAGTAGAAACCAAGAAATGGGAGTGCGTGCGTGCCGCGCGCGGTCGCGCCATCGTCACGATTTTTCAAATGCCCTATAAGTTGATGGGTGCCGCAATCTCAAAAGGGTGTTAGGGCATCTTAGGGTTATGCCACGCCCCATTAACTTACCTCATACCATTATGTGGCTGGTCCAAATCTGGCAACCTCAGAGGCCGTGTTCATCAATGCATCTGAGGTAAATTTTACCTTGAGGTCTGTAACTCAAGATTGATTGTATCTTTGCCAGCGTGGTATACACTGACATTTACTCAATGAACGCAATGGCGTCTTAGCGGTACATGCGCTTTTCCTACCATATAATCAAGTGTCATTTTGTGTCCAGTGAATCCGAGGTGATGTCAACAGGAAACTATCAAGGTTTACTCCATTTCCAAAAACGTCTCCGTCTCAAAGGTCTCATGCTTATCTGCACAACGTAAGCTCGCACTTTGTTTGAAATTGATTTTGTTTTCTGCGACACATTCGCTCCATGCATTCAATTTTGTATCTAAAGTTGAATGTCTTCTGTATCGTCGACTCTAAAAATCGTGACGACGGTCTGCAGTGCGGCCAGTGCGCGCCGCACGGCACTGCCACTCAGTGATTCGCCCAAATTACGTGGAGAAGGTGAGTTCTTGTGGTTTTTCTTTTTCTTTTTGCATCTTTTTTGCTTGCAGGAACTTTCATGGCTACCGCAGGGAGCCTACACTGCAGAGAAGCAAGATTGCCCTACGATAAAGCGGCAGTGCCGTGCGGCGCGCACTGGCCGCACTGCAGACCGTCGTCACGATTTTTAGAGTCGACGATATGTATGTACGTATGCGTGTATGTATGTATGTTCCGAATAAAATATTTTATTTTCAAGCCGATCGGGACCAAACTTTACGCATACACTACGGGGAGATGCGGATGTCGTAGGCCACTTTTCGTTGTTGATCGATATCGACTTTATCGATTTTTGTTGATTTTTTTTGCAAAGCTCGGCTTACGGGCTGATAGTTGGCGCGGGGGGGGGAGGGTAAGTGAGCATACCGATTGCGAACAATATAAGTTTTCACATTATTTAGTTTTATCGATTCTACGACTTTTTTTTGCAAAGTTCGACCTAAAGGGGAGAGCATTGGCGTCAAATGAGCATGTGTTTACGAAAACAGAACGGGGATAGGAAATTGTAATTGTAGAAGTAGGCACAAGGAAAGGATGTACATCAGTATAGTGACCTTTATCATAGTGTTTTGACAGGGCCGAACGGAGCCAGTTATGCCAGCTAGTCAACTCAAATACTAAGTCATCCCGAAAGTTGTTGCGCTTGACCCAATGACCTTGCGCCAAATATGTTAGAAGCAACTTTTGTGGAGGAGTTATAGGATCTAGGTCGTATTCAATAAAGCTTTTCTTTCTACAAGTCATGTTTTTGAGCTCAAATCTTCTAAAGCCCTGTAATGTTGGATTTCCCAACTGGGTATAGTTACTACGCTTGAAAGTAATCATTTTGAAAAAGTCTGTAGAAAACCTTAGCAAGAATCTAATAGCGAGCAGATAGTAATACCCGGCTGTGATGTCCTTTTCTCACGCTTTGTGAACATTGGCTTCCCAAAAAACCATGTTCTTTAGCTCTTTGCATGAATATCTCATAGGACAAATTCTTGAAGGCTAATTTAAGGTACAATATAACTAGACTCCAACAATGGTTAAACGTTGAGTGCTTAATGTGGACTAACCTCGTGCTGGCATACTAACTACTCAACATTGCAACTAACTATGCCAAGGTTAAGAAAGGAGGAAACATGGAAGTTGAGTGCTTATTTTTGAAGGCTAATCAAGGTTTAATATAATTAGACTCCAACAATGGTTGAACGTTGAGTGCTTATTTTTGAAAGCTAATTAAGGTTTAATATGACTAGACTCCAACAATGGTTAAACGTTGAGTGCTTCGATTGGGAAGTCGTGTGAGTAAAGTGCAGTTATTATTCATCTATTAGAGGGTCTCAGTACCCTCAAAATTTTGCAGAACGGCTGAAAGCCCATGAAAAAGCTGTAAAAAGGCTTTTGTCTTGTTGGCTTGCTTTACCCACCTGTTATATGCATCCCTTCAGAAAGCCGTATAACTTTTTTTGGGGAGATAGAAAGAAGGCTTGACCGAGCCCAAAACCGTTGATTTGCAAACTTTTAAAAAAATAAATTTTCAAGAGGTTATGGCCGGTGCGTGGCGTTTCGCCTTTGAGTGCTTTCGCATTTTGAAAAACGTCGGAGTGCATTTCGGCCGGTTCCATAAAAAAGAACTGTTTTATTCAAAACATCTTCCGTGCTTTTAAAAGCACCGTCCACCCAAAATCTCGAATTCAATGTTTTTGTCGCCTTTAGGCCTTTCGAAAGCCCTGATTCCGAACATGGAGTCGAAAATCCGCGAAACCCTCAAAAATCCCTGTTTCGAGAACCCTCTGCAACAAGCGCAGGCGAGATAAAGCATGCAAGCCGGGGTCGCCCCGCCCACTTTGCTACTTCCGGAGCCGATTTCTCGCTCCAGAAGCAGTCTTTTGCGGCGAAGCTTGGAGGTTTGTCTAGTATGGGGGCCCACACTAATATGCCATCATAATCTCGCCAATCTCCATTTTGGGTGGACGGTGCCTTTAACCACAGTGATGAGATTGGAATGAACCCTACTGCAATGCAAGCTACTTATAGTGCTACCTCAAGGTACAACTTACCTCAAAATATTATTTTGGTATTTATCCAAGTTTCGCTTTCAAAGTTAACCTCGAGTCAATTGTAACTTAATATGTGAGACTGCACACTAAGCACTACCAGCAACGGCATCCTTACTGGTAACTTGCTAGTGAAACATTTTCTTGCCTAACAAAGTGTAGAAATGTGTCTATTGATTAACACGTAATCAACAAAAACAAAAGAGACAAGGAAATAACCAGAAATCAGTGGAAATGAGCAGGTTTTAGTTTTGATGTTCGTCAGTTAGCGTGCATCCCATCTGTGTAGGAGAAGTCTTCCTGAAAATTTCTCTTTTTTTGTAAAGTCGTCGAGTGACGTAGCGATAATGATAATTTTTCAAGTTTGACAAATCATCTTGATTTCAAAAATCTGGATTTGGAATGTTTGCCCGATTTTCTTTGTGTTGCGAATTTTAGAGAAGCTCGAAAGTTTTGTTGAACTATTTTTGCCTTGTTTCTTCAAAATTTTTGATTAAATAAATCCGATTAGAAAGTCATGAAGTTGTAAAGTTCTTTCCATGTTAAGCAGAAGCATGTAAGGTAGTAATGAGCCAGTTCGGCGTTTAGAATAATTTTTACATGAAGCTATGAACCGTTTAACTCACATGTGTGCGTAGTGAAACCCACAATTGAAGAGTTGAGGTGAAAAATTTTTTCTGCCTTCTAATGTTGACTCTACCTAGAGTTAAAAGTTGTATCGGGAGCGGACCTTAGGATAGGGCAGTTTGATGGGCAGTAATCTGGGTTACCTTGAAATAGAATTTATATTCGTTGCTCACACGATAAACATTATAATGTCGAAAAAATGGAAGCGCCACATTCAAAGAGACAAAAGTTATAAGAAAAAGTTAAAAACTTATGTGCCAACCTAATATATAGCAATTCTTGTAACCCACATTTTAAATTAGAGCTCCATATTCCATTACGAGCAGTCTCACCCCCTCCCCCCCCCCCCCCCAACGAACTTCACACTAGTATTGCAAAAAGTTTCTGGGACGATGTTTTACCAGCTTTGAATTCTGCCTAAATACAGAGTCTACGATTTCGCTTGGAAACCGTTCAATAGATATAGAAGTCGGACTTGTAGCAAACCTGCCACGGGGTCTGCAAATATGTCGCTTGTCGGGAATAGCCACTTTAATTTCTGACCACTCCTTTGTAAATTGAAATTTGCCTAAGACTGTGAGAGGAGCAAAGTTGTTTGAAGATATATAGACATTTGAGTTTTGCATGTGACCCGCGTTCCAGTTCCTCAGCAAACATAAAATACGTTTTCCCGTTTAAGTTACGCTTCAGGAAAATCTTAATCAATATCAACGTGCTAACATGATATGTCACGACATGACTTTCTCGTGAGATTGTGTGACCCGTATGGTGGGTCACGGTTTAAATCTTGAAATGACGAGTATATTGGACTAAAGATTTTTGAGGTACTAAATCTAGAAACAATTTTCATGTTTTTGGTAGCTTCTTAGGGCTACTATGTATGGCTTCACATAATAGACGACAATGAGTTCAGCTGTTTCTAACTTCTGAGTTCTTGATAAGACAGATAATCGAAAATGCATGTTGTCGTCAACGTTTGCTGATACATATAGTCGATTCATCGCACGCAAAGACAACGACAGGCTTTACTACGGACGTTGTCAGCTTCTTGTAGATGGAGAGCTATCTTATTTCTCTTGTTGTCTGTTCTCTCTCCACAAACTATGGCCCGTAGTAAACCACCTCTCAGCCCAACTCGGCTGGGGGCGGGCCTACGTTGAACGTAGGCTGCGTTCATACTGATCCCGAAGTCCGGGAGCAGTCCCAGCACAACGCTCAGTTCGAGCACTATGTTGGAACTGTTCTCGGATTTCGTAATCAGTATGAACGCAGCCTATGGCGCCTAGAGCGCCTCAGTCCGGCATCCGGTGAGCCATCGATCGGATTCGGATCGCTTTTCAGACCCAAAGATCTTGTGCGTTTTCAAAAATCAAAACCCTTGAGCGGTCTGGTCGAGAGGCTAAGCGAATAGGTTTCAAGGCGCAAGATCGTGCTTCAAAGCTGGACAGTGACAAACTTTTTGCGCCACGACAGACAATCTTTGATAGCGGCCGCTATCGAGAAAAATCGATGACAACCGCTACCAAAGATATTGCCAAGCAAATGATGGATAAAACAAAACTACTACATTTTGACGAGGATTTCATGAAAACGAAAATCTTGAACATAGGGCAAATAAAAAAATCAAAAAATCCTTGTTTCAAGCAGTTTTTGAAGGAAAAACTTAATCAAGCTTTGAAAAAAAGGAGAAATGCAAAAAATCCTGTTTTTTCGTTTTTTCGCTGCAATCAGCTGTTCATCGATCCTCTCCCATTTAGGCCGCCTTAAACGTGCAGTTTTGGGAGTTTTGCACCGCAAGAATACGTCGACTGAATTTTTCCATAAGTTACTCACGAGCAACTTACGGGAAATTCTGATTCTCCTCTTATGCACACTATCTCTCTCGGTTCACCTTAAAATTCAACCTCGGATAAGTGGCATTCTGGTGAACTGACTATGACACTTGACCAGACAGTCTTCTGACTGTTGAACTGACTATCCTAAAGCATGGGAAGGTGGGCGGGATCAGGTTCATCCGAGGAAGTTCTCCTGAATGACTAATCTCTAGTCACCTGAGATGAATGGGGGTTTACTACGAAGTAAAAAAAACCTATCTTACAAGGGAACGATACTCAATGTCCGTGGCCTTTTAAGAGAAGATGTATACCATCATGCTCGTCTTCGAACGCCAATTCCGAATCTGACTCCCGTTGCTGCTAATCGTTTCTCTGAAAGAAGTTATGGAGGAATTTCAAACCAATTCTGTCGGCCCAACAGTATGGTCATCGGAACGCCTCTACCGCCCCACGTTCTTGTTTAGTAGTTAGTGCGGATAGCCTCATAACTTGATGCAGTGTAGGTTCAAATCCTTTTGTGTTTTCACTTTTGCAATGCCTGCAGCTTGTTCGAGAGAATTTACTCGGATTACGATCATTGGATACATTTTAAAGAAGTAGTTATCATTTTTCTCGAATTATCACATTTTTTGAAGAGCATGGCCGTTTAAATTAGAGTGAGGATGCAAAAGAAGGTTATTTGAGGCAATGCAAAACTGAAAAAGACAAAGGGATTCGAACCTACCCCTGCATCAGCTCATGAGGCTATCGCACTAACCACTAGACCATAGCTTACGATTAGTGCTGGCGCTCCGATCGCATTTCACTGGGCAGCCAAAATCCGCACGATCCATTGTAACATTTTTGGAGCCATTAGCAGAAACGGAAATCAGATTCGGAATCAGCGTTCGAAGACGAGTAAGGCCACGGACACCGAGCATCGTTTCCTTGTTAGACAGCAACAGCGCCCCGAGTCTGTATATGCGATATATCTCGTGTCTCTCTTCAGTTGAATAATAGGCCAAGGTAAACAGACAGACCGTGCTATATTGAGACAAAAATCAAAAAATGCTGCTCTTTCAATACTTTCATAACACTAGCTGTCTTACCCGGCTCCGCTCGGCCCTGTCAAAAGACTATAATAAGGGTCCCATTCCTATACCACTACAACCTTTCTCTGCCCGCTTCCACATGCCAATTCCCCCTTTCCCACTGTGTTAGTAATTAGCATGCTCACTAGCAACTCCCCTGTCCCAACTCTCAGCCCGTATCTCGAACTTTGCAAAAAATCGATGAAATCGATAAAAGTAATCGATAATTTTTATATTTGCAGAACATGCGGTTCGGTGCATATTCTCAAAAAACTTCAATAATGTAAGTCGATTCCTTCTAAAATTTGCAGCTTTTCATTAGCTTCTGAAGCTCAAATGTAATAGAAAGAAGGTAAATGCAGTGCAGTTTCGATAGGATATCAGCGATGGTAGACAAGAGTTTCTCAACCAGTGTCAGAATTTTATCGCCGTTGTTCGTCGTTCAAGTGCAGCAGTCTCTATACTAAAAGACAAGAAGCACAAAGAAACTTTCGCGATGCAATTACATTACGCTGTGAAGTTGCCGACCCAGTTGCAATTGACGGGTTTTTGAACATCTGAGTGAATTCTTTGCGAAGTGTCAAACGTCTCCGAGGGAGACCACCGATGGGATCGGCAGACGTATTCGTAAAACGGATAAACCAACTGAAAAATCAGCTAGATACGATTTTTGCCTTTAAACTCGGGAAGCAGCCACAGACGTCAATCGAGAAGATCGTGGATGTCTATAGCGAAGACAGGGATCGATGAAAACTTTTATGCTGAGACCCTCCCACGTGCAGAAGGGTCACCCAATCTAGTAAGTTTTGACTATGATGGTGGTCTATCTTGAAACATGAGAATTTTCTTCTGTTCGAATTTTGAAGTTAATTATTTTTGGATTCCAAAATTAACTTCAGTGAAATTTTCTGAAGAAGTTGAAAGTTCAAAATAAAACTTTAAAGTTGTAAGCAAAACCATTAGCAGCGTCATGGAAAACACTCAAACAACAGTTATGGAATTTTTGCAGGAAAATTTTCGAAAACAGTTCAAATCTCAAAAAAGGAATTTAGAAGGTTTTAAGCGAAACCATCATCACGATCAGAAGCAGGTCGACAAAATACCCCAAAATACAACTTTTTACATTAGTTGGACGAGATTCACCACTAAAGTTTGAGCTCGAAATTTCCTTAGGACCCCGATAACCTAAAGTGTAGCATGATGGCGGTGTTACCTTTTGCAGAATCAGCTCTCCTCGGTGAATTGGGTGTAGCTTTGCTGACAGTTCTTGACCTCTCATGAACTATGTTAACTAGGTGGTGAGGAGCCTATCCGGGTATGTAAGTCCCGTTCCCCCGATTGAGACATTGCAACTTAATGAGGTATCAGCACATCTGCGCAGAACCCATGATCTTTTAGTTACAAATAGCTAGTACCGATTTAATGCAAAGAACCGAAAGCAAAAGCACACGTTGCAAAACTACACATATTCAAAAAGAGGAGAAAACGAAACAAGCCTTTCAGAATGAGCAACTTTTCATAATAAATTTTGCGAATTAGAGCGTCATGCACTACTCATATCAAATTACAAATAACTCAAGTGTATCGTCAAACCCCTTGTAACTCATTATGCGTATTTACATCACTCGCGATTTATGACCACTTGTGATATTAGAGCCTACATATTTCCAGTAATTTCTCTTGTTTCCTTGCTTTATGCGGATAGATATGTTCTAGTCCGTGGTGCATATTTTGGAAATTGTTAAGCTGAAAAATTTACTGAGAAGCTACTAGCAAGGATGTCGTCGGCTTATACATACGACTTGACGACACTTGCAGATGAACTGTTCGAGACACTTCAGGCAATCCGCGAAATCGAAGTTTTTGCCGGAATTGAGGTAAAATCAGGTAGGCCAAAAATTGTAGTCCAGAATGAATAGTACAGAAGCAGTAGAAAACACCTGCATCACATTTGGATTCAATATGACCGTATATGGCTGTACTTGGCTTACCTCCTAAAAATGAAGGAATACTCAACAAGTCATATCTGATTAGCACAATCATAGCTGTCGGTACAGAGAGCAATATGACCGAGATTCCATTGATGATTAGAATCAAATACAGCTTCTTTGAACGAGGTGTCTGTGAAATTGAGGTTGTGCAGTAATAAATGATATGGGTATCAATTCCATCAATCATTTTCAGCTAACGATAAGTTCAATTGAAAAGAGGACATTATGCAGTCCAAGCTCCACCCTCCATGAACAACTAAAAGCTGTAGCTACGTGATTTGTGTCAAACAGGCGGCTTTGTTGCAGATGACTGTGCGGGGCGTCGCCTTCTGATAAATCACTTTAATTTGCATTTGCGAATTTTTTTAAAGTCTGGCAATAAAGCAGAAATGGCGTCGTGGACCAACGGATCCACTTGGCTTTGTTATAAGCCTTCGTTAAGTAAAATGCATTACATACCTGCGTGTTTTTGTTGGCTTTTCCTAGTCTGTTGATTGCGAGCAATGATAGGAACGAGATAAGGTAGCTTAAGCATGTCAAGAGCTGGTGTAGAGTCATGTAGATTTTACTAGTCATATCAGAAGCACTACAATCGCGCGTACTCAAGTCTTCACCTAAAGTTAAACCTCTCACGGATCCAGCCAAAATGGATACCTGCAAGTTGGTTTGCCGTTTATATATTCCCAATTATTGATTATTTCACTCACCAGACATATAACAAAAGAATACAAGATCAAGCACGCTCTATATTTGTTTCCCCATCTACATCGATACCAAGGCGCAAACCAAAACGCAACTGCTTGTTCAAAACATACACACAAATTCACGATCGCTGCAAATTGTCCTGCAACATGAGCTTTCATGCTTTCAGTTCTTGTTGGTCGTAGCATTAACATGCTGGTCGCAGCATTAACATTGGAAAGGGGAAAGCAGCCGAAAAATAGTTCCTATTATGATACATCTGGATTTCTTGCTCTCTATCCATCTGCAAGTGTCTATACTAATCTTCATTATGAATTTACAGAACAGGAGCGAAAAGTTGTACAAGCCGCATTTCTTAGCTTTTGTATGATTCCCCTGATGACCTCAGCAGCCAACTATATTTTCTTCACAGTCATTTTTCTAACTACGAAGTCAAAGTCAGGGAAAGCACTTTTACTTTTACTAATACTCAACCAACAGCGGCATACACAATGCTCGCTACTTCTGCACTTACTCCATACAGGGTGTCTCAAAAAATATGCTTACTGTTTGAGTGCAAAACTTTCTTGTCAGAAAGTGCCATTAAGATTTGCAATTTGCCTGAAAAAGAGAATAAAACAAGCTAGAAACTTTACAGCAGGCTGTTTAAAGCTGCTAATTCTATATACGAAATTTGTGCATCACGCCTTCTTTGATTGATCATTATTGGTAAGCCGTAACAGTTGCTTTCTCAGTGTTCTTCGAAAATGTAATTACATTATTGAATAAAATCGAAAATCTTGCAAAAAGTTGTGTAACGAAATCAGCATGCGGGAAAACCTTCCTACACGCGATTTCTTTGGACTTTTCTCTATCAAACACTTTTTCATAGCGGTCCTGTTTTCTGAAAGTTCCTAACGTAATTCCAACAATAGCGAATAGAGACTAGAAATCCGCCCCAAGCTGTAAATCTAAGTTAAAGCCACTCCTCAAAATGTAAAAGTAAAGGTTCTCCAAAAACTTTATGACAAAAAAAGTTATCAGTAATCAACTAATAGGCACATTTTCTGAACATCCTGTATAAGCTTAAGAAAACGGCAAAAATTGGAAAGCCAATTAGTTCGAATTCTTTTGAGCTTCTTCAAAATGAGCGCCGCATCTCGTAAAAAACGAAGACTGAGATTTCTTGGTAACATTCGATGCAGCGTTTTATCCTTTTTGTAAAGGTCATAAGACATTGCAGCACAGTAAATAAGGTCTTGGAAAATTGCCAAAACCCGCGACCCATGCTTTTTGAGATGGTCAAGTGACAATTTTTTTAAATATATCTTATATATAAAGCTGAATGTCTGTTTGTCTGTCTGTCTGTCTGTCTGTATGTATGTATGTCTGTCTGTACGTATGTTCCGAATAGAAAATTCCATTTCTGAACCGATCCGAACCAAACTTGGCACACATACACTTCGGGCCCCGGCGGGTGTCATAGGCTACTTTTCGTCATCGATCGATATCGATTTTATCGATTTTTATCGATTTTTTTTGCTGAGTTCACCTACGGGGCTGGGAGTTGGCACAGGGGGGTAATCGAGCATGGGGATTCCGAATACAATATTGGTTTTCAGGATTATCGATTACTTTTATCGATTTTATCGATTTTTTGCAAAGTTTGAGCTACGGGGCTGGGAGTTGGCACAGGGGGGTAATCGAGCATGGGGATTCCGAATACAATATTGGTTTTCAGGATTATCGATTACTTTTATCGATTTTATCGATTTTTTGCAAAGTTTGAGCTACGGGGCTGGGAGTTGGCACAGGGGGGTAATCGAGCATGGGGATTCCGAATACAATATTGGTTTTCAGGATTATCGATTACTTTTATCGATTTTATCGATTTTTTGCAAAGTTTGAGCTAGGGGGCTGGGAGGTGGCACAGGGGGGTAATCGAGCATGCTGATCATCCCCAAGGGGGGTGATCAGCATGCTCGAACACCCCTGTGCCAAATTCCAGCCCCCTAGCTCAAATTTTCAAAAAATCGATAAAATCGATAAAAGTAATGGACGATCTTGAAAACTAATATTGTATTCGTAATCTGCATGCTCGATTACCCTCTGTGCAAACTCCCAGCCCCGCAGGTCAAACTTTGCAAAAAAATCGATAAAATCGATAAAAGTAATGGACGATCCTGAAAACTATTATTGTATTCGGAATCCCCATGCTCACTTCCCCCCTGTGCCAACTCCTAGCCCTGTAGGTGAACTCTGCCAAAAAATCGATAAAATCAATAAAAGTAACCGATAATTCTGAAAACTAATATTGTATTCGGAATCCCCATGCTCACTTCCCCCCCTGTGCCAACTCCTAGCCCTGTAGGTGAACTCTGCGAAAAAAATCGATAAAAATCGGTAAAATCGACATCGATCGATAACGAAAAGTGGACTGTGACACGCGCCGGGGCCTGAAGTGTATGTGTGCCAAGTTTGGTCCGGATACGGCGGAGCCGGGTAAGCCAGCTAGTATATATATAAACCCCCCCCCTCCAAGAAGTCTAACAAGGGAAGGATAGTTGGATGCCGCGGCCATTCCTTATGATTTGTATACCAAAAAATGCGCCTTCGAATGCAGATTCTGAATCTGTGCTCGAAATCTGCGAAACGATCTTTTGAAGAAGGTTATGAATTTTTTTGCTTGAAAATTTAGCCTACTTTTGTATAGTAAAAATCACCAGATTTGATCTAGCCTACCGTTTGATGCTACTGAAGAAAATTTTAGACGTAGTAATATTTATTTAGACTATCTGGATCATACTCAGCATTTGGAAAGGAGAGAAAATTTTTTTATTGATGATTTTGACCCTCCGCAAGAACCAATTTTTTTAATGAAAAAAAAAATCATAACTCCATTCAGATTGTCGTTTCGCAGATATGAGAGACAGCCTACGAACCAGCATTCAAAAGCGCATTTTTTGGTATACAAATCATTATGAATGGCTACGGCATCCAAGTATCCTTCCCCTGTAAGTAGCGGATGGGCAGAGAAGACCTTACAGGATACAAAAGAATTTTTCTTCTTTTCCCATAACCTCATCGCAATTTTTCAAGAAATTTTTGCTAAAACCACCGATTCTGGCAGGCCTAAGTAGGATACAAACATCAAGAAGTTGAGAAGTTCGAAACTTTCAAAAGAGGATTATATTTAACGGTGTTTTGACAAAGCAAAAAAAGTTCACGGATTCTAGCAAATCTCGATTATTTCTGTTACGGCGCGATAAAAAAATTAGACGATTTTATCCTTGGAAACGAATTAGAAATAAAAAACACCCGTTGGAAAGAGGAGAAGAAGCTGCATCAAATAACACTTAACTTACTTACCGATTTTCTCTGTTTTCTTATAAGGTTTGCTAAATCCATCTGTTACTTGAACTCTTTGGGCTGTTACGAAGATTTAGAAAAAACTGTCAAACATGACCATCTCAAAAGCATAGGTTGGAGATTTTGTTTTTTCTCAGACCTCATTTACTGTGGTGTGCTTGTTGAAAAGAGGATGAAATGCTGCACCAAATGCTACCAAGATCTCCCAGAAATGTTTTATCCACCGAAATGTATCGTCTAATTTGAAAAAAGCGACATTACTTTTGTAACAACCAAAACTGTATTTTTTTTAGCCTTTGCAGGGTTTTTTTAAATAATTGCTCGCAAAAACTTACATGACGCCGAAAACGCCATGGACTATCTAAATGTGATGTAAACTCTGAAACTCAAGCTACTTAATAATGGCTATTAAATATGTCTCCCTCTCGTTAATGGAAGGCACTGCTTTCTCAGAATAGACTTTCAAAGAGATTTTCTTCGAAATACTCATTGCTTTTTCGCTTATTCTAATTGGTATCGTACTGCTTTTTGATAAAAAGAAAAAGGATTTGGGCCGTCTACTAAAAACCTACCAGAAATATTTTGAAAAAAATTATAATGTTTAAAATCATTTTGCAAGTCGGACAAAACTTTCGGAACACTTTATCATACAATAAAAAAGTACAATTTGCTTTGTAATGTTATGAACTAGTTTTTGAATTAAGGTTGGTCCACAATCCTTCGCTGAGTAGGCTAATAGCACGCCTCGCTTATCACACTGAATATAAAAAACCGAAAATTTTCGGTTTTGAACCTCCTCGCCACATACATGTGCTCAATAAACAGACACATGAGGTTGGCTGAAATTGCGTGTCTAGGCTTATTTGCAAAGTCTGGCCCAATTTCTAGCACTATGACTTTGCTGTGGTGCCAGCCTTGAGAATCTCTCTTGTGCGAAAAAAGACTAGGAAGAAGAATCTTGATCCTCCCTACCCATGTCAAAAACTTTACTGAAGATTGACCGCAGATTTGAATGCTCAGAATATCGTGTATGAAAGTTGAGCAACTTAGCGTTTTTGCTCATGATGAGTTAGCATCTAGATCGTAGCTTTGCAATTAACATACTATAAAGTACTGTCAGCCAAAAAGCGGTGAACATAAAACAATATCTACCTCCAAAAATGACGATGAGCACCCATGGATTGTAATAAAAACAATATAGCACTGTAGTTTGAAGAAAACATGGAGGCGTCAAGATAAGTCTAAGGCGAAAAATCCCTGTTATTAAAAAGCCAACACTTTCAGTCTAAAAAGGCAGTATGGATCAAGAATTCAACGATAAAGTAGTCTTCTTACCAAGTTTCCGAGTGTTAGTGCAATAAACATGATATACTTTCGGCGAAATTCCTTTGAAATAAGGATGACAATAATGAGTACACTTAGAATGGATGATAAAGAGCCGAAGACAATGTACATAATGTATTGAGTAATCCAGAATATGATCATTTTTCTTGGAACAAAGATTTAGACCAACATTTGTTGCAGTAAGTAGAGAGGAGATTACCTGATAGTTTTGTCAGCAGTAGCGTAGATAATCTGAACTAACAAGATAATTGTTGTGCAACAACATCTTTGCATTAGATTTCTAGAATTGACTGAAATAATTGGGTTGTCGCATGCCAAGAATTTTGATTTATCGGGATTTTTACATATTCAAGGAAGCAAGAATGGATTCAGTGCAAGTTATTCTTTGTCGCTTTGTAAGCTTATTGCTGAGCCAAACTTTGCCCTCTTGAGCCCTATCAGCCAAAGGCCACCAAGGTTGCAAAGTATCCTTTTGCGCAACAGTGCAAAGTAAATAAATCCTGAGTAGGCAAATAAAATGTCTGGATAGAGAAGTATCTGCCGCAAAAATATGAATTTGAAACGTAAATTTTCCTGCCCTAAGTCTCTCTGCACGCCGACGAAGTTTCATAAGTGGCTTATGTTAGGGTAGACAAAGGGCTATCCATTGGCATAGATCTTTACAGACATGAGTGATAGCGATATGAAACGTAATTTTGTGGCGGCAGCATGAGTGATAGCGATATGAAATGCAATTTTGTGGCGGCACTCGTAGTTTCCCGCAGCATCAGTGCTGATACGAAGGCAGAGCGGAGGTTTGAGCTCTTCAGCAAAAAGTAAAGTTTGCCTAAAAAGTAAAAGTCAAAAAATCTTACAAGGAAACGATACTCGGTGTCCGTGGCCTTTTGAGATGAGATGTATACCATTACACTCGTCTTGGAACACTGATTCCGAATCTGACTTCTGTTTCTGCTAATCGCTTCAAAGATGTTCTAAAGGATCGTGCGGATTCTGGCTGCCCAGTGAAATAAGGTCGGAGCGCCAGCGCTACTGGTGCGCTATGGTCTACAGGTTAGTGCGATAGCCACATGAGTTGATGCAGGTGCAGGTTCGAACCCCTTTGTGTCCCTCAGTTTTGCATTGCTTCAATTAACCTTTTTTCGCATCAACGAGCTAAGTGAACGTCCTTACTCTTCAAAAAATGTGGAAATTTGGAAAAAATGATTACTTTTTGCGCTAAATTGTATCCAGTAATCATAGTTCAAGTAAATTTTTTCGAACAAGCTTAATTGAGGCAACGCAAAGGTAAAAACACAAAAGGATTTGAACCTACACCTGCATAAACTTATAAGGCTATCGCAGTAACTACTAGACCAGAAGGTGGCCGCGGTAGAGGCCGTTTCAATGATCATATTTCCCTTGAGCAGTCAAACTTGGCTCGAAATTCCTCCATAACTTCTTTCAGAGAAACTCCATAACTTTTTTCAGAGAAACGATTAGCAGAAAGGAAGGCAGATTCGGAATCAGCGTTCGAAGACGAGTGTAATGGTATGAATCATTTCTCGAAAGGACACGGACATTGAGTATCGTTCCCTTGTTAGAATCAGAATCTAAATTTCCATTTTTGAAATGTACATTTCGTTAGTAAAAATCATAGATTTTTCGTTCAGTGCAGCAAAGCTTGCGCTAAAACCCTCATTTACATGCAGAAAATGCTCTTTTCGTAACCAATGTGACGGCACCTATCGAATAACAATGTAAGATAAAGTTTTAAGGACAGCTCCCCTTTTCAGTATCGTTCATTCCTCTGATCGCCGCTTCACTGTTGATGCGCCACTGCTGCAGTGTACAACGCAGTCAACAAAAATTAGATATAATTTTGCTTCTGTGTAATAGTTTCGAGTTCTACTGTCAAAGTTGTGAGCTGTACGCGTACAGTTGCAGCGGTAGAATTTGTCCAAAATTGCGGGATTGTCGGGATTCGTGGCATTTGCGGGATAAGCGGGATTTAGCTATAACTTCCTTTAAAACAGCTTTATTTGTAATCTGCGTAAAGATTTGGCTTCAGCTTGATGAGACGAATCTTCTGGTATACAATATGTGGGTGGGGGAACGAAAGCCGCCAGGTCCAGCCGCCTTTCGCGGCCAGCTGGTCCTTTCGCAGCGTTCCTGCATGTCGTTCCAGGACCAGCAGTCCGCGGAAGCGGCTGGACCTGGCGGCTTTCGTTCCCCCACCCCAATATGTTCGTAATTCTTAGTGACACGGTAGACATATGGTGATACCTTGTTATTATCTATGATGGAAGCGAGTAGAAGTTCCTGCGACAAGATTTTTCCCCAATTCACCAGTCCTTCTATCTCCCTTGGAAAGAAGTTTGCGGAGACTCTTTAGCGATCATTAATCTGCAAGGGAGGTACTACCGAATCGCCCTTGCAGTAGTCTACTAGGGGCAATGCGCGCTACTTTACATCTTTGCAAGTGACGTCCGCAGAAAAATTCACGAATACTGAAATAGGAATATCAAGGGCATGCTGCATATCGAAAGGTTCGCCTTGACGAGCTGAGCACGATGCTTTTTTCGGATTCAGAATACATTCATTTTGAATGAAGTTATGACAAATAGAACTTAAAAACGCGTGATTTCTCCAAAATTCACCAAAGCTTATGTTTCTTCTGGAAAGAAATCCGCAGCTATACTTTAGTGCGCTATCATTTACAAGAACCGTATATCGAACGAATATTACTCACTAGTATCTTTTATGTTAGATAGGCGCTGCGTTACATTCTTGTAAACAGACCTCCGCAGAAGAATTTGAGAAAACTGGAAACGGAATCGGACTCAGAATTTATTCATTCTGAGAGGAGTTTTGGTGTTGTGTAGTTTGCGTGATTCGCGTGATTTCGCGGAAATCCCGGAATGTCACAAGACTCCCAGAACGTTGCGGACTTTCGCAAAACCACGGAATTTCACGACATACAAAGAAAATCTGCATTTTTGTGAGCTATTGTAGATAGCAAGAAATAGAGTAGAGCGGGAGAATTCAAAAAGACTTCGATACGGAGGCAACAGCCTATGTACGCGCATCGTTCGCGGGCGTGTGGACTCTGATGGAAAAATGCTCGAGCACGCGTTTGCGCCGTTTCGCACCTTAGACCGATCACCTTTGTGGATCTGGATTTGTATGTCATACGCAGAAAACAGAAGTGTTCAGCTCATCTTTGAAACTCCTGTTGACAGGCGACTCCGTTCATTCACAATTTATAAAGCGGTGGTTTTTTTTTTGAAAGAGCATCTATCTACTGCACCGAATGCGCAATTGAACCGAAAAAGCCTGTAGATCACATTCCATAATATTTAGAGCGATAGAAACTCGCACAGCGTTTCCTAAAGTACATTCCTTACTGTATGTCAAAAATGATCCAATTTTGTGATATCATCAGTGATAAATGATAAAATGGTGATATCAGTGATAACGACAGATAAGAATGGCTTAAATTCACGCGCTCGATTCCCACGTTCATCTTCCATATAGGTGCAGAATTTCAGCCCAGGCTTCGGCGTGAAGCGAGTTGAAGCGAAAATGCCATTTCAGGCAAGAATTGGTAGCAAGGGCATGTGCCGATGAGAAATCGATCGATTGCTGCAGCGAGGGATCTACCAATTGACCGAACAATAGAACTAGGAAATCCTGTAGATCACTTATAATGAGAGAAAGAGCGATCGAAATTCACACAGCGTTTCCTACACTACTTTTCTTACCATATGCCAAAAATGATCCAAAAATATGATATTATCAGTGATAAATGATGAAGTGCTTATATTAGTGATAAGGGTAGATAAAAACTGCCCAATTTCTCGCGATAGTTTTCGATAATGAGAACTTCGTACCAGAACCTCCTATTCGCGATTTACACGGTGATAGATTTCACAAAAGCCTTAACACAGAAAATAACAAGGTATCACCATATCTCTACCGTGTCACTAAGAATTACGGACATATTGTATACCAGAAGATTCGTCTCATCAAGCTGAAGCCAAATTTTTACGCAGATTACAAATAAAGCTGATTAAAGGAAGTTATAGCTAAATCCCGCTTATCCCGCAAATGCCGCGAATCCCGTAAATCCCGTGAAGTCGCGAATCCCGCGAATCCCGCGAATCCCGCAAATCCCGCGAATCCCGACAATCCCGCAATTTTGGACAATTCTACCGCTGCAACTGTAAGCTAATAGCGTGCTTTTTCTGCAGAAATTGCTTTGCCAATTCAGAAGCAACGCAAAGTGCTGCAGCATAGCGCAAAGTAGAATCTCATTAAAATCATGAATTTTTTAAATATGTAGGGTTCCAAAAAGATGAGCACGCTGTTTGGTCGTTAATTAATAACTCTCTTGCTTTCATGTCTTTTGCCGAGCTTGAGGTTCTAGAACCATTCTGTGAAGCAAGGTCCAACTCAGATTGACAAGAGCGGATCTTCATTTCTGTAAGATTACGGCAGGAGCTTTGAGAAAAATTTCAAGCTATTGAATGCGGTATTTTGCCCCACAAAATAGCCAAAAAGCCAAAAACTCTTAAATTGGACTAATCAAAGTCGCTGATTCCGAATATGAAATTTGCTTTCAGTATAGTGCTTCTTTCATGAGCTGATTCAAATTTAGGATAACGACTGTTTTTCCAGTGTTAGCCAGGAATGTAAATGCGCCATCAAGAAAGCACGAGAAACTGGTGAAAAGTCATGTAATGAAATCAGCACGCCTGAAAACCTCGCTCCTTCAAATTTTTGAAATTATTTCGTCAAAAGGCCTTTTTCCACAGCGATGTTTTATGCTGAAAGGTCATACAGTGATCCTACAGTAACGAAGAGTGATTGGTGATTCGCTCCATACTGCGAATCTGAATCGAACCTCGCTCCATAAAAAGGTACTTAAAGCTCGGCAAAAGACATGAAAGCAAGAAAGTTATAAACGGTCAAACAGTGTGCACATCTTTGGGACACTTTGTATCTATATATGCAAGCTTGTGCGCGTAAAGAATATCGACATCATTGATCAGGAAATTTCATGCGCGAAAAAAGCGGGAAATGACATTACTTTCTTGAATGCCATTTCAATACTCGAATAAGATAAGATTTTGTTTATATGTTTCATAATCAAATTGAAACATTCAATTTATACTGCTATCATTCAATGCTCTAGAAGGCTTTCAATGTCAACATTAAAAATTTTTCTAAAATTCTTTGAGTAGAGAAAAGTTCTTAAAGAAACCAGTTGCTTTATTGTGTTACAATACTTCAGGTCATCCAAAAAGTTGATTGTGAGGAATCCAGGTTAGTTTAATTATCAAAACTACTGAATTCATGTACTTGCTGTTTGACTGCAGTCATTTTAAGCATAAAAGAACTTATCTTACAATTGGAAAGACTGCAGCATGGTAAGGCATAACTTGTAGGCCCTTATGGTTCTGCCATAACATTGCTGTGGAATCAACGCCAGTAGTGTGGAGCACTTCATCTCGTCTATACCGCTCCCGGCTCTTCTTGGATCTCTTCTGCGCAGGGCGCGCGAAAGTTTCTAGCACTTCTTCTTGCACCATACGTAGAACCAGCATTTGCGCCCAGAGAGGGTTCTAGCACCTTCGCGCCTCAGAAATCAGACCCCTACCTATTGCTACACTTATTTCATTTCATTTATTGCATAGGGTAACCCTATGATAACTGCAACAACAACAATGAAATAAAACATACGAAACCATAACACAACAAAAATGCAATCATGAGTGATAGCTCGTGACCAACCCGTGTTAGTAACAACAAATTATCGAGATTGTAGATAGTTCCTTAAAACAGACTTAAACGTAGACAACTTTGCAGGAAACAGGCGTTTTCTAATAAGCTTGTCTATGTCATTAATGACACGACATGAGAAAAATACCGGCGAACTTTGTGTTTTGATCTGGAGATAATCAATTTCCTACCCCCCCCCCTTGTATTAGAAATCCTAGTGGGAAAAAACACCCCGAAATTCAAGCCACAATGACCATACGCAATCTTATGTGCCATGAGAAAATCAACCTTACGCCTTCTATAGGCAAGAGAAGAAAGCCCTAATTCACTGTTCCTAGTCATACCATTCGGTATGAGATCATATCTAGAACCAATTCTTCGGATGAAAAGTTTGCGTGTAAAGCTATTCTGTACTTTTCCCATATAGCCAATCGTTTTGTGCAAGTGAGGATAAAATATAACAGTGCCATATTCAACCATGAACACCGGTTTGATGAATGATTTGTAAGCTTTCAACAGAAAGCCGTGTCATTGATTGCGAAAGCCCTGAACAAGTTATATACCAATCGAGTGGCTTTATCTGCTTTCAACTTGCAGTGATCATCGAAGGTGAGGTCACTTTTGACCATGAAGCTCAGATCTCTTATAGAATCAACTTCCTGAAGATAAGTTTTTCCAAGAAGATACTTAAAGTTTGGATTAGATGCCTTTAGACCGATGTGGATCACTTTAGTTTTCTCTGTAGATTTAGGAAGAGACCACTCCTGCGACCAATCATAAACCTCATTGAGTGCTCTTTACAACCGTTCATAGTCTGTCACATTCTTCACAACTGCATACAGTTTGAAATCATCAGCGAAAGCGCTGCAGGAAATCCCATCGCCTAAAGGAATACTAGGAAGCTCGTGAGTGTAAATATTGAATAGCAGGGGTGAAAGCACACCACCTTGTGGCACACCGCTATGCATCTTCCTCAGACTGGAGAAAGTGTCATTAGCACGCATCGTGAAAGATCTCTCCTCCAAGGCTTTTATCCACGCCACAACACATGGATATATTCCTACCATCACTTTCTGCAATAGCTTAGGGTTGGCACTGTCTCCACCTTCCAACTGAGTTAGTCCTAATCAAGCTTCACCCCAATTATAGAGGCTCAAACCCTACCCAGGCATTAATATTCACTCGCTCCGGCAAGGAAACGAGAAAGCTACCGAGCAATTCTGTGGAATACGTTATTAAACATTTTCAAAAAGTTATTGCGCGGAAGTCTGGGATGATGCAAGTTCAGGGATCCAAATCTTTCACTGGTGGGCGAAATTCAATACCTGCTAGTTTTCAACTTGTTCTCTTTTCTAAGAACTTTTGAGAAAACATAATGGCCAAAAGTAAGCAAACGCTTGCGTACAGCACTCTAATTAAGGAAGCACAAAAGCTTGGTAGAGTCAGATTAATGGGTTTGCTGAGATGGTATGTGTGTTGCCGAAAAAAGAGAAGTAGGCTTTCTGAACTGCCATATCAACATGCCACGAAAAGTTGAGAGTGTTATTAATTGAAACTCCCAAGTCCTCAACACATCACACACCTTCAAAATGTGATCTTAAAAGGCATTGTCTACCCTAAGTTGAGGGTGTTGAGCTTTTGTCAGCATATAATAGAAGGGCTCTCTACCAATCCACTGCTCAAGTCGCGGCGCGAAACGCAGCATCGGAAGCGAAAAAATCGCTTCGTAATAGCGAAGATGCACGAGGACCCCCATCCACGCCCGCCCATTTGTGCGCGCCCATCCAATCACCGTTCCGGAAAGCTGGCCTGAGGTTCTCCGGAACGAGGATCGTTGGGGTTTTCCAGCATTCTCGACTTCTTATTCGGAATCAGGAACATGAGAAAGCCATGAAACAATGAAAACGTGGAAGTAATCTGAGTAGACGGTGCCTTTAAGGCGATAGGATGTTCGGGCACTTCTGAGATGGATTACAGAACATCTAAGTGGATTGATGGTCACGTCCCAAAGGTCAGCTCATGTCTGTAGTTTATCGAGGGACCTCTGCAAAGCACCCTGAACCTTCAAGGCATCGTTGGCATTATAGGCTCGTTACACCTTGATATCAGTCAAGGGTACAGAACAGAAAGAGCAAAGGAGCCAATACTCACCCTGAGGGACACCACTAGTGCAGTTGATGTCAGAAAATTGATGGCCGAAACCAACAGTTATTTGGCTGTCTCGTAATTAAGTCCCCAACCAAGACAAGAAATTCTCAGCAATATTACTTTTGCTCGTCCTGGCTAGCAGCTTTTTCATGGCAAACTTAATCAAAGGTTTTTGAAAATCTATATAAACAACATCTACAGATTTGCCAAGCTCTATCGAACCACTGTCAACAAGATTTAGTGTAATAGAAGCTCCGTTTAGACGAAAAGTGGACTGTGACCCCCGCCGGGGCCCGAAGTGTATGTGTGCCAAGTTTGGTCTGGATCGGTTAAAAAATGGAATTTTCTATTCGGAACATACGGCGGAGCCGGGTAAGCCAGCTAGTACATGTATAAAGTTGAGTGCTGGTAAATTGTTAGTTAGTATGTTCTTTAAATTTTTGCGTGTGGACCGATCAGCCCCAAAACCTTCCACACATATGTATTCAACACCGGTCCACCCCGTAGACTACTTTTAGCGGCGAAGATCCAACTTTTCTACTGATTTATCGATTTTGAGGAAAAATGAACTCTGATATGTATTATCAAATCAATTCCAACTTTCGTGTAAACAACAGAGATAGAGCTCTTTTCCATTCCACAATGAGGAAGATTTAATGATTGACGGCGATGCGCTCAGCAAGCATGGTTCGTCCCTAAAATGTGACGACGAGTTTGACTGCGGTCTTTGCGCACACATGAGCATAAAACACCCATACAAACAGGCATCACCTTAACATTCAGCTCAATTTCTTCCAGTGTCTCAAAATACAGACAAAATTCATTTTTGCCTGATGCATGCGGGTAAAAAACTTAAAGTTTGCATGCAAGTACCGAGAGTATTGAGAATACCGAGTGGTAAATAAAATGAAGCATTATGGCCATCAGGAAATTATTAGGCTCCATATTAGCCCGCTTTGGCCGTTCATTCATTACTTTATTTTTATATTATAAGTGCGCACAATTTGCTAAAGAGGAAGGAACACCAGAAAGTTAAAACAGCACGCGAGATCATATTCGTGCGGTCATCCTCCATATGGAATAAAAGCAAGCTCATAGATATGCAAATTTGAAAGTAAGGAGCTGCGGGAGGCTTGAAGTGTCACGCACTGCTATTTAAAATCAGTGATACTCGGCAAATCAAGCTTTTCCAGTCTTATTTTGAAGAAAGTCGTTCATCAGAACTCCCAAGTCGTTCATTAGGACTCCCAAATCTTTAGCAACATCATACATCTTCAACGTTAAGGCGAAAGAATGCTTTGGGCTCTTCTGAGATGGAGGACGAATACATCTCGATGTTGTGAGGAGAAGTTTCTATTTTATGGAATAAAGCTTTAGTAACGGCCTTTTCAAAGGTCGATGGTGCTTTGCTTATTGTTTTTTGCCCAATCTGCTTATCATTTCCGTTAAGATCATGGAAAAAAATATATGTAGAAGTTATTAGAAATGGCTGATCTTTTTAGTTTTATCCTCAATTAACTGACATGCCCAGCTTCGCCTGCATCGTGGGTACCGGCTCAACTAAGAGCGAGTTGGTACGCAACCCTTTTGGCTTCCTTCTTTTTTCTTGTAACGCAGGGCAGATATAGGGCATTCGAAAAATCGTGACGATGGCGCGACCGCGCGCAACACGCGCACTCTCATTTCTTGGTATTTTATCTCGACTCGGATGGTTTTCTGCTCACAAATAGCATTGATACACTGGAAGAGACTGAGCTGAACGTTAAAGGCAGTGGACAGGCAAAATGGACCCCTGTCAGATTTTGGTAGTTTCGGGCAGTGGACCCCCCAAGTACATCGTAGCCCCAACGCCACATTCCAATCATGCGCTAAGTCCTGAAAAAAGCGCTTCAAAACTCCACCAGCCCCGCCCACTTCCATTGAGTGGGCGTTATTGGTGGAAGTTTGAAGCGCTTTTTTCAGGACTTAGCGCATCAACTGGAAGTTGGGGTTGGGGCTACGGTGTACTTGGGGGGTCCACTACCCGAAACTACCAAAATCTGACTGGGGTCCATTTTGCCTGTCCATTGCCTTTAAGGTGATGCCTGTTTGTATGGGTGTTTTATGCTCATGTGTGCGCAAAGACCGCAGTCAAACTCGTCGTCACATTTTAGGAACGAACCATGCTTGCTGAGCGCGAAGCCGTCAATCATTAAATCTTCCTCATTGTGGAATGGAAAAGAGCTCTATCTCTGTTGTTTACACGAAAGTTGGAATTGATTTGATAATACATATCAGAGTTCATTTTTCCTCAAAATCGATAAATCAGTAGAAAAGTTGGATCTTCGCCGCTAAAAGTAGTCTACGGGGTGGATCGGTGTTGAATACATATGTGTGGAAGGTTTTGGGGCTGATCGGTCCACACGCAAAAATTTCTATAAAGAACATACTAACTAACAATTTACCAGCACTCAACTTTATACATGTACTAGCTGGCTTACCCGGCTCCGCCGTATGTTCCGAATAGAAAATTCCATTTTTTAACCGATCCAGACCAAACTTGGCACACATACACTTCGGGCCCCGGCGGGTGTCACAGTCCACTTTTCGTCTAAACGGAGCTTCTATTACACTAAATCTTGTTGACAGTGGTTCGATAGAGCTTGGCAAATCTGTAGATGTTGTTTATATAGATTTTCAAAAACCTTTGATTAAGTTTGCCATGAAAAAGCTGCTAGCCAGAACGAGCAATAGTAATAGTGCTGAGAATTTCTTGTCTTGGTTGAGGACTTAATTACGAGACAGCCAAATAACTGTTGGTTTCGGCCATCAATTTTCTGACATCAATTGCACTAGTGGTGTCCCTCAGGGTGAGTATTGGCTCCTTTGCTCTTTCTGTTCTGTACCCTTGACTGATATCAAGGTGTAACGAGCCTATGATGCCAACGATGCCTTGAAGGTTCAGGGTGCTTTGCAGAGGTCCCTCGATAAACTACAGACATGAGCTGACCTTTGGGACGTGACCATCAATCCACTTAGATGTTCTGTAATCCATCTCAGAAGTGCCCGAACATCCTATCGCCTTAAAGGCACCGTCTACTCAGATTACTTCCACGTTTTCATTGTTTCATGGCTTTCTCATGTTCCTGATTCCGAATAAGAAGTCGAGAATGCTGGAAAACCCCAACGATCCTCGTTCCGGAGAACCTCAGGCCAGCTTTCCGGAACGGTGATTGGATGGGCGCGCACAAATGGGCGGGCGTGGATGGGGGAGAGCGGGCATGGATGGGAGTTCTCGTGCATCTTCGCTATTAGCGATTTTTTCGCTTCCGATGCTGCGTTTCGCGCCGCGACTTGAGCAGTGGATTGGTAGAGAGCCCTTCTATTATATGCTGACAAAAGCTCAACACCCTCAACTTAGGGTAGACAATGCCTTTAAAGATCACATTTTGAAGGTGTGTGATGTGTTGAGGACTTGGGAGTTTCAATTAATAACACTCTCAACTTTTCGTGGCATGTTGATATGGCAGTTCAGAAAGCCTACTTCTCTTTTTTCGGCAACACACATACCGTCTCAGCAAACGCATTAATCTGACTCTACCAAGCTTTTGTGCTTCCTTAATCAGAGTACTGCACCCAAGCATTTGCTTACTTTTGGCCATTATGTTTTCTCAAAAGTTCTTAGAAAAGAGAACAAGTTGAAAACCAGCAGGTATTGAATTTCTTCACCCACCAGTGAAAGATTTGGATCCTTTAATTTGCATCATCCCAGACTTCCGCGCAATAACTTTTTGAAAAGTTTAATAACGTATTCCACAGAATTGCTCGGTAGCTTTCTCGTTTCCTTGCCGGAGCGAGTGAATATTAATGCTGGGTAGGGTTTGAGCCTCTATAATTAGAGTGAAGCTTGATTAGGACCAACTCAATTGGAAGGTGGAGACAGATTTTGGTCCAAAGGGCTTCGCGACTAAAAACTCTTTACAGTGCTGCGTATTGCCTGAAGTCGTGCGACACAAGTCTCGTTTTCGAAACACAACAAAGCGGCTGAGCGGCATGCTTGGAAAACCGAAAAAGTTGCGTCTTACATGCGTGAAATTAGAGTAGGATATCCACCGAAAGAGGGGAGGAGAGACCCCGGAGTTTCCTAAAATGTTCCCGGATCTCCCACACCGACTGTCTAAGATCATAAGTGGAGCAATAGGTAGGGTCTGATTTCTGAGGCGCAAAGGTGCTAGAACCCTCTGGGCGCAAATGCTGGTTCTACGTATGGTGCAAGAAGAACTGCTAGAAACTTTTGCGCGCCCTGCGCAGAAGAGATCCAAGAAGAGCCGGGAGCGGTATAGACGAGATGAAGTGCTCCACACTACTGGCGTTGATTCCACAGCAATGTTATGGCAGAACCATAAGGGCCTACAAGTTATGCCTTTTCTTTTATTCTTAGAATGACTGCAGTCAAACAACAAGTACATGAATTCAGTAGTTTCGAATAGCAGTTAAACTAACCTGGATCCCTCACAATCAACTTTTTGGATAACCTGAAGTATTGTAACACAATAAAGTTTTTGTAACATAAAAGAAATTTCGCATGAAAACTAACAATTGCTTTCTTTAAAAACTTTTTTCTCTACTCAAAAAATTTTGGAAAACTTTCAATGTTGACATTGAAGCTCTTCTAGAGCATTGAATTATAGCAGTTTATGAATTGAATGTTTCAATTTGATTATGAAACATTCAAACAGGCATCCTATCTTATTCGAGTATTGAAATGGCATTCAAGAAAGTAATGTCATGTACCGCTTTTTTCGCGCATTAAAGTTCCTGATCAGTGAAGTCGATATTCTCTACGTGCACAAGCTTGCATATAAACAGGGTTGGGGGAAAGTCTTTAAACACGGCTTTTTAATCGTAGTCACGAAACTAGGAAACATATTTACATGAAATAAATATATAAGGTTCATCGAACAATCTATTATATGAAAGCAACTTTACATTTCAAAGATCCCTTTTTTGGCGCGAACACAAGCTCGATGACGCTTGTGAAAGGTGTCCACGATGGCACGGAAGTACTCTACGTCGATTTCTTCCCACGCATTCTGAAGAGCACGTCGCAGTGACTCCACAGTTCTGCGTGAGTGAGCGCAGGCTTCCGCCTAAAGAACTGATCACTTGCTGCAGTCAAGGGTATTTGGATCCGCCCTATACGGAGGTTATTCTACAGGAGTAATGAAGTCCTTAACGTTGCTTTGGAGCCGTGCTTGAACAACCTCTACTTAGTGCGCAGGTGCGTTATCCTGCTGTGAGCACCAATTGCTCCGGCAAATGGGTATTGGTCCAGGCCAACAACTCTTTCTTCAGGATGCTACTCACATGCGTGGCAGTGTCCACTTTGAGCACTGATACCCCAAAAATCAGTGGCATTGTACTGTCGGTAGCGATTGCCGCGCAAATTGTTACAAAAACCGGATGAAGCTTTCCTTCTGCAAGTCATCCCTTGCTTTGGTTTCTCCAGGCGTTTAGGTGAATACTCTGTTGTTTTGGCGATCAAAAACCTACTTCACGGTGAAATTTTTCATGTCAGAACAAAGAAGGTTATTGGCATGCCTTGGAGAGACGTTCAGGCAGTCGATGGCATTCGCGCAGTCAAATCAGCTTCGTATCTTCCCAAAAAGCATGAATTATTAGCATCTTGAAAAGCTTCATCCCAAGGCCTTGTTCCACGATGTCGGAGATTTTATTTTATCAGAGATGAACAGCTTTGAACCCAGCACAATCAAGCTTCTCCGAGGATTGCGACGATGGCGCTGGCGAACGATCTTCAGAATTTTGCGTGCGTCTGCAGTAGCCAATTTATCAGTCTTACAGCAGTACTGGGTGCTGTTCATATACAGGAAAAGACGCAAGGTGGAAAAGACGCTGATTTGTCAAATTTGGGGAACCCGTGCAATCTGCTGGTTGGCCATCTTCTCCTCGTGCATCTTCGCCACCAACGCTCGCTCCTTTCAAAAGACATATCTCTAACAGAAATAGAGCTAGTAGAACAGTTTTTGGAGGGCTTGTAAATACGGGTATAAGGAGCAAACATATATATATTTAGCATGCAAATATATGTAAAAATTCCGATCATGGAGTGACATAAAGAATTGTTCAAAGACTTTCCCCCAACCCTGTAGATACAGAGTGTCCCAAAAAGATGTGCACACTGTTTGACCGCTTATAACTCTTCTTTCACGTCTTTTGCCAAGCTTGAAGTACCTTTTTATAGAGCGAGGTTCAACTCAGATTCGCAGTATGGAGCGAATCAACAATCATTCTTCGTTACTGTAGGATCACTGTATGACCTTTCAGCATAAAACATCGCTGTGGAAAAGGCCTTTTGATGAAATAATTTCAAAAATTTGAAGGTTTGTGTAGCAAGGTTTTCAGGCGTCCTGACTCCATTACTTGATTTTTCACCAGTTTCTCGTGCTTTCTTGATGGCGCATTTACATTCCTGGCTAACACTGGAAAAACAGTCGTTATCCTAAATTTGAATCAGTTTATGAAAGAAGCACTATACTGAAAGCAAATTTCATATTCGGAATCAGCGACTTTGATTAGTCCAGTTTAAGAGTTTTTGGCTTGTATGGCTTTTTTTCTGAAGCAAAAATACTGCTTTCAATAGCTTGAAATTTTGATCTAAACTCCTACCGTAATCTTACAGAAATGAAGAGCGACTGATAATCCGCTCCTGTAAATCTAAGTTGGACCTTGCTTCACAGAATGGTTCATAAAACCTCAAGCTCGGCAAAAGACATGAAAGCAAGAGAGTTATTAACGACCAAACAGCGTGCACATCTTTTTGGAGCCCTGTATATTTATAAAAACTCCCATGATTTTAGTGAGATTCTACTTTGCACTTTGCTGTTTTGTTGCTGAAATGACAAAGCAGTTTTTGCAGAAATAGCACGCTACTTACGCAGCTTACGCGTATAGCTTACAATTTCGACAGTAGATCTCGAAACTATTACACAAAAGCAAAATTTTATCTAATTTTTTGAGTGTATTGTACACTGCAGCAGTGACGCATCAACAGTGAAGCGGCGATCAGAGGAACGAACGATACTGAAAAGGGGAGCTGTCCTTAAAATATCTGTCATTATATAGGTCACGAAGAGAGCATTTTCTGCATGTAACTGAGGGTTTTAACATAAGCTTTGCTGCACTGAACGGAAAATCTATGATCTTTAGCGACATGTACATGTCAATGATGGAAATCTGGATCCTGGTTTTGAGATTTTTTGGGTTTTACTTTTTTGGCAAACTTCACTTCTTGCTGAAGAGCTCAAACCTCCGGTCTACGTCAGATCTCAGACTTTGTCGGCGTGCAGAGAAAGACTTAGTGTAAGAGAACTAACGTTTCAATCTTACTTTTTGCGGCAGATACTATCCAGACATTTTATTTGCCTACTCAAGATTTATTTACTTTGCATTGTTGCGCAAAAGGATACTTTGCAACCTTGGTGGCCTTTGGCTAATAGGGCTCAAGAGGGCAAAGTTTGGCTCAGCAATAAGCTTACAAAGCGACAAAGAATAATTTGCACTGAACCACATTCTTGCTTCCTTGAATATGCAAAAATCCAATTAAATTAAAATTCTTGGCATGCAACAACCCAATTATTTCAGTCAATTCGAGAAATCTAATGCAGAGATGCTTTTTGCACAAGAACTATCCTGTTAGTTCAGATTATCTACACTACTGCTGACAAAACTATCAGGTAATCTCCTCTCTACTTACTGCAACAAATGTTGGTCTAAAGCTTTGTTCTAAGAAAAATGATCATATTCTGGATTACTCAATTCCTTATGTACATTGTCTTCGGCTCTTTATCATCCATTCTAAGTGTACTCATCATTGCCATCCTTATTTCAAAGGAATTTCGACGAAAGTATATCATGTTTATTGCACTAACACTCGGAAACTTAGTAAGAAGACTACTATATCGTTAAGTTCTGAAACCGTACTCTTTTTTTAGACTGAAAGTGTTGGCTTTATAATAACAGGAATTCTCCGCCTTAGGCTTATCTTGACGCCTCCATATTCTCTTCAGACTACAGTGCTATATTGTTTTTACTATAATCCATGGGTGCTCATCTTTATTTTTGGAGGTATATATTTATATATACTTATCAGCTTTCCGCTGAAAGTATTCTAAAGTATGTTAATTGCCAAAAAATGCGAAGATGTGTTTAGATGCTAAAATCCCATTATAAGCAAAAAACTGGCAAATCGCTTAATTTTCGTACGCAGTATTCTGAATTTTCAAATCTGCGGTCAATCTAACAGAATTTTTTGAAACGAAGAGGAACGATTCAAGTTTCTCTTTTTTATCTTTTCTCCAACGAGGGAAATTCCCAAGGCTGGCGCCACAGCAAAGTCGTGACTAACAAGAGAATGGTCAGAAATCGAAGTAACCAAACCAGACAAGCTGCATACCATAGATGCGGCATGTAGCGCTGACTCTAAATCTGTCTCCCTTATCTGCTTACCGCTTTTTTGAACGAAGCTATAAGTTATTAAATGCCATTATTTTGCTACGAAATTATGCGTAAAAGTAAAAATTTGGCCGTACAGAGCGACGTTCGGCTTAGTGCTGCGTCAAAACATACAGCTAACTTACTTTAGATTTTCAAAGCCGAAAGCTGAACTATAATTGCAGCAGTGTGCTCAATCTTGCAGTTTTTATGTACAATTTTATCACAAGAAAACTGCTTGTAGCTTCAAAATCCATGTTCGACTATCCATAAATATTGGCATAGTTCATTTCTTCTGGATTGATTTCTTAGCAGCGTCCAAGATTGGTACAGATATTTATTCCACAACCACAATATACAGACTGACGTTTCGGCAAACTCGCCTTCTTCAGAGTCTGAAAAGTCGAAAATACATGGGTGAGCTATCCGATCAAACACCTTGTCGACTACAGAAAAAGCCCAACCCTCTAGAAAAGCAACAGTGTCAACCAAAACGCAAGATTAAGCCAGTGCACACCTTAACAGATAATAGACTTAGTGGAAGCAGACCACTTATGTCAAAAACTGTACTGCCTCACTTTTATATGTATCTAGTGACCCGGTCCTAACCTGGCCATCCCATTCTGTCTACCATTTATCTCAGAAGAGTTCAGTAGGGCCGTTCGCAAAGTGCTCCATCAAGCAGACCTCAATGATATGGTAAGGATCGTCGACATTCCTCCCGCAAACCGTAAACAGCAACTAGTACGTAACCGCGAGTACGACCGTCTCTGTACAACTCCTCATTGTGTGATTTGTCCGTTTGGCAAGGAAGGAGACTGTATGGTAACAGGTGTTGTCTACCTTATCACGTGTACAACATGTGGAGACACGTATATTGGCGAGACCCGCCCCCTATGCACGCGCATCAAAGAACTCTTAGATGGTCTCAGCAAGGGCAATGCAGCTACTCCGTTAGGCATGCATCGCAGGCTCAGCCATGACGACGCGGGGGTGGGGGTGCAGGTTCGAATCCTGGCGCGTGAACCCGAAATCCTAGCGCGCAAGACACCTGAAGCGTTTTGGATAGCCGCCCAAAATCCAAAAATCAACCGGAAGGACGAGTGCCTAGCCATTACTAACGAGCTGTCACCATATCAGAGCCTCTGTGGCTTTTGAATAATGAGGTCAGGTCAGGACCAGGTCACTAGATACATATATCAAAAGTAAGGCAGTACAGTTTTTGACATAAGTGGTCTGCATTCACTAAGTCTATTATCTGTTAAGGTGAGCACCGGCTTAATCTTGCGTTTTGGTTGACGCTGTTGCTTTTCTAGAGGGTTGGGCTTTTTCTGTAGTCGACAAGGTGTTTGATCGGATAGCTCACCCATGTATTTTCGACTTTTCAGACTCTGAAGAAGGCGAGTTTGCCGAAACGTCAGTCTGTATATTGTGGTTGTGAAATGAATATCTGTACCAATCTTGGACGCTGCTAAGAAATGAATCCAGAAGAGCTTGTAGCTTCGTCCACAGAAGAGAGAAGCAGATAAGAAAGGCAGATTCGAAGTCAGCGTTTTATACTGCATTGAATGGTATACAGCTTGTTTGGTTTGGCCACTTCGACTTCTGACCATTCCCTTGTAGGTATATTCCTGTAGGTTGAGTGATGTCCTACATTCATATAGTAGTGCACGAATACATACATATACATAATACATACTATAGTTGAGACGAACGAAAAATTTTTTCGAATGAACGAATTTCGAATAATCCAATTTCAAAAATTATTCGAACGAACAAATATTATTCGAATTTGACTTTTGAATTATTCGAACTCGAATATTCGAATATTGATAATTCTCAAGGATTCGACTATTCGAATAATCGAATATTTGGACGCGACCGAATATTCGACTGTTCGAATAATCGAATAATCACATTTGACCGAATATTCGACTATTCGAATAATCGAATAATCAGGCATGACCGAATATTCGACTAGTCGAATAATTCGAATGAATCTAGTTTTGGATAAACTCAGTCCGAATGTCCTTCTATGGCAGCTTTGCAACAGGTGTGCTCGCTATTTCCATGGCGGATTGAGTAAAACCAAGTGTCATGGATGCTAGAAACCTAGTGTTTTAACGGAGACAGGATGATAGCTAGATTACCTTGTCAACTCAGTCGCAAGCTTGATATGATGCCTCAGAGTGTGACATGCCATTTATTAGTCACCAATAGCTATGTAGATATCATACAGCTTCAGTGCAATAAAAAAGCAAAGTAAGAGAAACGTAAAAAAACTATTTGACAAAGTTAAAGCACCGCTACACCGCTAAAGTCACTTGATAGAAGCACAATACGCAAAAATTACACCGACGCTTAGCTCTTCAAAGGGTTTCATCTACGTCTTCCAAATCCTCAATGTCATCAAATGCTGTTGTTGTGTCCTCGACAGGAGACTCAACGGAAGAGGAATCTTCATCGTCATCTTCACTGTCATCAACGTTCCTGTAGCGTCTCACTTCTGCAGCGCTCCAGCATTTACACTCCCTAAACATCTACGTTTGACTGATTGCGAATATATACTTATAGCTAGCCTTACCTTCCTATCTCCCTGTTGACATGCGCTTTGCACATAAGAAGCAATCGTGCGTTCTCACCGCACAAACGTCCCCTCCTTTTGTTACCATAGATGATTCAAGCAAGGCTAAATAAGCAAAGATAATGAACACGCGTTGAATAGTGCTTAAAAAAACAAAAACTTGCCTAAATAATCTTTCACAATCTACCGACGTTGCAGGTATGGCGAGGTAGTGTGGCATTTGCTTCGAGAGGATTGGAAATTCATTAGCGTGATTTTTCCACCATAGAAGAGGAGAAAGGTCCTTATCCGGTCGGCTCTTTTTTAGTAGAATTGAATATTGTTGCACCTCAATCTAGAAAATATTGTCATAGAAAAATCATAAAATGTTACTGCAGCCAACCATAGTTCCTCTCCCTGATCAGATAAGAGGCACCTCTTAGCGCTGGATTCATGCTCAGAGTCTGCTATGGGATCCCAGAAAGACGATACTTTGTCCCTGGCTGTAAGAGTGGGAACATCAAGGGATTCCTGACTACTTGGAAGGTGGCCCACTAAAATAAGAATGATTAGATTTTAGAAGCAATAAAACGAATATGCTTACTCTCAGACTCGATGAGTTTCTCGACTATTGTTTTCCACTCATCTGCAGATGCTATCCTTTCAAGGAACGCGAAGCGCGAGTCGAGAAGTGCAGCGATGCGCAGCGTTTCATCAGCGAAAGATGGGGCGAACTGACGTCGTGTTTCCATGAGCAGTATGCTTCCGAACTGCTTCAATTTGGTGCGAGGCTCGTTACAAGTGCTACAAATACAACATAATCTGCGCATTCGATCAAAACAGGTTTATAAGCACCTTTCCGTTTTGGCTAACAGAAGTTTCCCTCCAGCAAGCAGCAGCGAACACGTAGCTTCAGCTGCGCACATCTAGAAATTCTCTTGCTCATATCAGTCTATAGTATTTGCGAGAAGTCACCTTCTTGGTAAGTTCGTAATAAGGCTCAAGGAAAGCTCTCACTGTTTTCAAAGTTTTCAATTCTCCATCATCAGAAGGATCAATGGACTGATTTTCCATCAATTTATCCAACGCTCCCCTCTAAAAAATTGTGAGATTGTTAGATATGCGAAAACTAGCATATGTATATTACCGTGGCAAGGACATCGCAAATCATTGCGTAGGTAGACCCCCAACGTGTGGGGCAGTCGCTCGTGGGAGTTATTTTTGGAAGACTTAACTCTTTGAGATAGCTAAAAGTCATTTGTTGTAATCCGTCCAAGTATTGTACAGATGAGAACCTCTCAAAAAGTCCTCGCAATACACTACTGCGATTCAGCTTTGCAACAATAGTTTTACATTTCTGAACCAAGGGTAAAACATGCTCACAGGTGAGAGCCTTACGCACAGCCAGATTAATCAGATGTGCGCCACATTGGAGACTAAAATATACGTCTGCACTTTTCGAACTTGTGCGCTACTGCTCACACTCTATTTGATATTGAGATCAGCTGCCGCTCGCTTCATGTTGGATGCACCATCAGCCACCATAGCGCAGACTAAAGTTTCATCAATATTCAGTCTGCTAAGACTACATCTGATGTGATGGGCAATGAGGTCGGCACTATGACTGAAATAGCGTGCTCATGACTTATTGCTCGTAAGTGGCGTGAAGCTTTACCTTTCAAATCCGAGAGCGACGCAATCAAGGATAATGTTATGACGATTACTCGTCGTGGGCTCATTAATGTGGCCTGTGATCGCTAGGAGTTCGGTGTTTGCGTTGAAAGAGCTCCGCAGTCCGCTGTTATTGCCAAACTGCCTGCGCTCAGTATCAGCTGCTTATTGTCCTGGTCCATTCGAGCAACCTCGCTCTCCATAATGCTAACCAACGTTCTCCTTGATGGGGGGGATGTAGCCTGCATTTAGCGACTGCACAAAGTGGCGAAAACTTCTTGATGATGGTAAGTTGAAGGAAAGCGATTTATCTGCGATTAGCATGGCGAGTCGTGTGTTTGCAATTCTGCGGGCTTCACTTGTCATTTTTGGTGAAAATGCCGTTATTATGGAGGGCTGCGACTTCTGAGTAGTAGGCGGCGTAGCTGGCTGCTCCTTCTTGACTCGTTGAACTTCCTGTTTATGATTCTCGTTGAGATGTATGAGCAGGTTCGTGGTAGTCTTCGATAATGGAATTTTCATTTTTTTCTTACAAATATTGCAAGTAGCAATGCTGTTCCCTTTTTCATCGGACGTTTTGGTGAAAAGCTTCCAGACTACGCTCATGCTGAACTCAGCTGAAATAGATTGACTTGTGAAACCTGTTTTTTTAGGGTTCTAGGTTCTACAAAAAAATTTCCGTTTTTACCTTCTTCTGTGAAAATCTATAAGAATTGAAATGTGGCCTTTCTTTGCTATGGTGTTCTTTACTGTTAACACTGCCGTAGATGACAACCTGCAGAAAACCTTGTAAGTGCAATTACGTGAAATTTGCTAATGTTCAAACATCGTGCCAAGAAAACACTTGGCGCTTTCCTGATGCCCAAACTTATCGTATGAATTGAACTGTTAGCTGTTTATTCCACCATATCTATTTCCTTAAAAATTCATTCGATCGTTCGACAATGGTTTAATATTGTATTGCAAAAAATGCTGTTGTCGGTCTTTATACTAAAAGCGTCAGGTGTTACCAAAGGGCTGTAACAGTGCAGAACTGCAGCACATGAAAACTATTAGTTGTCCATACACAAATAGGTAGTTTGCCTATTGTATTAACTGCTGCGAAAAATAATCAGTCGGGTTGTGGAATAAATTTTGAGTCCGTGAGAGTACAAAGGACAAGCTTATTGGGAAAAACCATGAATATCCGCTATTTAATATAAATCTTGCTCTATTACTAAGACTCGATATAATCGCAACAGATCATGGAAATAGTGTAAAGTTTGTAATGGTGTTGTCTTTGGAGCTTTTTTTCTTCTAGCGGTATTTCTATCCACCATGTACAAGCTGTTTAAGTGTATAATATTCTGCGTTATCTAGCCCCGAATAGAAAAAAAATTTGGTTAGTCATCGCACCTAAAGAAAGGTTTTTCACTGGGCCAAAGAAAACCTCATAAACGGCTTTTGGTTGTTTGTAGCTATACACCTGCCTGTATTGAAAATACTTTTTTTGCGCATGCGCGTAAAGAGCAATATTGTCTGAATAAATAATCAACAGTTTCAATATTTTTTTTCGATAAACACGACCTAATCGCTTCTACTTAATCGGAGCAATGTCCTACGACATGATTCTATTATATTTGGGTCATGCAAAACGTATGCTTGCCACTGGAATGTACAGTCGAGTAGATTTCGCGGTAAATATAGTGCGCCTGCAGATGCGGCAGCACTTACGCGTGTATAACTGCCGCCGAAGGAGAAGTCCTAGGTAATCCGGCGTTTTCTTTGCTCACTCTTCATTTTTCAGAGATGCTTCAGTCGACTAGGAGAAGAAGGTAAGTTAGAAAACACTTTTGTTATTTTGAACAGTCAAATCGTCGGTTTTGAGTTCATTGTTCAAATGAACCTCCTCGGAGCTGCATCGCCTTCGGCGTTTGTGAGAAGACCCTTTCTTTCATTTTTCCATTGAAGAACGTTTCCATACCGGGCTTATAGTTTTTTCGTTCATTCGACGTTCACTTGTAAAATGGAGTACTGATGTTAGACAATGTTACTTTCAGGTGACTATTGTTGTTTAGTATTTCGACTCTGGAGAGACCCATTATGGTGAGGAAACGTATTTCGATAGAAAAGAGTTGAAAGAAAGGGTTATCCACAAACTATTTCGATAGAAAAGAGTTGAAAGAAAGGGTTATTCACAAACGCCAAAGGCGATGCAGCTCCCAGGAGGTATACCTGAACTTACATGAACTCAAAACCGACGATTTGACTGTTCAAGATAACAAAACTGCTTTCTAACTTACCTTCTTCTCCTAGTCGACTGAAGCATACCTGAAAAATGAAGAGTGAGCAAAGAAAACGCCGGATTACCTAGGACTTCTCCTTCGGCGGCAGTTATACACGCGTAAGTGCTGCCGCATCTGCAGGCGCACTATAATTACCGCGAAATCTACTCGACTGTACAATGTACAGAGTGGCAAAAAGATTATTTAGACTAGGCAGCGGTCTATTTCTATCCAACACATGCACAAATAGTGTCACTGTATAATATCGTAATAGCAGTGATTGGTTCCAGATTCAAAAGAGTATTCTTATGCAATGGAAGCAACGTCTAGTTCGCAACCCTAAATAGAAAATGCGTACAGAAAATTATTCCGAGTTGACTGGTTCTCGCACGATGAAACAAACTCTCAAGCACTTCTTAGAAAGTCAAAAATAGGCCGGAATTGAGCTTTATGTAGGCTTTGCTATTTGGGCGCACGATAATCTTGCACAATGCTCTTTTAGGACTCAACAGGTACAAAAAACTAGTGTAACCGTGAGATTCACAATGGCGGAAAAGTATGGGAAATTTTCGAGCTAAAAGTATACTCCTATTTTCAGATGTATAAGCCGCGGGGTGGTCCCAGCTTACAAGGACCAGCCCGAACACATCAAAGAACCTCGCGACCAAAGAATACTATACCGTGCTGCGTATTGCCTGAAAGAATCATGCGGCATAAGGATCGCTTCTCAAAACACAATGAAGCGTCTGAGCAGCTCGGGCGAAAATTTGAAAAAGTGCGGCTTATACACCTGAAAATAGGGTAAATCTACATTTCTAAATCCATCATCCAGCTTAGTAGTAAAAGACATACTCTAACAACGGAATAAATAGGAATGAGAGCTGAACCAGAGGAATGGAATTCGATAGACTTATGTGCTGATATTTGATGTCAATGTATGTCAAAGCAGATGTCAATCAAGAAGTAAAAAAGTAGATGTGGGAGGAGTGCTGTCTTCCTAATACTTTTTTTTTCACCAAAAAAGCAGTCTTTCGAACGGAAATGAGGCAGGCACTCAGTGAGTACCATTTTTGGGCTCCCAGCCCCTTTTCTCGTTTCATTGCTTTTTCGTTCTTTCTTTTACCCCGCTTCCCTTTTTGTTGTGCAGCGCTCCGAACTTGAAGCGTGGTAGAAGAATGGACGAAAAAACAATGAAACTGAAAAAGAAAAGGGCTGGGGGAGGAGCTGGGAGGATGAATGGAGCACAACCGCGTTCATTCTTCTATCCCGCTTCAAGTTCAGAGCGCTGTACAACAAAAAGGGAAGCAGGGGAAAAGAAGGAACGGAAAAGCAATGAAACGAAGAAAGAAAAGGGGCTGGGAGCCCAAAAATGGTACTCACCAACAGAGTGATGGGATTTCCTCCTCTTCTGCACTGTTTTCTTGCTCCCTCTCACGAATAATGCCTGCGAAGATATCGCAGCGGCCTCCTGGAAACAAATGGTATAGATTTGTGCAATAAAACGAAATGAACGGGCGCGAAAGCACGATTGACGAGTGGGATAGCACGCATAATCAGACACACAGAGCAAAACAACGCCTTATTCCTCAACCCCACTTCGAGTTCGAAGTTCTGCTCAAAAAGGGAAGCGTGGTAGAGGAATAAGGCGCGCAAATGAGAGAAATCTAGAAGGAAAACCGTTGAAAACGGCCAAAATACTCGAACTATTAGGGGAAACGCGCTGATGCAAAGGAAACGTAAAGCAATCGATTGATATTTGGGCGGGGTCCCGCAACGAACCGCGTTCTTTGAGAGCTGTTGCGCGTGGTAACAATTTTCCCCATACTAGAGGCTCCGGAGGGTGAAGAGGTGGTTCAGAACCGGCAAGAGGAGGCGACGGTGAAGTTTTGTAAAAGTTATGCTGGTTCGAATATTCGAACATTCGAATAAGTCGGTTGCGAATAGTCGAACATTCGAATAAGTCCTTTTTTTATTGCGTCGAATATTCGAATATTCGAATACTGGTTTTTTCCAACGGATCGAATATTCGAATATTCGAAAATGCTGTTTTTCTAGATGGGCGAATGAACGAATATTCGAATAATTGCCTCTTTTGTATATTCGACTATTCGAGCAGTCGAATAATTGCGTTTTTTTCAAACATTCGACTATTTGAATATTCGAATAGTCGAATTTTTCGAATAAATTATTTGAACTCGAATATTCGGTCTCAACTATAATACATACATACATACGTGCTTTGAGACAGTGCGTATGATTTACTGCTGCAAATTGGGCCAGACTTTGCAAATCACAAGCATAGACACGCAATTTCAGCGTACCTCATGTGTCTGTTTATTGGGCACGTGCATGTGTGCGAGGAAGTTCACAGTCAAAAAGTTTCGGTTTTTTATTTTATTTTTGTGATAAGCGAGGCGTGCGATTAGCATACTCAGCGAAGAAGTGTGGGACAATCTTAATTCAAAAATCAGTTTATAACATTACGAGCAAATTGTACAAAGCAAATCTTGCACTTTTGTTTGTATAATATAGTGCTGCGAAAGTTTTGTCCAACTTGCAAATTGTCATTCTTTGAAAGTCATAACTTTTTTTCAAAGCATAGTTTGATAGTTTTTTACTGAATTAAACCTTTTTTAATCAAAAAGCAGTACGATACTGAGTACAGCAAGCGAGTAAGAAGCGATATTTGGGATTATTTCAAAGAAAATCTCTTTGAACTTCAAAGAAAATCTCTTTGAACGTCTATTCTGAGTTAGTAGTGCTTTCCATTAACGAGAGGGAGGTATATTTGATAGCCATTATTGAGTAGCTTTGATTCCAGAGTTTACATCATATTTGGATAGTCCATGTGTTTTCGACGTCATGTAATTTTTGAGAGCAATTCTAAAAAACCAGTGAAGGCTAGAAAAAATACAGTTTTGGGCTGTTTCAAAAATAATGTCGCTTTTTCAATTAAACGATATATTTCGGTGGATAAAAGTTTTCTGGAAGATCTTGGTAGCATTTGATGCAGCATTTTATCCTCTTTCCAACCAGCGCACCACATTTAATGAAGTCTGGGAAAAAACAAAATCTGCGATCTATGATTTTAAGATAATCATGTTTGACAATTTTTTCTAAATCTTCGTAACAGCCCACAAAAAGAGTCTAACTAGCAGATGGCTATAGCAAAGCTTATAAAAAAAATGAAGACCGGCGAATAAACTAGGTGTTTTCGATGCAGCTTTTTCTCCTCTTTCCAACGAATGTTTTTTATTTCTAGTTCGTTAAATCCAAGGATAAAATCGTCTAATTTTTTTATCTCGCCGTAACAGAAATAATCGAGAATTGCTGTATCGAATCCGCGAACTTTTTTGCTTTGTCAAAACAGCGTTAAAAATAATCCTTTTTTGAAAATTTCAAATTTCTCAAATTTCTTGTTGTTTGTATCTAACTTTGGCCCGCCAAAATCGGTCGTTTTAGCAGAAATTTTTAAAAAAATTACGACGAGGTTATGGGAAAAGATGAACAAATTCTTTTGTATCCTGTAAGGTTTTCTCTGCCCATCCGCTACTCAAACTTCTTGGGGGGGGGGGGGGTTAATATACAGGGTGTCCCAAAAAAATGTATCGAACGTTTGACCGTTAATATCTCTCTTCCCAACAAGTCTTTTACCTTGCTTCAGGTACTGTTTTGTAGAGCTGGGTTCAACTTAGATTCACAGTATGAAGCGAATCATCGATTGCTCTTCATTACTGTAGGATTACGGTAGAAACTTGAAACATATGGTGTCAATGTGGAAAAAGCTGCCGTCTCAAAATTTTTCAAAAAATTGTGAAAACTTGTGTAATAGCGTTTTTGTGGGCGCTGAGTTCAATACTCAACTATTCACAAGATTACGAAGCTTTCTAAACGGTGTAACCGCACTTTTTAGGAACATTGAAAAAATGGCCGTTACCTCTTACCTGGCATAACTCTTCAATGAAGCATCATAATAAGTTGGAAACTTTACAGTTATAATCACAACTCTAATTATCCTAATGTAAAAGCTTTCAGGCTGTTTTGCTTACTTTCTGAGGCAAAATATGGCCTTTCATTGCTTAGAACCCTCACTTTGGAGTTTCTACCGTAATCTTACAGTAATGAAGAAAAATGAGTGATTTGTTCTATAAAGCAAATCTAAGTTGAAGCCAGCTCTACAGATTGGTACCTGAAGCAAGAGAAAAGACTTCTTTAGAAGAGAGATATTAACGATCAAACGTTCGATACATTTTTTTGGGACACCCTGTATATATGTTCAAAAAAATTGTCACTTGACCATTTCAAAAAGCATGGACATGGTTTTGGCAATTGTCCAAGACATTATTGATTGTGCTGCAATGTCTTATGACCTCTAGATAAAGGATAAAACGCTGCGTCATATGTTACCAAGAAATATTAGAGATCTTCGTTTTACGAGATGTGACGCTCATTTTAAAAAAGCGCAAAAGAATTCGAACTAATTGGCTTTCCAATTTTTGCCGTTTTCTTAAGCTTATACAGGATGTTCAGAAAATGTGCCTATTAGTTGATTACTGATAACTTTTTTTGTCATAAAGTTTTTGGAGAACCTTTACTTTTACATTTTTAAGGAGTGGCTTTAACTTAGATTTACAGCTTGGGGCGGACTTCTGATCTTTTTTCGTTACTGTTAGAATACGTTAGGAACTTTCAGAAAACAGCGCCTCTAAAAGTGTTTGATAGAGAAAAGTCTAAAGAAATCGCGTGTAGCAGGGTTTTGCCGCATGCTGATTTCGTTACACAACTTTTTGCAAGATTTTCGATTTTATTCAATAGTGTAATTACATTTTCGAAGAACACTGAGAAAGCAACTGCTATGGCTTACCAATAATGATGAATCAAAGAAGCCTTGATGCACAAATTTCCTATATAAAATTAGCAGCTTTGAACAGCCTGCTGTGAAGTTTTAAGCTTGTTTTATTCTCTTTTTCAAGCAAATTGCAAATCTTAGTGGCTTACAACACTCTTTGAAGTTCCCATCGTAATAATTCTGCCATGGTAACGAGTGCGGTAGTTTGCTTTATACTGCAAACCTGAGTCGAAAAATATGGTATCTAGGATTTACCTTCTCCAAAGACTGCTTCACTCTCTGTCAAGAAAGTCATTAGAATCATGCAGTAGGCATATTTTTGGGACACTCTGTATGGGGCTGATGCAGAAGTAGCGAGCAATGTGTATGCCGCTGTTGGTTTAGAATCAGTAAAATTTAAAATGTTTCCCCTGTTCTCGAAGGAAGAGAATTGCTGTAAAGCAGACAAAAATCTGGGAAATGCGGCTTGTACGAATTCTCGCTCCTGTTCATTAGGTTCATGGTAAAGGTTAGTATGAACACTTGCAAGTGAATAGATAGCAAGAAATTTAGATTTATCATAATAGAAACTTTCTCATGGCTGCTTTCCCCTTTCCATCGTGGGAGTCAATGCTGCGACCCTAAGGTCTTTCTCGATATTTCGAATGCAGATTTGATGAGACACAAGAAGTGAAAGCATCAAAGCTCATGTTGCAGGACAGTTTGCAGCGATCGTGAATTTGTGTGTATGTTTTGAACAAGCAGTTGCGTTTTGGTTGGCGCCTTGGTATCGGTGTAAATGGGGAAACAAATATAGAGCGTGCTTGATCTTGTATTCTTTTGTTATATGTTTGGTGAGTGAAATAATTGGGAATATATAAACGGAAATTAATTTGTAGATATCCATTTTGGCTGGATCGGTGAGAGGCTTGACTTCTGGTCAAGACTTGAGTACGCGAGATTGTAGTGCTACTGAAATGACTAGTAAGATCTACATGACTCTACACCAACTTTTGATGTGCTCAAGCTACCTTATCTCGTTCCTATCATTGCTCGCAATCAACAAACTAGGAAAAGCCAACAAAAACACGCAGGTATATACTGCATTTTACTCAACAAAGATTTATAACAAGGCCAAGTTTTTAAAGAAAATTAACAAATGAAAATCAAAGTATGTAAAGGGCATTAGTATTCAGAAGGCGACGCCCTGCACGAGCATCTACAACAAAGCCGCCTGTTTGACACAAATCACGTAGCTACAGCTTTTAGTTGTTCATGGAGGGTGGAGCTTGGACTGCATAATGTCCTCTTTTCAATTGAACTTATCGTTAGCTGAAAATGATTGATGGAATTGATACCCATATCATTTATTACTGCATAACCTCAATTTCACAGACACCTCGTTCAAAGAAGCTGTATTTGATTCTAATCATCAATGGAATCTCGGTCATATTGCTCTCTGTACCGACAGCTATGATTGTGCTAAGCAGATATGAATTGTTGAGTATTCCTTCATTTTTGGGAGGTAAGCCAAGTATAAGCTTTTGCAAGACGAAGGCGGTCGATTCGATGTGGCTGTGACGCAACCGTGCCGCCGTCGCGTTATACACCGAACCAACCGCCTTGCAGGAGCTTATACAGCCATATATGGCCATATTGAATCCAGTTTGTAATGCAGGTGTTCTCTACTGCTTTTCTACAATTCATTCTGGACTACAGTTTTTGGCCTACCTGATTTTACCTCAATTCCGGAAAAAACTGCGATTTCGCGGAATGACTGAAGTGTCTCGAACAGTTCAACTGCAAGTATCGTCAAGTCGTATGTATAAGCCGACGGCAATCTTGCTAGTAACTCATAAGTAAATTTTCCAGTTTAACAAATTCTAGAATATGCACCACGGACTAAAACCATCAAGGAAACAAGAGAAATTATTGAAAATATATAGGCTTTAATTTTGCAAGAAATTATTGGAAATAAGTAGCTCTAAGTTTACAAATAGTCATAAAGCGGAAGTGATGTGCAATACGCATATTGAGTTGCAAAAGCTTGGATGATACTCGAGTCACTTGTAATCTAACATGTGTACTGCATGACGCTCTAACTCGCGAATTATGCCATTGAAAGTTGCTCATTCTGAAAGGCTTGCTTCGTTTTCTCCTCTTTTTGAATATGTGTAATTTTGTAACTTATCGAATCTTTTGCTTTCGGTTGATTTGCATTAAATCGCATTGCATTAACTTTATTTGTAACTAAAATATCATGGATTTTGGGCAGATGTGCTGATACCTTATTAAGTTGCAAGTGACTCAATTGGGGGAACAGAACCGGAACCGGATACGCTCGCTACCACTTAGTTAGCAGAGAGAGGTCATGAACTGCTAGCATCATTAACTTGCACCCCGAGGAGAGCTGATTCTGCATACGATAACTCATCATTCTACACTTTATGAGAACTGGAGTTTCTTGAAAATTCGAACGCAAAGTTCAGTAGTGATTTCGTCTAAGGGAAGATTTGTATCTAAGGGTATTTTGTCATGCTGCTTTTGATTATATCCCGTAGTAAACCTCTATTCATCTCAGGTGACCTGAGATTAGTCACTGAGAAGAACTTCCTGGGGTAAACCTAATCCCGCCCACCTTCTCGTGCTTCATGACAGTCATTTCAACAGCCAGAAAACTGTCTGATCAAGGGCCACAGTCAGTTCAAAAGAATGCCATTTATTCGAGGTTGAATATCTTTATCTTTATCTTTGCATTCAAGGTGTACCATTTAAGGTATGAAAACTGTTAGCGTGGGGCCAGTCGTCCTAGACATTCAAAGAACAACAGAAAGCTCGTACTTCGATGAGTAAAGCAAAAGAAAGCACAGGATAATGTACCCACAACAACGAAAAAAGATGCATTCAATGCAAGTAAATTATACAACTATGAATTGGAATGCCAGGAGAATAGCAGTGGGGACTGCTATCGCTCAAGGATAATCGGAGCGGTTCAAGCGAGGGTATTGGCTTAGGTAGGTATCCACCAACCTACATCCCCAAGCCTTGAACAAACCTGACAAATTTCAAGTAGAAATATCCTTAATAAAAACGATTCTCAATCCAAAAAAATCAATATAGAGTAGGACGAAGTGACTCCTCCATGAATAAGCGGTTAGTAACAAAAGAAACGCAACACAATAGCAAAACACTGCCATAATCTATCACGAGTAAGAGAAACTGCTATATCCGTCCGACACTAAGGCCCGTATGCACGTACATCCCCGCGGGGAGGGGATTTGCGCTTAACCATTGAAATGATCCCCGCCGGGGATCCCCTCCCCTCCCCGCGCGAATCCCCGTATGCACAAAGACAATATCGTACAAGGGATCCCCTGTGGGGAGGGGAAGTGAACCCTCTTATGCACAAGAGGGGATCAAGCGGGGAAATCACCTTGCTTTCAAATTTTCTATGAAAAACTTTTTCTTATTTCATATTTTGACTGCAACTCATCTTCATCTCCTCACTTCAATTAATTTAGGGTTTCGGAATGTGCGTATGCAGTGACTGCGCTCGGGGCGCTAAAAATGATTTTTTCTACTCCCATTACGTTCCTGCTTTTTTGGATGCTGCCCACTTTCGTTCATGCTGCTCCATTTCAGCGTCAAAATGTTGAACTATAGAAGTTGATGTGTCTCTGCAAGGGAATGGGTAGAAGACGTTATGCTGCCGAAAAGGGGGGGGGGGGGTGCCGCGCGGACGCTCAAAGCAGTATTCTAACACAGAACAGAAGCTGCAAATTGTGCCAGCTCTCCATAAACGCTGTAACTATCAGCTGCATATCGTCGTTTATCCCAGGGGAATGATCCCCAGCAGCCATCCCTGCTATGCACAAGGGGAACGCTGGGGAGGAGATCACTCCCCAGGGGATTTCTACTCAGAAATAGGCAAATATGCTACTTTCTAGATTTTTTCGAGGCAGCTTATGTTAAAAAAAAACAACATAATGGCAACATGTCATGAAATATGAAAGTTACAGTGTGTTTATTCAGCCTATATAGTTAAAACTATTATGTTATATGAAAAATGCGCAAATTTCCTGAATGATCAAGAACTCCTACAAATAATCGAAATTGGCAGCTATTGTTGCTCGGATTTCTTCTCAAGAGGCGAATATAGAAAAGAAAGACAAATAGCAGGCCACAGGTCGCTGAGAGAAGAACCCGGCTTTCAAAGGAAATCCTCCATCAAAATGAAAAATGCTTGGTAATGACTGAGCAGAACCAGAATATCCGCATCTCTGGCATGATCTACACCTCGAACCCCTACTTCGTTGCAGGGGATGTCGATCCCCTCCCCCGCGTTATTGAGTTGAATTCGCGCATACGGGGTTCGCTCGATCAATACCTCTGAAATCATTCACACCATCCCCGCTTAGGTGCAGGGGAGGGGATCGCTCCCCTCCCCTCTGTCATGGCGGGGTTGGGCGGAGGGGATCGTTCCCCTGGGGATCCAGCTCCCCTCCCCTCCCCAGCGGGGACGTACGTGCATACGGGCCTAAAAAAGCCAAAGCATCGAGCGAGTCCACAATAGCAGAAAAACGTAGCCATGACCATTAGAAAACGACAAGAACGAAACTGAAAAACATATTAAATTGATGAAAACTTTAATTAAAAAGGTGGAAGATGACTGTCAACTCTGGTTAACTTATCTCTAAAGGATCGCACATTGGATGAACCAACTATGTCCTTAGGTAAAAGCTGAAACCAACGAGCAGATCTATGAAATTTATTGTTGTACATTTTCTCCCTATTGTAATGTAAGTTGAAACCTTCCAACCTTTGACTAGCTGGCATAAATATCCAGTACTTACTAGCTTTTAGTCTGATCTCCCCTCTGAGCACTTGGAAACAGAAAACAAGATCAGAAATATCACGGCGATAAGAAAAACTCTGGAGAGTAAGCTTTTTTAACCGTATACTATAAGCAGGTGGGACACTATTGCGAGAGGTGTGTTTATACAAAAGAAGTGTAAAGGTTTTTTGTACCTTTTCAAGTTTACAAATGTCCTTTCGTCTAGTAAGGAACAATATTCCAGGTGTAGACGAACAAGAGTCTTTAAAGAGCGTCAAAAGAACAGGAGATTAGTCTTTAAAAGTCTGAAAAATAAGAACAAAGAAGGGTAAGCTCTCTTTACAATAGCGTCCACCTGTTCAGTAAATCTAAGTCTTGAATCAATGATCACTCCTAAATCTCTAGCTGAGCAACACACCCTCAAAGCAGTGCCACCAGCTACATAGGTGCCTACAAACAGGTCACCCATATGCAGAACAAAGATTTTACGAAGATTGAGTGATAAATTCCATTGACCAGCACAAGTGACCAACTGTGTAAGCGACTGTCGCAATGCTGATTGAACCTGCGATTGATCTTAAGGACTATATATACCGTATATTTTGATATCATCAGCATACATCTGCACTTTTATATTAGAGGAGGTTTGAAGTCTTCGAGGTAGATCGAGGGAATATCAGAAAAAGTAGAGGCGACAACACTGCACCTTGCGGAACACCACTTGCACAACTATATGTATGCGAAAAACCATTACGAACCTTGACTGTCATAAAGCGATTGTGCAGATATGAGGCAAACCAGTCGAGCAAAGAGCCGTCTATGCCTTGTGCCTCCAACTTGAGTAGCAGTTTACCGTGGCTAACTCTCTCAAATGCTTTAGACAGATCAATATAAAAGCACATCTACAGACTTTCGGTGGTTCAAAGCTAGCATCCAATCGTAGGTACTATCAATAAGGTTAGTCGTAGTAGAGGCACCGCTAATGAAGCCATGCTGCTCAGCGGGGATCAAATGCATTATGTTAAGCCATGACAACAGCCTATCTCTTACAATTCTTTCCATGACTTTAGATGATGCTGGTAGAAGGCTAATTGGTCGAAAATCACTAATCGACTTAGCTCCTTGGATCTTTGGGATAGCAGTCACCAGGGCATGTTTCCATAAGTCCGGCACCTCACCTAATAGCATAGAGATGTTGAAAATATGTGCCAGCGGGATCGATAGAGAAGCTGCACATTTTTTTATGAACAATGGGAGGAATGCTATCATAAGTTTCTGTGGTAGACGACTTTAGCTTCCTCAGAAACTTGAAAACTTCAGATGGCTCAAAATATACACAACTACAATGGCTCTTTGGCATTGCAGTATTGTCAGGTGCAGGGAATTCATGATCATTATCATTAGTAAAGACACTTGCAAAGTAAGTGTCTAGGATTCTGGCTTTATCAGCATCAGTAAAATGAGAAATTCCCAACAGATAAGTGTGGGGCACTGGCTTTCATTTTGGATTTGATACACCGATACAGTTTTCGAGCCGATACTTTTGTTGCGAGACGTCGCTCACGATTCGCAAGAAATTTTTCTATATGATCAATATCTTGGCACACTTTCTTGTACAAAAGGATGGTGCAATGGATCATGCAATCTATTAAAAAGGCGACATTTTTGCATATTCAGTGCAAATATATGTGACAATTCATAACCGTTTCATGTGAATATCTCATAGTAACAAACATGCCAAGGGCGGAATAGATTATCTTGCAAAATCTGCGGTAAACTTCCGAAAATGTTTCATATTGATTGAACTGTGCAAGCCAATCAATACTTGAAAGAAATCATTCAGTGCCTTGTAATCCACTCTTCAAAAATATGGTAATGGAAGAGATGGCAAACCCACGGCCTCACGCCCCATGATTTCAAACTGAACTATCCCATGATCCGAAGAGCCAAGTGGTGAGAGAACGTCTACATTAGCAATCTGGGCGGCAGGAGAGAGAACCAAATCAAGACATGGTCATTGCACGTAGGATAAGAAACGAATTGCTCAAAGCCATTGATTTGAAAGTAGTTCAAAAAGGACGAAGAAGTACTATTGGCAGCTTTCATTGTTGCCCATTCTATTTGTAGATTGTTACCGAGAATTATAATTTCATCATGATCGGAAGCGTAACCATAGGAGCTTATCACATCCATCAACTTATCATCATCATCATCATCTCTACCAGAGGAAGATGGGCGGTATATCGCAATAAATCGTGAACGTAAGGACTGTTGGTTCACAATAGTAACAATCAGCACGTCTGACAGCAAATTCAACTCAATGTTGGTGCATCTTGATATCATGTTACCTTTCACAAGGGACACCTCCACCTCTGCGATTCTTTCGATCACTTCTATGCAAAACATAAGGCATACCAGCCACGATTTCAGAGTCAAGTATACCTGCATTGAGCCACGATTCAGTAACCAAAATCAAATCTGGTTTATCTTCATAAATGAAGGCGTGCAAAAGGTCAATTTGTTCACAAGACTACGGCAGTTCATAAGTGATAGCTGCAGAGAGTCAGTCGCACCATGCCATTTCAGAAGTTTTCCGAGCTTCTACGAGGAAACTTGGATACTTAAACCAACTCATTGCGATATACCACCCACTCACGGGTGGTCATGCCCTTATTATGCTCGCGGGCTTGTTGCCTGAGAGCATAGTCTCGAGCCCTCTCCTCTGTTGTCATGCTCCGTCTAACGTAAATGTTAGAGTAGCCACTAATTCTAAACAGCCGAGCATTAGACAGTGCAAGCTTCCAGTAGCATCAAGAAGGAAAAACACACTTCACCAACCTGGGGCGGGAAGGATTAGGCTTTCCTAATCGACACAACTCGATAGGCCTGCATTCAACTTTCATATGTAATATCCAGTACTTCACCAACGGTGTTTTTTAGCTGAAGACACCATTGATGAAACTGAAGCCGCTTCAGGAATGCCACTTATCACGATGCTTCAACTCCGTTTCTCCGAATCGTTATCACCGCGAGACGCCATCGGTAGTTTCTCACACAGGGCACTCAACAGTCTATCGATTACGAGGTCATTGTTTCTATCCCTGATCCCAGTTATCAAGCCTGCAGTGGACAGACTTGAAAACTCAGAGAATCACAGGTCTGACTCCCAGCATCGACAGACCTATAAGCTGACTGGGTTCCAGATGCGCTCTTCCTAGTTTTAGGTGCCATGCTTTATTTTTGATCAATCAATTCAATAGAGGCACTGATAGAAAAACTCGATCAGCAACGGACAAGTCGTCGAATGAAAAAAACTCCGGCAAAGCGAGAATCGGATCAAAAAATGGCAGCAAACAAGCGCAAAGGAGACACAGATATAAAATAGAACGAAATCGAGTGCAAGAACGCAACCGGAATCAAGAGAGCAAAATGAAAGAGTAAACCTGAGAGAAACCGCAAAGACGACCACTGCGGTTGACCAAACAAGGCGCCAATTTTAGGGTGATCCGAGAGAGATAGTGTGTAAAAGAGGGTAATTAGACAATTTTTGCTTAATTCTCGTGAGCAACTTACGAGGCAATTCAGTTGACGTATTGCTGCAGTGAAACTCCCATAATTGCACAATTTCGGCGGCCTAAATGGGAGAGGGGAAGCAAGAAAACAGAATGTCTTGAACTTCTTCTTTTTTAGAGCTTGCTCGCAGACGTTTTTCCTTCAAAAACTGCTTGAAACAAGGTTTTTTCAATCCTTTCATTTTCTCTATGTTCCAGAATCTTCGTTTTTTATAATATTCTCGATAAAATGTGGCATTATGTTTTATCCATTCATTTGCCTAGCGATATCTTTGATAGCGGTCGCCATCGCTTTTTCCCGATAGCGGCCGCTATCAAAGATTGTCCGTGGTGGCGTAAAAACCTACCACTAGCCAGCTTCGAACCATGGTCTTGCGCGCGGAATTTTCGCTTAGCCGCTTGACCGAATCCGCCCAAAAGGTTTGGTTTTTTATGTCTAAAAAGCGATCTGCAACAAAAATAGCTCACCGGATGCCGGACTGAGGCGGTTTGCGTTCAACGTAGGCCCGCCCCAGCCGAGTTGCGCTGAACAGGGGTTTACTACGGGTCCATGATGGTTCGCTTAAAACCTCGGATTTTCTTTTTTGTGAGTTTTGTACTGTTTTCACACACTTTCCTGCGAAAATTCCAAAATTGTTGTTTGAGGGTTTCCTAAGACGTTGGTAATGGTTTTGCTTATAACTTTGTATTTTCATTTCGAAATTTCAACTTTTTCAGAAACTTTCACTAAAGTCTCGGTAGCTTCAGTATGTGGCCGTTTTCTACCGAGCTTCTGAATGTCTAATGGTTTCGCTCAAAACCTTGAATTTTTTCTTTATTAATCTTTTTCGTATCACTGCAAATATAAAGAAGTTCTGAGGGCTTTTTTTAATCACATCATTCTTTTATATGCTGGTGGTCTCTCTCAAATACTTAAAAGAGTCGGAAATATTTGATAACTGAGAGACTAATATTTGGATAGAGAATTTGTGAATTTGTTTTCGTTATCGGTTTATCAAGCTTGCGGTAAAGTTGTGAAAAAGGTTAAACCGAAAAATCAAGTTCGCAAGTGAAACCATTATCGTATTCGGAAGCAGCGTGGCAGAAAACCCTTAAATACTGAGTATAGCACACTTCCAGATAAATTTTTTGAAGAAGATGAAGTTTCAAAGAAAAATTTGAAATTTTTAGGCGAAACGATTAGCGCGTTTGGAAGCAACGTTATAGAAGCCCTTAAATAATAATTCTAGAAGTTCTGCCGAAGGCTTGTAAAAACAAGTTCAAAATTTGAACAGAAGAAAATTCTAATGTTTCAATAAAGACCACCATCATATTCAAAAACTTACTTACTCCGATACTCAGATAACCCGCCTTCACGTAATGTGCGGGTCTCAGCATAAAAGCTTTAATCGATTCCTGTCTTCGCTTCAGACATCTACGATGTTCTTGGTTGGCGTTGGTGGCTGCGTTCACGAGTTTCAAGTGCAAAAATTGTATCAGCTGATCTCTCAGCTGGTCCATGAGTTTCACAAACACTTCTGCCCATCTCGTCGTGGTCTTCCTCGGAGACGTTTGACACTTCGCAGAGAAATTACTCAGATGATTGAAAACAGCATGACAAAATACCCCAAACACAATTTTTTACCCCCATTGGACAAATCGCTACTACACTTCAATTTCGAACTTTCGATAAAATCCTCGTTTCATAAGGTGCAGGCGACGGCAAAGTTACCGTGTGCAGGACCAGCTCTTTTAGGTGCTAAAGTGGGTGCAAATTAGCGTTGCTGCCAGTTCATGACCTCTTAACTCTGCTAAGTATTCTGATAAACGCCGGGAGCAGGCGGTTCGTCAACTCGCGCATTTCTGCAGGCTGTCAGCAGAATTTTGGGGCGTGGCCGAACCTTTAGCGAACGGCACCTCTTTTACTGCCTAAGTTATGCTAGCGGGAAGCAGCACGTTTCTGCAGGCGCTCGTCAAATAATCTCTTTCAGCAAGCGCTGGCCAAACTTTTAGCAGGCGCTTTTTACGCAATTTCGGGCTTACGCCGAGCACACCGAGGTAAGATTCTTTGTGGCAGAATGTCACCGATGATTTAATTACCCGAGTTTGGGGTACTTTCACTCAGCGAAAAGTACCTGGGGACTGCGCGGTCCTCCACAAAGGATGCGGTCCTCATCAATTTTGCATATTTTCGCTGAGAGTCCGCGAGAATGAGCCACTGCGCCGTAGCTAATCTATAAGGGAACCGCGATTGTTCTCCAAGCATTCGTCTAAAATGTCGCCAAAATTCATTCAGATATCTGCAAGCGGATCGCAAGAAATCAGCGAACTGTTTTCCGATGCCCGCTTGCCCATAAATCGCATGGCCTCCTGCCCCGGCGATTACCTGAGTAGGTGGCGGCAAGCCTTTACGGCAGTGTTGCAATTGAGGGGTGTGGAAATTCAGTCTTCACTCATAATCAGTACTGTATACTGGGTCAGCAACATAACAGCGTAGTGTAATTGCATCGCACATTTCCTTTGTGCTTCTTGCGTTTTGATGTAAAAACTGCTGCACTTAAACGACAACAAAATCTGAAGGCTACGATTGTTACCGTAGTGCACCGCGGATGGAAGCCGGCTCACGTGTGCTGTTGTCACTGCGGTGCGGGCCTAATTTTTACGTAGCTGTGACAAGGCAATAAAATTCTGACACTGGCTAAAAAACTCTTGTCATACCATCGCTGATACCCTGTCGAAACTGCCTACTGCATCTACTTTCTGTCTATCACATTAAGCTTAAAAAGCTGATAAAAAGCTGTAAATCTGGGGAGAAATCGACCGATGTCATTGAAGTCTGAGAATGTGCATCGGATCGCTTGTACTGCAAATACAGTTTGAGCACTCACTTGTTCTTTCTCAGTTGACTATAGTGTCCATAAAATTTACGAGGTTTTGATGTGAAACAATGGCAATCTTGATCATGACCAGAGTCGAGCAAGAGATGTGGCACACGATCGCTGGTTACGACCCTCCCCTCCCCCCCCCCCCCTCTTGTTGGAAAGACGGTCAAGAAACGCGGCTGTCACCAACTTAAAACTCTAGTTTAGTGCTATGCGAGTCTTCAAAAATTACCAGATAAAGTGCATTAGCTTACTATCTATCTGAGGTAACCAATTGCTGAGTTTCATGGTTTTTGCTATAAATCGGACTGAAATATTTGCGAATTTGTTCTGGAATGCATTTTCACGAAGTTTTGACCTTCAAAATTGTTGTTTTTGAATTTTTTCTAGAGTATCAGGATTGAAAAACTCATGCAACTATCTAATATATCTTTTTCTAAATTTCATATACTTTTAGAAAGTTGTAGAACACTTATTATGTGCTATTTGGTGCCCAGCTGGCAAAAAAATCGCGCCACTTGACATACACCCATCTTATCGCTGTCTCAATAAGACCCCTGAACTATATATCTAAGATAGCATTACATAAAGGCCCTCAAACATAACGGGCAACATATCCAGAATTAGCATGTCAATTAACCCCTGTAGACAATGTTTGAGCAAATTCTGAAATTTTAAGATACTGGATCACCTAAGCGATATCGCCATATTCCAGCTATTAACTTTGTTTCAAAGATGAAGTAACTATCTGTTTTGCACTCAAGACAAAGCGCTACTCCTTCTTTGGCCACTTCAGAAATCTCGCTTTGAAAGACCTTCCAAATTTAGAATTAAAAGCCAACCAAAATCTTGTTTTTCCTATTTTTCGCTTTTGATGGCTGCACTTTCATCAAAGGTTACTCAGAGCTAGATAGACAAAGGTTCAGATCACTCCTATGAAATCTTCGAGGTCTAGGCTAACAATTCGTATAAATAACTTTCGCTAAAAATGTTTTTTTGATATAGTTAATGGGTTGTGGTACTACCCCCAAAATTAACTTATCTACAAACAAATTAAATAGCTGCGTTTTTTATACCGTTGTTACTGCTTAACCTTCTTTTTTACATAGCAGAAATTTCATATGAAAAAGCTTTTTCAAGAGCAAGATATAATCGTTTTTCCTTACCTATGCAAATGTAAAATACTGGTAAAATATTGCGAAAATATTGGGATACGGTAGTATGCTAAGTCTGCGCTACTATGTGAATCGAAAAAGAAGGCGACAAGAATGTATTAGGTTGTCCGGAAATTAATGCAGGTTTTGATTTCCAACAGCAATAAGTCATACATTTCTCATTTTTGAATAGGTTGCAAGGTACTGTTCGATAGAGCAAAGCAAGCTCTACAAGATGGCTATTTTGCTTTAGCAACAGCTCTAATCCACCACGAGTTTCGAGCCAAAAAATAAAAAGATTCAACTGCCCAAAAAATTGAGAAAAATCATAACTCAGTTCATAAGAGACCTAGAAAAATTCTAACTTGCGGACGTAAACACTATCCACATAAGACATCCATATACGCCGTTGCCGTATTTTTTTTCTCTGTTAGAAATCAAGAAAACGGAAATTTTTATGCTTTTGCCAAAGTGATGCTGTGCCGTTCGCACATAGGTAGTTGTATACTACAAACCTATAGAAGTACAAACGTAAATTTTCAGCTCTCTACAAGCTTTAGTTCGCGAGAAATTTGAATTTTAGCTTGGACCACATGACTAGGGAAAACTGTATTCGATATTTCTCGAGAACTAAAGCTTGTAGAGAGCTGAAAATTTACGTTTATACTTCTATAGGTTTGTAGTATACAACTACCTATGTGCGAACGGCGCAGCACCACTTTAGCAGATGGACGAAAGTTTCCGTTTTCTTGATTTCTAACAGAGAAAAAATACGGCAACGGCGTATTTAGATGCCTTATGTGGATTGTGTTTACGTGAGCAAGTTGGAATTTTTGTAGGATTTTTACGAAGTGAATTACGATTTTTCTCAATTTTTTGCGGCAGTTGAATCTTTTTATTTTTTGGCTCGAAACTCGTGGTGGATTAGAGCTGTTGCTAAAGCAAAATAGCCATCTTGTAGAGCTTGCTTTGCTCTATCGAACAGTACCTTGCAACCTATTCAAAAATGAGAAATGTATGACTTATTGCGGTTGGAAATCAAAACCTGCATTAATTTCCGGACAACCTAATATAAATTCGATAGCCTAAGCCTCGTAATCTATATTAAAGTGATTTGAGCCTGATTGCTCTTCTTAGCCTGAGATATTGAAAACGAAAAATGGAAGAAATGAGATGGCTTGCTCTTAATTCCTTAATTTGGAGGTCATTTGAAGTAGGATTCCTAATGTGAGCAAATAAGTAGTAGTACTTTGTATTAAGCGCAAACAAAAGTAGTTAACCTACCTTTGAAACAAAATAACATGTTTGAAATCGGCTAACTCGCTTAGGTGGTCCTGTATTTGGAAGCCTCAGAATTCGCTGAAACTTGGACCATACGGGTTATTTTATTTGCTAATTGCTAAACGATGCTCTTATGCTTTACAAATCTCTAACTACGTACGTATACGATAGTGGGTCAAACATCAATGTGCTAGTATTTTGCATGACGGGCCTATTTGACATTGTTAACGAATATCATGTTATGCAAACAGCGCACGCCTTGATAACGACCTCCACCCCCTCCCTGATTCCTTGATACGATCCCCCCAGGTGTGGCATGCCACACTCCACGCTTTACCCTGATTATGACAACATGACGTAATATCAGATACCAGCCGTTCTCTGTTGATACGCGGTAGGTTCGGCTGGTACTCGGCAACTTCGCTGCCTTGTAAATCTTTCGTCACTCTATATTGCGGAAATGCGATATTTGAACAAAATTTGCCGTTTTGCACGAATAGTTTCGATTTATAACCTGTGCAGAAGGAAGAACTCAGGACATAATTTGGCTTTCAGTGTTGAATCAACATTCTAAGCAACGGATATCACGCAAACTACAAAAAGCCAATAGGCCGGTAGGGGGCAACTTGTGTGTCCCGAACAAAATGGCTTATTAACACACGCCCAACCCTATGCATTATATATGCCAAATTTGGCTCAGATTCTAATACTCCTTCTATCTTGTTCGGGCGAACATAGAAGATTTTCCAAGCAAACACAGCAAAAAATCAATGAGTTGATAGAAGCAATCGGTGAGTTCCGAACAAAATGGCTTATTAAGGCACCCGCCATACTTGATCCGCTTGATCCGCTTCGTGCAAAACGCACATCACTAATTTGTCATTTGGCGTCGCGTACGGCGTATTTGCCATAACCATACAAAATTTCTTTTTACCTACGCGGCGCCAAATGACAGACCTGTGCGCGCGCGTTTTTCACGAAGCAGATCAAGCGTATCAAGCGAATCAAGTGAATCAAGCTGATCAAGCGGATCAAGAGGATCAAGTATGGCAGGTCCCTAACACATTCCCCACCCCATGCATTAGGCATGCCAGATTTGGCTCAGATTTCAATACTCCTTCCACCCTTTTTGGACGAACATAAAGGATTTTCCATGCAAAAAAATTAATGAATTGATAGAAGCAATCGGTGAGTCCCGAGCAAAATGGCTTATTAACATATGCCCACACCCCATGCATTATGTACGCAAAATTTGGCTCGATTTACTCCTTCTAGCTTTATTGGAAGATACAAAAAGTGGCTGAGCCAATATTATATAAGAAAATAAATAAATATAAGTCTTGATTAGGTTAGTTTATAAATAATGCACTTTTCTGAGCTTCAAATTTGAATCAAGATAATTCTTATGAGGGCCCGGCACGAGGTAGGCAAAAGGGGTTTTCGAAAACGAATTCCCTTTTGACCCAAAATTTTTTCAAGGATTTCCTCTTTGACCCAGAAACGGGATGGCTATGCTTGCGCAGTACGCACTATATCAGAAAAACATTTATTAGAAGTGATGTGGAACGCGTTGAGCCGTTGACGATTTATTAGAAAAACACAAGAGTTCCCCATCTGCCTATCGGCGTACATGCCGAGGGTTCACTAGGAATAACTAGATAACAACACACACAAATATATCAAGGTGCGGCGGGTACGTCGCAACCACAGAGACCATATCGACCTAGCCTACAGTGAGTGAGCAAGTTCTTTCATAAGGGACGGCTCTACAACACCTCCCTCCTAAGATGAACAACGGTACATCTTATAATAAGGATCTACTTGAAGACGTGGGCGACGATGGCGACTTGGTCTGGTTGATGTCGGTGGCGTAGACGAGGTGGCTTGGTGTTCAGCAGCATCCATACCATTGTTGCGTCGGCCTTCGTCGGGGATGGACTGTGTTGAGTCATGACGTCGATTCATACTTGCTGCGCGGCGCATCTGGTTCGCATGTCGTCTCCATAACTGATCGTCTTCAGTAAGCATGCCATATAATGCTTCTCCGTAGTCTTCACTCGAGCTGGAATCCATTTTTCACCTCCAGAGCGAAAATCACGTACCCACACGGATTCTTGTGGCTGGTACTCCTTTTTCCGTGCTCCATGGTGACGGTTAAACTGCTTCTCCATGTTTTCATTGCACATCTTTCCTTCTTCTCTGGACTCTTCGTTTAACAGCGACAGCGAGGTCCTCATCTGACGTCCCAGCAGCAGCTCGGCAGACGAACGTTGTCCTGGAGCAGTTGTACAAGGCGTCCTTCGATAAGACTGCAGAAACTCCGCAAGCTTCTCTGCCGTTCCTCCCTCCTTAATTTTCTGGAAGGTTCTCTTGAAGATATCCACAAACCTCTCCGCTTGTCCATTTGATTGTGGATGGAATGGAGGCGAAAGCATATGCTTGATTCCTCGCTCTTCACAAAAATCCTGGAACTCCTTTGCTGTGAACTGCGTCCCATTATCCGACACGATCACTCGCGGATTTCCAAATCGTGCGAATAGAGATCTGAGTTCCTTCAGAGTAGCTGTAGTTGACGATGAAGGCATCTCAAATACTTCTGGCCATTTCGAGTAAGCGTCAACTACGACGAGATACATCTTACCATTCAGCGGCCCTGCGTAGTCAATGTGAAGTCGATTCCATGGTTTGTTTTCTACTTTCCATGAATGCAGCAACGTCTTCACTGGCATTTTGGAGGCTTCTTGACAATCCCTGCAGCGGCGCACTGAATCTTCAATTTCTCTGTTGATGCCCATCCAATATGCGAATCCTCTCGCGAGCATCTTCATCCTTGTCATTCCAGGGTGTCCCTCATGTAACTGCTTCAGAACGGCTTGTCTCAGCGAGGCTGGAATGACTATTCTGTGGGCGAAATACAAACATCCGTTCTGCGCTGATAAATTCTCCCTCAGTGCTCTCCAATTTCGGACTTCTTCTTTCGGCTTGGACGTCCATGCTCCCGTTTGCACCATTCATATAACTTGCGCAATTGTTTCGTCCTTGCGGGATTCTTCTTCTATCTTCCTTCGGGTTACTGGTAACGCTCGTACAGCAGCAGCTTGGACGGCTCGCACGTCTTCTTCTATTTTCGCTATGACGACGTCTTCGGTTTGGAATGGCCGTGGAGGGATTAATCGAGACAGTGCGTCGGCTTGTCCGATTTCGGTCGTCTTGCGATACTCCAAGTCGAAGTCGTATGCGAGTAGAATGAGCTTCCATCGTTGCAATCTGTTCACTGTGTACACAGGCACCATCTTCTTAGGTCCAAAGATGTGTAGCAGCGGCTTGTGATCGGTAAGCAAATTGAACCGTCGTCCGTATATATACCGATGGAACTTACGAACTGCGAAAACCAGTGCTAGTCCTTCTTTTTCAATTTGTCCGTAGTTCCGTTCTGCTGCTGTGAGGCTTCGACTTGCATGGCAAATAGCCTTCTCTGTTCCATCTGGCATCTTGTGCAGGATCACAGCCCCGATTCCGTAGTCCGATGCGTCGGCAGCTACCACTATCTGCAAGTCAGGATCAAAATGTGTGAGGAGTAGATTGGAGGCTAAGACTTCCTTGGCACGCTTGAATGCGTTCTGGCACTCCTCTGTCATTCGAACTTTGCGTCCTTTTTGAGTAATGCGTCCAGGGGTGCACGAAGTTGGCGCATCTCTGCTACGAACAATCCATAGTAGTTGATCATCCCGAGGAAGGATCGAACATCCGCTATGTTCTTCGGAGCTGGCATCTGTTGAATGACCTCGATCTTCTTTGGATCTGGCCGGCGTCCGTTTTTGTCGATGATGCAACCTAAGTAACAGATCTCTGGCATCAGAAAGTTGCATTTTTCCAACCTGACGTGGAATCCGTAATCCTTGATTCGCTTGAACAGGGCTTCCAAGTTTTGGCGATGCTCCTCATAACTCCTTCCAGTGATGATGATGTCATCAAGAGCGGCTACTCCATCAAGCCCACTTATCATGGAATCCATAATCTGCTGGAATATACCTGGGGCCGATTTCACTCCGAATGGCAAGCGATTGTAGCGATACAATCCTTTGTGCGTGTTAATAGTTAGCATCTCCTTCGATGCTTCCTCAACTTCCACTTGCAAATATGCTTCGGCCAAATCGAGCTGAGTGAAGAGCTGACCTCCATTGAGTTTGGTGAGCACATCCTCCGCTGTGGTCAATGGATGCTGATGCAGTTGCAATGCATCGTTGAGTCCTGTCGAGAAGTCGGCGCATAGACGGATCCTGCCATTCTTCTTCTTGACGGCGACTATAGGAGCGGCCCACTCTGAGTGTTCAACAGCAGAAATAACTCCTTCGGCTACCAGCCATCAATTTCTGCCTCCAGTTCCGGTGCTGTGGCGTATGGAACTGGTCTCTTCTTTTTGAAGACTGGCACAGCATCCTTCTTCAAGACTAACCTCGCCTTGCTCTTCTTACAATTCCTTAGTTAGCTCTTGAAGACATCCGGATACTTGTTCTTCAAGTCGGCGACAACTTCGGCTCGAATTGCTTCTTCGCTAGTCACCTTCCTGCAGTTGTACTTGGTCTTCAACTTCTTGTAGGCTGGCAATTGGATGCACCACTCCAATCCCAGGAGATTCGAGCCTTCGGTGACATAGCATGTTCCTTTTCCATGGACCATCCGTCCTGTAACTCGATCCTTGACCTTGAAATCCGTTAAAAATTTACCATCGATCTGCATTGGCGTCCCATCTGCAGTTTTTACAGGCATCACGCACGGTTCTAAAGCTGGAGATCCTATCCTCTTCCAGGCTTTACGAGATATCAGCGTTATATCCGCACCCGTGTCCAACTGGAGCTTGAGGGGACATCCTTTGACAACAACATCAAGGTAGGTGCGGGCGTTCTCGGCGTCGAAGGCGACCACGTTCTTGCATTGTCTTCTTCGACCATAGGGCTGAGTCCCTGTCTTCCGTCGCTTCCTTCGGCCCGTTTTAGGAAGTTGTGGACAATCCCTGCTGAAATGCGGACCTCCACATCTGATACAATCCATCTTTTTCTTCCACACCGCATGAACATCGCGGGTTCCCTCCATATCCGTGCTGTCCATCTTCGAAGCGGTGTAATTCTCGCATTCGCTAACCAAGTCCTCGATTGTTAGCGGTGTTTCGTCCGTATGTGCATCCAGTCTGCGAATCATGCTGAGGCGGACGTCTCGCAATGACGGGTCTTGAAGACCGGCCACGAATTGTAGGGTTTTCATTGCAGCGTAGTCAAGCTCCTTGAGTCGAGCGTCCTCATCCATCCGCTTGATTGTGTTGGCGTATTCTCGGAAAGGTACATACGTCGGCGTAAGCGGTGGGCAGGTGACGCGGAGGCACTCGGACCTTCTTCTTAACAGAGTCTTCTTGGATGCGAACAGCTTTTGAAGTTTTTCGATAGTTGCGCTAAAATCCAAGTCGTGTGGCTTTGCAGGCAGGACCTCATCTGCATACTTCCGGTATGCTTCTTCGTCCAGCTTCATGATGACCAGGTCACGCTTCTTGTTGTCTGGCAACAAGGACTCGCTTATGACCGGTCCCCACCTGCTATACCAGTAGGCAAAGGTATTACCTGTGTTTTCATCGGAGACGAACTTTTGCACATCCTTGCTCAGCTGATCGTATTGATCCTTGCTAGCATCATGTACGGCTACACTCTGGTTATTGGCCAGAGTAGCGATCAGCATCCTCATTTGTTCCTGTTGGGCTTGCATCTGGACCCGAACTTCTTCTTGCTGAAGCCGCATCTGCTCCATCATGACGTTGAGAACCTTCTCCAGATCCGCAGCATGCCGCTCTTCTGCAACCTTCGGCATGGCTCCGCTGCAACGACGAGATTTCTTCCCTCTCGTCGATCGATACCAGTTGTCAAATAGAACTTATCTGGAGAAGATGTCCTTGAAGTCGGCTGGAGGCTTCTTCTTCTCCTTGGTCGACGGTGGAGCTTCTTCTCGTCCTCGGTTGGTGGTGGAGTTCTTCTTGTCCTTGATCCTGATCGCCAGTTGATGTGGAACGCGTTGAGCCATTGACGATTTATTAGAAAAACACAAGAGTTCTCCCTCTGCCTATCGGCGTACATGCCGAGGGTTCACTAAGAATAACTAGAGAACAACACACACAAATATATCAAGGTGCGACGGGTACGCCGCAACCACAGAGACCATATCGACCTAGCCTATAGTGAGTGAGCAGGTTCCAAAAGGGACGGCTCTACAACAATAAGAAAAACACTCATTTACGCTCATACGCTAGCATTGATCTCTAGATACTGGGCGATTTGTGCGTTGTACGGCATACAGTGGGCTTCATCGTTGTGATTCTGAGCATTGAATAGTAATGAAACACCACAAGACAATTGTGTGAATTTTCATCGATCCAACAAGCGGATTTCTCTCTTGAATATGAGTTGGAGCATGTAATGGTGGTGCAACGCTTGCCACCCACGACATATGATGCGTCAGAACGGTTGAGATTACATTTGACAAAAAGCTGAAATGGCAAACATGACGATGAACACTAATCAGGGAGTAATTCGCACTTACAATTTGGTATGCTTCGTATCAAGTTTTTCCACCAGTCGTGTCACTTGTCGACAGAAATCTGCTACAACAACGTTTTCATTGTGGTCGCGTTCGAGCAGGCCAACCAAACAGGATGACGAAGTCGTGGAGTGTTATGTAGTTGACAAACTGATTTGCAAAACTTCTGCCATGCCTGAACTCTGACAATCAAGACCGATCGAAATATCAAAACCTATCAAAAAGTCATTGAAATCTTGCCCACGAACAGATACCGACAGGTACCATGAAAGAAGATATACAGAACAAAATATTCGTATAGTGTTTATTTACCTTATAAACATTGACAAAAAACGTGGCCGAGCAGGCTGCCGCATTTGTGACGCGCATTTCGAGACGTGACATTTCCGTTTCAACGAGCGGGATATGCTAAATAAAGACCGTCACATCATAGCCTTCCCTTTTCAGAGCCGGACATACATCACGCGATGTCATCAAATCGCGATCCTCCCGAAAAGACAGCAATGACGAGTACCTTGCATGCCGATCATCTTGCATTGGGGTTGTGCTAGTTCCAAAGGACTAATCGCGACTATACTATCACAACCGAAATGCAAGGTGACCCGTATACAACGGGCTTGTTTCAACTGTCTTGTCGAGGGGATCGCAAAGCAATGAAGTCGCTTTAGGTAGGAGGCTTATGCAGGAGGCTTGCACCATGCATGAAGATTTGTCATTACCTGAACAGGAATTTTTTCCCAGCCGAATTCAGCATGATCCCAAGCCCAACTTGGGGCCATGTTCGTCATCGGTCTGTGAACCACATGAACTCAAACGCGAACGCGACTTTCAGCGTGTCAATGGAGCTGAGAAGGCAGAATAACAAGAAATTCCATTTCAAAACAAAGGAGTTAGCAAAAAAATCTAACATCTGAACATCAATTTTTAGTCTAAGGAACCTACATTGTTCGCAAAGATTTGTTTTGTAAGACATTTGTAAGCGACGATCGCGTGAGAGACGAAACGCAGTAGGAGGCGAGCAGTCGAGCTTTCTCAGTTGTTTCATCGTCAAGTTGTAAACTAGCATTTCGAATCTGAACCAAATGGAGAGACCTTCTTATGGAAAAAAAACTAAATTTTTTCACTCCCTTACTCATTTAAATGCTTCAAGAGGAGCTGTTTATGAGATACAACCGTGCTTTTGCTGAAGTCCATTTATACTATCCATGGATCGCACGGTGATATAGTGTGATTCCAAATCCGATGATTCTAGCGTCTGCTGCAATTCGCACATCCCTAAATGAAAAAAGTAAGAAAAAAACGGCTTCGAAAAACACATATGATGATTTCGATCCAGGTTGACTGTTGCATACAGAAACTCCACTCACTTTGAGCTCAATCGTGGTATCATAGATAAGCGACTGACGAGAAGCCGTTGATCATCGCTAAAATTCAGACCACTGTACACTCGACCTCTTTGATTTATAACCTAGCCACTATCTCAAAACTTGCGGAATGATGTGAATTTTGGATGAATCGTTGCCTACTGCTGTTGACATTGCTCCAAACAGCACTTGTGAAATTGTCGCTATATCTCGGCGCCGTTTGAGAGACTAAACATTTCAACAATTCATAATAGGATTTTATCTATAACGAAAAAAAACAATCGCTATTTCCCAGCGCTGTTCGAGCACGAAAATATTTCAGTAAATTCACAAAATAATTGTCCAACTATGACTGAAATAATATGAACCTGTTGAAGCTGTTGCATTATTTGTTATAACATCAACATGCTTATCTATTGCGGAAAATCACCCCTACCTGGAACTTTTTGCAGGCCGATAACTGAGCATTTGATGGCAGAACTCTGTTTCCAACCGAAACAATTGAAGCAAGAAAAGAAGAAACAAGAGAAAATATGAAAAACGCACGGGTTGCGCAGCCAACTCGGTGCTACAAAATATAAACGCCGATTAAAGGACTCAGCGATACGCCGTTCGATTGGAGCGCGCTTTCCTCTTTAGGAAACGGGGCTGCTGAGGCTATTTTTGCCTCTAGCAACGAGGAGAGGAGGAGGTTTGAAACCAAATTTTCAGTATATACTAATCTTTAGGCGTAGAGTAGATTTATGTAAAAATTTTGGAAAAATTATGTGAATTGAGAGTTTTGCGCACCTCAGGTGGGCATTAAGTCGGCAATTGCCGACCTAATTTGGAATTTAGTTAAGCACGCTCTTCATTCACATACATTTTTCATAATATTTCATACTTTATTAATTAATCCTCTTGCGCATATACACACCGAATCCCGCGCGATTTCGTCGCCTCTGCGTTGCAAACGAGCCATTTTTCCATTTTTTTGGTAACGGGAAATTTTCGGAAAAAAGTTTGCCACAACCTTCAGTCCCATAGTTTTCCAGTGAAACTCCTCAGTTAAGCCCTGCAAGCCCGCGTGCATGCACTTACCAAGTTTCATACCATATCGTCATCTGTGCGCTGTAAACGAGCCATTTGAATTCACATCTTCATTTACCAATTTTGCAAAACTTTCGGAAAAAACGCTTATTACTCGTTCCGTTCACATAAGTTTTTCATAAATTTTCATACTATGTTTTCACTAGCCTGTCTCCGTTCGCTTACAGAATTTGGTGCCATATCGTTACGCATACTTTGAGAACTAGTCATGTATGCTGTAACAAATAGCATCGTTTGAACAACGTCGCGCGCGCGGCAGTTAACGACGGCGCGACGTGACGCGCGCGAACTCTGCTGTGCCTCTATTGAGGCATGTTGATAACATGACATGCTGAGATACGCAGAGTGAGGCAACGGCTGTGGAAAATTGACCACTCAGAGTCAGTGTAACGCTATTCGCTGCTCTTTTTTTGCATAGTAGACATTCTGATAAAGTTGTAACTATGATACTTCATTCTATGCAAGTCCAGATGAGAAGGGCTCAGTTTTGCCATCGTAACCATCAATTTTTCTTCCGGGGCTCCGCCCCGGACCCCGCAAAAACGATTTCCCATTTGCTTTTTGGCCCCAAAACGATTTCCAGCTTGTCATTTGCCGACCTCGTGCCGGGCCCTGATTCTTATCCGATACCAACTGTCTACTCAATAAAACCTCATGCAAACAGGAAAACTTAAGCACAATGCATACTTTGGTGTGACTGTAACCACCATGAAAAAGATTTTTCTGGCATGAACACTGCCGAAAATTTTTCTGGAGGCTCTAGTTTGAGAGGACGTAACTTACTTTAAAATGTACTAAGATACCTCAAACTTTGCTTATTGTATAGCACATGGTCCGTTCAATAATAGAGTAAGATTTGGATTTCGCGAAAATTTCTTGCGAAGAAATACAAAGCAGCGAAAACACCCATTTTTTTCCGCATTTTAGGAAAGGCAAAATCATTTTTCTAGATTTCTCCAATTTTTTCTTCAAAAAACGAAAATTTCTGCCGCTTTCTTACCATTAGTTGTGCTGGATTCACTCTACCTGTGCAGAGCGAAAGTTCTGCAATCGCTTTCGCCTGCAGTTTTTATACAGTGTAGAATGGTTAAAGCAATTAGCCAAATTTGAGCCAAAGCTCCTTCGCTCAAGATTTTTCAAAATTTTGCCTTGTTAAGCATTTGTAGCAAAAAACCCGGCGGTTACGATACCTATCATTGGAAAAAGAATCTGAGCATTTTTCATGGACTTAAAGCGAGTGAAATGAAAGTTTTTCATGTTTTAAACTCTTATCTTTGAAGGCATGAAAACTCCTGTTGAACAGAGCTTTTCGAGAGCAAAATAGCAAATAATAATCTAGAAAAAAGGGACTTTCATATTCCATAAAAATTTTATAAAGAAAACGGTTCCATTCTGAAAAGTAGCTCGAAAAATGAGGTCAACCAACCACGACCAATACCGTTGATTGCCCCCCCCCCCCCCTCCTCCCCCTCACTTCTAGCAAATCTCAAGAGGATTCGCTTACTGCCGCACCCCACCGTACCCCGAAAATAAGGTAAGGCGAGGTACCAAGAGATCGTCTCGATAAGCTGGGAATAATCCTTCTTTCAGATTCAGAATTTACGCATTCCAAAAATTCCGCGGAATTCCCGGAATGCAGCCTTCGCGAAATACCTGGAATTTCGCTACATTCTCGCGACAGAACCGCTAGGTTTAGCAGAATCGAAAGAACTCAATCCTTACCTGACCAAGATAGATTTCATTCTTGCAATACTGTTCTGAACTCATATCTGCGAAAAGGTCATAAGAAAGCTGGTACTACTTCAGAACGCTTCTAAGGCACTGTTCGCTCAGTCCAATCTGAGGATGGCTATATTTTGTTTTATTCAAAAGATGAAATCCAGAGTTAGGAATCTTCTCTAGATGGTACAGTCAGCGCTTCCGCATCGTTGGAGGCTTCGCAAGCGCACGGTACAGGCATTTTGCCACACAAAGACAGATAAACGAAGAGACGCACATGGGTCTCAACATAAATAATATGATGTACCTAGCAAGAGACGCACATGGGTCTTAACATAAATAATATGATGTACCTAGCGGCGGACCTTTGCGTAGCAAACTCCCGCCAGTCCAGTCTCCTGGTTTGAACCCACTGTAAAAACGGCCAAGCTAGCTCCGCCCATCTGTCAACAAGCGGGCTTTGAAGGCAGCCTCCGGGCAGATATGAAAATTTAGCGTGTAGGGGCTCCAGCATTGATAAAGCTCTAGCTCTAGTGGCATTGCATCACTTCGCTTCTGAAGCGAGAAAACCGCTTCAAAAGTGGCGACCGGGAGCCCCAGCGACTTGCCCGCCCCTTCAATTGATAGCCAGAGCCTGCATGTCGCACGCGGTCAAGATGTAGAGTCCCAAAACGACTCTGCGTCTTGACCTTGGCGGCAAGCTTTCATATTCGAAAACAACAGCATCTGGAACAGCTCGTTTTCGACATTTCCGTACTCTGCAAGCTGCATTTTCGGAGTCAGCGGGAAGAATAAGCCCTGGTAAGCGGAAAAAGTTTCCTTCGAAATTTTGACCGGACGCTGCCTCCTGAAATGTCACAATTCGCTCTTTAACCCAATTATAAATTTTTTTCACTTTTTAATCCAAAATAAAGACTTCCGAATTTATTAATCTCCACCCCCATTGATGGTAGAAAATTTCAGAGCGATTCTCTCGCTTTGAAGTTCATCTATTGCAGCGAGACTTGTGCGATTACTTAGTTAGGAGCTTCACTATTAATAGCATTTGCAGCATCGTCATGCTTTGAGGGTGTGAAGTCTCTAACGAAGGAGTATTTAGGCTTTGGTAGTTAGTAGGTGTTGGTGACGCTAGTAGGATATATTGGGTGAGATCAAGTAACTAAGTTATGCATGTTTTGGTTCAACTACTTAGTGCAAAATAACTTGTCGTATAGATATACTTGAAGTACTGTAACTTCGCTTGATCAGTATCCTTGAGCGCAGTAAGAGAACTTTCTAGGCATGTTATTGGCATTGTTTTGCTGGTATTGATACTGCAAATGATACAAAATACAGGACATTCAAACATCAAACCCACTTTGATGCTCTCGGTAGTGACTCATGAGATACATGAGATAGCGAACACTGCATGAAGAAGGTGACAAGGTGTTTCTAGAGAAGTCTAGGAAGTTTTTGGAGCAGAGTTGGATCGCTTACTTTTCTGTCTGTATTCGTGGGGTTGTAGAAATTTCAAATGCTTCTTTGTATAGCAGCTTTTGCGAGTTTTCTCATCAAAACATTCATGAGCTAAAATTGTTCATAGCAGTCAAACAAGTTCAAACTTTTCTTTCTTAGTCTTAGCAACACTCAAAGCATTAAAAGAAACACATCTACACTTCTCCTTTTCTGACACCTCTATTTTGACATTCTGGAAACTTCTCGTTTTCTACTTAACAGGTAAGGTATATGACTCGCACTGGAGTTTTCCTATGAGGCCTATATCACTCGAAAGGTTTTTGAACGCTGTTTTCAAAACAACTTTCCATATCTGCTTATCGGTTTGCTGAACAAAGTTGAAGGCATTTTTTCGCGTCCAATTTGCATGGTCGGGTACTTTGTAAATGACCTAAATTCGTGGTAAATGCAAATTTGGTCCGAACTTACATGCCCAAATGTCAAAGATACATTTATCGTGCATAAAAAAATTGATGGGATTAGTTTCAAAGCTACTCTGCCGCCTTAGTCCTGCAATGAGCAACGTCATTTGAAGCTAAAGAAAGACCTGTAACTTTCTTCAGTAAACCGATAAGCAGACATGGAAGTTTAAGATCAGCGCTCAAAGACCTTTTAACTGATATACACCTCATAAGGAAATTGCTTCTGCGAGTCATATACCTTCCTTGTTAGCTCTTAGATCGTAATCTGTCGTCGTTTTCTTAGTCTTGGAACCCTTCGAATAAATAAAGCTACGGACTGAACTGAAAGTGCTTAAGGAATCGCATGCGAAAGTTCAGATTACTGGGTGCAACCCTGCACAAAGGCGTTTATAAAAAGCATTAAGGGGGAACACGCATCCGTTCCGCTTAATAAGACTGTTTCTAACAATAAGGTTTTTCCGGTATTTTGCCTCAATATCTATGGGGTCTATGGTTGCTTATGAATCCACACAGTAGAGCCAAAAAATTTGCTTTTGCGCGCTAGATGCCACTGTGCAGTGGCGCACCGAGGGGGGAGGGGAAGGGGGGCGCCCTTCCCACGAAAACGGGTCGCGAAATTTTTGAAAGTCGTTACATGGGTTATAAAATTGTGCAAATGACTTGTTAATACTTGTTAAAAATTAAAATATTTTTTAAAATTTTTTGAAGATTCATTTCACCCTTATCAAAAATTTTCCGGGGCGCGGCTGACGCCACGCCCTTTTTCTAAAATTTCGGGGTTATGAAGGTGCGAAAATTTTAGAACGCATAAACAAATTTTCGGAGTACATGTGGCTAACGCCACGCACCTTCATTAGAGTTTTTTGTCCCCCCCCCCCTCTCCCCGAGCCGAAATCCATGTTACGCCACTGCCAGTGTAGTACCAACAAACACCTTGCGACTACAACCAGAGATTTGCGCTACTTTTAATGTTTCGTATAGATAGAGCTGCGGGTTATGATGATTGTTCGTAATACTTGAAAAGAGAATTCAGGTGTAGGATCAAAAACTTCGAACTCTGCTAGAAAGGAGTAAGAATGCGATTGCGATAATCATGGAAAAACATTGAAAGGGTGAGATGTTTTGTCATTTAGGCAAACTAGGAGAAGGCATATGCCACCACTGCGAAAGAATTTGAGGGTGGAATAGCATCTGATGGCAATTTTGAGAAAAGGACACATGTAAGGAAAGTCTGGCTGCGCCATCTAGGGAATGCGAGAAGTGAGGAAGCTATAGTGTGAAAAAAGCAAGACAGAACTGTACTCCTAACATGTAAATTGCAAGAATGATTATGGCTTTCGCATTGCTGATGGGAAGGTAATTGAAAAAAAAAACTTTGTACTTATAAGAGAGGTGTAAAACATTGCATTATCGGCACTTTTTCGTCATCCGGGCCAATTTTTTCAAACAACTATTACAAGTTATGCGCTTTCTTCTGTAAACTATTCTTCATAAGTTCTATAAGGACTGCCACTTGCCGCTTGTCAGGAAAAAACTGACAAGTCGTATGGGTTCAGTTTGACCGTTTTGTTGCAAAATCTTTTCCGGGGAGGTAGGACAGCATTTAATTAGAAAACTGTTTGGTTGTTATTTCTACAAATAAATTGCTCTCAGCAAATGATTCAAAATGTCTTGCTTCCCAAATTGTTTTCGCCGCAGCCAGGAAAGAACTAAATGATGGTACAGAGTACCTCACTGCCGCTCATGTGCTTTTGGACTTGTTGAATCAAAAATGGTTTCTAATGTTGAAAAAGGAACATCTCGAACTGTGGATGACATTGCGATTTTTATGACATTTGGAAGGGTTTCTCTTTCTGTGAAATGTCACAAGAAACAAGTCAACCTTTTTTTTTGAAGCAAACAAGTTCACATCACGAAAAAATACAACACTACCTATAATGCGACCGTGGGTCCCCGGAGTAATAACACGGAATTGAACTTTTAACCACAAAACCGCTCAAGAATACAATATCAACAAAAACAACAGCTTGATCTCTTTGATCTCTTCATCTTCGTGCCTCAAAACAGATAGTTTTATCATTTAAAAAAATGATCCACCGCTAAATGTATGAAGTCATCAAGGTTGCAAATGATGTGCTTTGTAATCAATCCTGCTTTGGGACTGTACAGTCAACATAACATTGAGTAAAGTGATTTCAAGAAAATGTTCACATTCAGGAAAACACAAAGAAGTCTTTTTGATCCACTAATTCTTGAGTAGTGATGCTGTATGTTTGTCAAATTTGGACTTTTTATTGCTCATAGCTTTTCCAAAAAACTTTAGTTGTTTTTAGTCGTTCAAGAAACTTACTTGTGTCTTCGATAAATGTGAGCATTTTTTGAAAGCAATACACTCCGCTAATCATGCACTCCCAAGTTGGATTTTAAAGCGCATTATGTATTAGAATCTTAATGACTTCGTATCTTTGACCGCTTTTTCACAAAGAACGGCCTCGCAGATAAGGAAGGTAGATTCGGATTCAAATGCATTTAATGATAGTGGTTCACTCCAATTCGTCACCTAAAATTCGGATCGTATACTTGTAAGGTTTGCATGAATGTTATTTTATGCTGGCGAATGAATTCCAAATTTGAATGTTACTATTTACTGCAAGATTTGTTTTTCAAGAAAGCTCAAGAACGCTGAAAGCGACATAGCAATCTCGCTTCATCAATGTCCTTTCATCAAATGTGCAAAGATAAAAGTAATTAATTTATTATTTCTGAAGAATTTGCATTGGATTTTTACGATATCATACAAAAAATTCAAATTTGAACAACAAATCACGCTATGTGATATTAGAGCATAACAATATGCTAATCAGTGCAGAAAAGACAACAGCAGAATTCACGTTACTTTTTTGGCACTCGTCACCAATTTTCTTAGCGACGCTTCTTTCCGGAGCACAGTGCTGCTCACCACAAATCTCTGCGCATTTGGGGCAGATAATGCGAGTTGATACTGTTCCGATACCATGTAACCTCTGCAAGACTAGTAGATAAACTGGTCAACTTTTATTAGTTATGCTGAGACGTATCTAGATTTTCTACTTTCAATCTGTTTTTAGAGGTGCGATGGTTGCGATCTAGAAGCTTTCACATGAAGATTTCAAAACAACTTCAACTGCAGCGCGTACATAAAGACAATGGAGCAGAAATAATCAACAGACCTTTTTGACATGGATTAGTTGCCCCTGTCTATAACATGGGTAGAACTTAGATTTTTGAGTCTTGATAAACAGCAAGTTCTTGTCGCACAGTGTCTGAATAATGTCTAATAATAAGCATATCGTAATGATGTTATGCAGATAAGGACGTTTAGGGCTCCATCACTGCCTGCTCAAGCAAAGAAAAACAATGAGCTTCAGAGATGAGAAGCCAAATAATGGCGCATTATGCCTTTCTACCCTGCTTGTTTCTCACATCGAAATTTTTCTACTTACTATAAAATCATATTTGTAAAAGTGCATATTTGACATTTAGGGTAAATTATCATGACTTATATTAGGGTGAACGGTAAAAAATGGGACAGCTTGATTTTCATTACATTTTGGAATTTTTTTGTTTCGGGCAACAGCAAGTAAGCGGCAACTTAAACGTCGCTTACATGAGCGACCTTCGCTTATTATTCTGACAACGCGTTAACGCTCCTCTTCCACTACCCTACACGTGGCGCCGTGAAGAACTCGAACAGGGTTTTTCGAGCAATCCTCAATCTTGCGCTGTTATACCGTAAAGTCGTAAAGCAAATGACATACCATTCGAAAGAGCTCTTCATGCTCTTTCGAACGATATGTTAAATGCGTGAGATTTCTTTTCAATTTCAGGAGAAAAAATCGAACAAACCTGAAAAATAGCTATTTTTGGCGCAACAAAAAACCAAAAAATCATGTTTTGCCCTATATTTTCCGAAGATAGATGAAATCTGAGGTAAGCTGCATATGGGTGGATAGAGCGTAAAAAGCTCTATCAGATGATACCTAGAAATCATGCGTTTACCTGCAAAGAATTGAATAACGCGTATCTTTGTTCTCGAAGCTGTTAATGGGCATATCTCCTGACATGAAGAGTTAAAGCCACCAAGCCGTCATGGGTTTGGTGACTGTCCCACCACCCACTCCAGCAGTGGTACTTTGGGTGGTCTCACATGTTTTAAGGCGCCGATACTGCTCAAACTTCATAAGTAACTAACTTTGCATTTTAGCAAGTATAAAAATTATCATTTATTTAAATGACCTTATATAGGTGCTATCTGAAAGAGAATAATTTATGCTAATATCCATCAAAATTGGAAAGTTCAGTCACTTTTCTTCCTTGAGAAATCTGCAATTATTCTCAAGGTGTCCCATTTTTTACCGTTCACCCTAATAATAAGCCGCTAATTTGTCGGTCTGTAATTCTGTCTGTTACGAAATTACAGTGAGGAATGATTTACATTGCTTAAATGCATGTGAGAGTTGCAAAGCAAGTTCGGTTCATTTTTGTAATTCTTTGCGGTCTCCTCCATCAAAGAATGATGAAGGCCAAGATCATTACGTAAGTTTACCTACACCATGATGGCCAGTGCGAACCTCTGCGAAGCAGAGGTGAAGCACTGGTAGATAGTTGAAAGGCGATAAATGCTGCTGGTCTTAAATCAGTTCGACGAACTCTGTTTAAAAAATTACGATTGTTTCAGCGTTAGTTTAGGCCAAATTTAGGTGGCGAAGTTCCGTTTCACGGAATTTTTCACGTTTTGCGTCTCGCGAATACAACAGGTCCATCTCCTCATGCTCTTTGATTTTTGTGGTCTACGACCGATCAAAATAGAAAGTGAAGCTTCATGTACAACAGGTCAAATGGTACGGTGTGAGCGCAGGGCTCGGCACGAGCTGGCACCAGGGAAATTTCAAAACGAAGTCCCGTTTGATATTGAAAATTTCGTACAAAGTTCCTTTTGACCTCTTTTGAAAACCCGTCATCATTTTTATATTATGTAAAAAAATGTAGTAGTGTTTTCATGCACTTTTGATTTCATGAAAGAACTTTTCACAGCTTTCTGAGCTTTTTAAGTGGTCGAATCACATCTTGTGAAGCAGAAAAAGCCGATTTTTCGACGGCGTAGCGGACCGAGTGGTTTTCAAATTGCTATAAAACGCTGAAAAGAGAACATTATGAAACTGTTTCTTCTCCGTATGTAATCTTTTACAGTGTAGATACATTTTATGTAAAAAAGTATGAAAGCTTCTGTGAGCAAAGTGTCGGTGCCAGCTCAGCTGGTACCCAGCTGGCACGGTGCCAGCTAATTCAGAAAAAAGTTGGCACAGCTTTCATTCACATAAGTTTTCATAAATTTTTGGCCCATAGTTCCGGTCCACCAACGCGCATGCACGCACCAAGTTTGGTGTCATACTATTGCGTTTTGGCTGAAAACAACGCCTTTGTTTGTTGATGGACACCTTGCCAATGGCATGCCGGTGGCATGCGCGCATTTTTGCGGCAGTTCTCCGCCTCGGTCCCTGTAGAAACGATATTCCCTTTGCTTTCCCGCTAAAAACGATATCCAGCTTGACCCGGTGCCAGCTGTGCTGAGCCCTGTGTGAGCGTGTTCACCACAAACAAAAGGTGAAAGATCCCAATACTTGGGTCAGCTGCGACTTTTTGTACTTTATTCAAAGACAGTTTTTTCTCCAAAAAGAGACCTTTGTAATTGCGAGTGCAGAATTGATGTTAGCATGTGATATTCAAGCCGGTCGATATTATCTCGTTCCAGATGGCCATTTTGACGGGTAGGACTGTTACTATCTTCGTTAGCTCCTACTCCTTTAGAGAACGACCATGGGTTGCCGGCATTGGTTGCCGAGGTTGCCGGCGTTGCTGAGGTTGCTGGATTTGCCGGCGTTGCCGAGGTCGCTTGGTTCTCACAGAATACTGATTCATTTGGAAGCTGAAATTGGAAAAAAAACTCATGAGACAGATGAAAAGAGTCGGGATTTTGCCTCGGAAGTAGACTAAGCATTCGCGTTTCAGCCGTAAGCAAGCAAATTTGATTATTTCGGTACTTGCGGAAAAAAAATTAGGCGGCATACATTTTTGTACTTTGCAAACAAACTCTGTGTTTAATACATCAATGATTACAATTTCTACTTTTACGGCTGAACACAGAATTTGCAAGAGTAGTTATGCATGTCTCGGCACACAGCAACTTGCGGCAGTGTCAATTTACTAAACAAAAAGTGGTTTGAAATTACATGTAAATATTGGAAGGTGTTAAAATCTAGGAGTACATACATACACATATACCTAATACCAATCACTCATATGTTGAGGAGTATGGTAATGGTTTGCTAACCTCGTAGCAACCTGCTGCGTGTGTCCAAGTTGTAGATCCGTATGTATTTCTAACGTTGATACCGCCATCTAACTCGATGCAGCGAGCCGTTGGAGAAAACACCTAATAAAACTTTCAGTAGTATGGACAAAAATTAATCCCAACCTCGAGAGAGTAGTTGATGTAGTTCATGTTGAGCGGAAGGGTGCATCGTGTATCAGAGTCTTCTCTTGAAATGTCGTTGTACACCTTGAAAAGTCATAAGTTGCTTCTCCCGTACACACACCCTCTTCAACTAATTGTGAACTGTAAACAAGTGATTCTGTGTTCGCTTTCAGCTCAGTGTTATCAATCGGAGTAAGTTTTTTTTTCAGGATCATGTAAAGCGTTTGAGCATGCATCAGGAGTTGAGAGGTTGAAAACGTTAAAATTGCTGTAAAATGCTTTGCATAAATTATTTAAATTCAATAAATTGATTTTATAGAAAACAGTAGACTAACAACAAAAGTTTGCCTTAAAAACCTGCTGGAATAATAGAGCTTTAGTAAGAGGTCTTCTACTCTCTACTCACATGTGTGAAAATTTAAAAATAACGCTTTTTAGTTTGACAAGAAACTTTGAATTTTTTTGTCATACTTTTCACAATTATACGTAGTAGTCATTTTCTTTTTCAGAGAATAAAACCTTTATTAATGAAACCGTTCACGCGCCTTTCGCCGCTCGCCATTCGTGCCCGTGTTAAAATTGTCAGTCTCAAAAATTAGTTGCTCATTTATATAATCACCAGTGCGTCACCTCTGCTTCGCAGAGGCTCGCACTGGCCCTATTTTCTGTATGCGTTACTCATTCCCGCATAATAATGACATTGAAACTCATCGCGCTATGTAGGCTTAGGCTATCACGAATAATTCGTAAACAACTACTCATTCGTAGAGGTTTTCCATGTGAGGTCGGTATTTTCGCATGGATAAAATCTTTCTTAGAAGAACAGATGCAAATTCGAATAGGCTTTTGGAATTTTTATGGATTGGTAGTCGCCGTAAGGACAATAAACATAGTGGACTACACCTCTGTGCGAAAATCTTCTCAAATAATCAGGTAAAATCTTGAAAAATTGACCATCGAGCAATCAATACTTTTCGGCGTCGTTTTTGTAAAGTAGTGGACTTTTGATCCCTTTTTCGGAGCAAAGCCCATGGCTTGCACACTGAGATGCTAAGCACATCCACGACTCTGCAAAAAGTGGTGAAAGTATGAAAGTGGATGATGATGCTTCGCAGAGGATCGCACTGGTCCTACTCTATAGTTTTTGAGCAATATCTCCTCTTAAGAAAGGCAAAGTGTAGTACGTCCACAGCAGGTACTGGCTGTATGCACCCCATGAATATGGCGCATCCATGCTTGTCCTCAGAGCTAAACAGCGCCCTGCCTCATCTCTCAATTGCTTTGAACCTCCCCGAAAAATTCTGATCGGGAAGAATATGATGTAAACAACCATTCATTCTGCGAGGTTTTCATGTGAAACCGGTAAAATTAGCGTGGCGAAACTTTTTGGTGAACGGTTAGTGTAATTTTGAATCCGTTCTATCAATGCGATGTTGGCTAATTAGAACAACAACAGATGCACGCTACATTCCCAGCCTAGAATATTTCCAGCTATACAGTGAGTGTTTTGAAAAGTTGAGTCATCTCTTTTTGACGCCACTTTTGCACGAAATTAACTTTTTGCTATGTATCTGCGATGAATTCCAGGGCTTAGAAGATGTCCAAGTTAAAAGTCTTACAGTTACTGCAGACTCCTTGCATTAGGATCTCATTTTTGCCTTAGCAAATGCCTGGTGGATCCGTTTGACTCGCGATTTTCAACCGAAACAGATTCGCTCACTTCTTTACATAATCAACCTGGGTGCTGCTGGCGTGCTATAGCCAAAAATCAGCTCGAAATCTTGGCTGCAGCTTGCGCTACGAATTACACTGATTCGCAGAGGCTCGCTGTGTCCTACTCTGTACGCCTTACTCATTCATGCCTTGTGATGGCATTGAAACTCACCGGACGATGCCGAATATCACGAATAAAATGTAAACAACTACTCATTCCAAAAGCTTTTCCATGTGAGAACGGTAATTTTGAGAGGATGAAATTTTTCGCAGAAGAACAAATGCAAATTTGAATAGGTTCTTGAACTTTTTCTGGCTAGGTACTTGCTATAAGGACAATAACACTCTGAGCCACATCTCTGTGCAAAAATCTTCTCAAATGCTCAAGTAAAACCTTGGCAAATCGACCATCAAGCAATCAATACTTTTCGGCGTCGCTTTTGTAAAGTAGTAGACTTTTGATCCCTTTTTTAGAGCAAAGCCCATGGCTTGCACATTGAGATGCTAAGCACATCCACGACTTTGCAAAAAGTGGTGATATGGATCCGATATGCGAGCCGAAAGCCAATTGGACCCGGCTGACGCGCAATTTCTGAGGGATCCACCTAACAAATCCGCTCGTGCTTTCGCATGGTGGACTTTTATACTGGTAGCATGCGCTATGCAAGATTTGGGCTCAGGACGTTGGCTGGAATTCGCGCTATGAATTTCGTAACAGACAGACATTCAGACACACACACACACACACACACACACACACACACACACACACACACACACACACACACACACACACACACACACACACACACACACACACACACACACACACACACACACACACACACACACACACACACAAAAAAAAACGTAAACACCCTTAGCGCGTTACTATAGTAGGATCAATTTCGAGCTAGTGCAAGGGATGTTCTAGGCTTTCATTTGTATCTGTATTTCATGCTTTTTAAGCTAACGATAAACTTGGCCAAGTAAAACAACAACCTTGGCATTAAAAAAACCAAAAAAAATAGTTGCTCTGATGTAAACGCTGCTAATTGCTGTTATTTTGGTTTACTAACCCTGTAATATGGGCAAAAATCTGCTAGTTCTATAGATCCATATCCGTGCACTGGATTTCCTTTCGCATCTACGTATAAGTTGTTTGCATTGTAATTGAATTTGCTTTCTACGTTTTTCTTCTTAGTGTCCAAGTTGCAACGCACTTTTGCTTTTCGAGTATCAGTACATCTGAAACTAAACTAATACGACTCCAAAATCATTTTTTGTTCCTTACCTCATGTCTCCGTATACTCTGCAAAATGGATATGGATCTTTGGAATGTGTTTTGATCCAAGTCATGCAGCTTTGTTTTGCAAAGCTGCATCCCAATCCCTTTCCAAAAGTCATGTTCTCGGCTTTTCCAAAACTGATTTATCATTTCTTTGCACATGGCAAAAAAAAGTACAGCAACGTACTCGTAATTTACTTTATACCATCCTGAGTCTTCGAAAAGTGCCAAAGTGATACGACTGATCGCGAAAACTTGTGTTGTTACACCCGTCATTGCTTCATTCTGCAAAGAAACTCTTATACAAAATTTAAGAAAATGTTGCAGTTTAATATTAGGAAATATTATACAAGTTGTATTTGAGGCATATACACACTTACTGTCATTTTCTCATTATGAGGTTATCAAAGGCAACAAAACTTATCAGTAAGAAGATAGCAATCCGCGTTTGTAACGCCGAGCATAAGTATGTTTGTGATAATGTGAATTTGAGCAGTTCACGCGGATAAATCATTTTGGCATTCTAGACGCTTTTTGCCGACAATACAGGGAGATAAAGAAATGCTCTGGCAAAAATTTTTTGAGTATTTTCCAATTTCAGTTTTACAGTGTTCTTATACGAACACCCTATTTGAGCTTGATGTTTTAGCTTGAATCTTCTTCAGCAAAGTGAACTTAGTAGTCTATAAACTATGTAAACCATCAGACACCTCGTTTCAAGTATAAATTTGCCTCATCGTAAGCGGATAGTCGGCAACTTATCAATATTCACAAAGAAGAGCGTGAAAACAATTCGCTCATTCTAGACTGTGAGCGTTACAGATTAGTATTACACGCTTGCCAAGCCAGTTGAATCAAATGGTAACTCATATGTGCGGTATATAAAGGAAAATTTGATAATTCGATGATGAACAGATAATTACCTTTATATTGCAAGGATTTGCGCGCGCAGAATGGCACCATTCAGCTGTTTTCGAGCAAAAATACCGCAGCTTTTTCCTTATGACCAAGCTTTATCGCATCTGACCAACAAAGGGGTATACTATGTTAACCGACAAAGCTACCTAATGCATCTACACTAACTGCAAGTGACGCTGTCAGGAAGCTGCTCTTCAAACCTAACCTTACCTCTAAAACTCTTTTCTCCCAATGAGAACCTGCTGTCCCACTGGAACCTTGACTTTCCAGTTCAGCTCCTTCCAAACTTGAACAATTGAAGTAGTTTTGAGCTTCTCTTTTTACATTAGGTGTAACAATCATAAGAACGCTGTGCGAACCCTACAATTCAAGATCTTGATGGAAACTTTAACGGTCTGGCAGATTTTTCGCTCAATATTGTGCTTACGGGGTCAAAATAAAACGCGGTATTTGCAACTGAACAAATAGCTACCCCTTAATGCCGGCCATTTGCGCATGAAAAATGCAAATGTCGGCATTAATAGCGCGGCTATTTGTTCATGCACAAATTCTATTGCAATATTAAGTGGAAAATTCGATAGCCTATTCTTAAGAATAAATGATTTCAGTTTGATGGCTGCCTCAACATTTGTCTCTGAGGTGTATGCGAGCTTTAACATCTTAGACATTTGTACAGTGATATCGCAAATCTGCTGAAATCTGTGACTTACATTTGCACCTTAGTTAGATCTTTGTGAAGTTTGTGCGTCTCTTTGTGCGTTAAAAAAATAAGAAAGGTTGCGATAGGAATCACTATGGGTTCAAAAACTTAATGTAACCGATTTTCGCCAATTGAGTACGACTTGACAATCTATAACATCATTAATTTAAGGGGGGGGGGGCAGAAAAGAAATGCGAATTTATGATGACCGCTTCTTTAATTTAGCACTAGCCTTCGTAATCGAAAATCGTTCTTTTAACTTTCAGAAAGATTTTTGGCAGACAAGTTGAATGCAACAGAATTATTTCAAACTTACTTTGCCTTTTGCGCTCTCCCAATCTAAGCGCTCAATCTGTTCAACTATAAATGATTTATGTGCTGCATTTTTTGCTCTGAAATAATGACCTGATGGCATTGAGATACACTTGAGAGTCATATGCGGACACGCACCCTCTAAATGGGACGCGAAATCGTTGATAAAGGGAGTTGGAGAATACAAAAGCATGTATGAGTTCGTGTTTGATTGTAGCTTCCCACTGGTCCAATTCATTGGCCTTCATTTTAGTAAAAGATTGCGGGCAAATGTTGACAGATCCTGCTACAGGCCTAAAGTACCAGAATATTAACTAAAATAGACATTTTTTCATAAAATATGGGATGAGCCAAAGTTTGAAAGTTAGAAGGAAAAGAGCAAATAAGGGTTTTTATTACTGTTACAACTCTTCATTCAAAACCATGTCACAGAAATTGAAATCATGATGATCAGAGCTGGCCGAAGTGAATGCTTGAGCAACTAAGTTGAAGCCTTTTTCATACAAAGGTATACTTGTAAACAAAACTCAAGCCCTTCCAAGTCGATCATGAAAAGCTTATTAGTGGATTCTTGCATTAAATAGCATAGTCTAAATTTTTTTCAATAAGGAAAAGAGGCAGAGTGCACTGCGGATGAGAGAACTTGCATGTTCGGAATCAAACAGATCTTTAAGCGCAGTTCCACAGCTTGAATAGTCTTCCTATTTACTAATCCTTAATTTAGACAACATATCTTAAGCAACTTGGGCGATAGCATGAAATCAATCCTCTCCAAATATTTAATTTGTTGAGAACGCAAAAACTAAAATCCAATTTAGTATTTACTTTTTCATGCGAGGATGTTAGTTGGAAACGTATAATATAAGCGTGATTTTGGTTTTCCCAATCAAGATTCTTTGATAACTCCCACTAAGTCATACAATTTTTCTACCTTGAAATTCTCGCAGTCGCAAATGTGAAGCATGTATAGCAAATGGAGTTGATATTTGTTTCGCAACAAAAATCTGAAGAAGATTGCACCTACTCTGTCGACAGGGAAGAATACTTGATGGAAATAACCATATATTAGATTACTGGGCAACCCTGATCTCAAGGCAAATCATCACCAGTTGCAAACTTTTCGTAATCGTAAAAGAAATTCTGACCCTTCTTTACCCGGAAGAGCGCTTCCGAAGTTATAAGAACTTATGATGTTAAGAAATCGTCCGTGATAAGAAATTATGGTGTTAAGAAATCGTGCGTGCAAAGAGCAAATTTGGCAATGCATCCTGCAACCATTTTTTGGCTTAATGCTGGACTAGAAACAGCAGCTAAGTTAACTTATACAGACTACACTCAAAGATGAGCCATAAGGCAATAATGTGCCTAATTTCGCAATTTGTATATGCAAATTTTTTGCAATGATACTGCTCAGAAGACTGCTGCTCATAAAAAACGTTCAGCAGATAGGAAACAAGTTTGAAGCCACCGTTCTATGTTGCACGCAATGCTCTGCAGCTTGTCTGGATTAGCAGGACTAACCATCGCCTTTTGAGCCTCAATTTCTGTTGCTGACAATTTTGCGTTTCTCTCAGCATACGCTTTTGCTTCAAAAAGTTCATATGACATTTGATGAGCATTGTTGCATAGCGTTGTTTTATACAGGGTGTCCCAAAAATGTGCCTACTGTTTGTTTGTATATAACACTCTTATCACTCTTATGAAGTCTTTCTAGAAACTTTAGGTATCAGTTTGTAGAACTGGTTTCAACTTAGAGATCTACCAATATGGAGTAAACCAAAAATCCATCTTGATTACTGTAGAAGTCAGGTAGGAACTTGCAACTTGCATATGGCGTCGCTGTGAGGAAGGCTGTTTAGAAAAGAAAGTTCTTAAAAAATCCGAAAGAATATGTAACAAGGTTTTTTTTCATGCATGCTGACTTCAATACACAAATTTTTGAGCGTTCGTAGAGCTTTTCGAATGGCTTTGTCGAAATTTTGATGAATAGCAGGAATTGCTTGCTGTAGTACATCTGGCTTGACCTGTGGAAAAAGCTTTACGGTGAAAAGCGAGCTTCACATTGGAATCAGCGATTTTAATTAATTTTCAGCTTTTTTGGATCTTTTTCAGGGGGTAAAATATGAGCCTTAATGTAGCAAACAGTAGTCACATTTTTCTAAGACACCCTTTACACTCCATTTGCCGATTACAGGCAAAATGATATGCCAAAATTAATCGCAATTCGATATGACTTCCCGAGGCAAAAGGCCTATGTTTGAAAGACTTCAAGTATGTTTTAAGAATCGAACCGATTCTATTGTTTGTGAGACAGAATCACTCATCGCTGTAGCACTTAGCCAGAGTGGCTTGCCGGCCATTGTTTGAGAGCCATTTTCAGAGAGAAAATGGCTTATGACTGATTTGACAGAAATGCTTTGCAGATAACAAGGGTAGATTTAAGAATAGCATTTCAAAAGCTGAGTATGCATATGCGTCAACAAGTAACTTTTCCTAATGAGTAAAACTAATCACTAAACTGTCCGTTTAACATGATCTCCGCATTCGCGCTAAAAAGAATACTAAGATGGCTTTCAACATTTTTGCAGATAATTAGAGCAGTCTCAAAAACCCAAAAGTTTTATAAATACAAAATTGATCTTCAATCAGTATACCGATGAAGTAATCTTTCGCTTTGGCCTTTTCCAAACATACCTCTTAGTAGCCGCATCTAGAGCGCAATGTGAAGCAAAAGCCAAGGTATATTTTCCACAATCAGCTGTGCTTACAGACACAAAAAGCATGAAATCAACACCTCGCAGACGTCCTGTAAGGCGAACAGATATTTGGACATTAACCCTTATGAACAGCTGTGGGGCCGTTCTACATCACGCAATTTGAGTGAGTAACTTTATGAACGATAGCATTTCCAGCCGCTAGTCGGCTACCGTAAGCGGTGCGTTGAACGCGCCGCCCCCTGATTACCTAGCGCGATACTTGCACCTATGGAAAGGCTCTTACGTCAATCATGCTTGTATCATTGCTGCATTTCGGAAATACACAGTACTACAAAAACTTATAAAATTTTCAAAAAATTTCATCTTTCAGATTTTTTTCAATTTCAAGTAGTTCATCGCTCTTTTCTGATGTGTTTTTCTCCAGTATACCCATAAGAACGTCTGCAAAAATTTGTTTTGAACGCTAGAGCACATTTTTCTTTTGACATAATTAGACATGTAATATATACCGGATGTATGAGTCAAAAACTAGGAGATTTTGCTTGAAAATAAGTCATCTTATTGAATAAAAACAATTGTCACCGAGAATCTACCACAGAATTTCCTCTCTCCGGTTTATTGAACCATCATCATAGCTAAGCAAATTTTATTATAAGTTTTTGCAGTCTTCACGTTCAAAAAATTTAATGAAGAATCTTCGCAGGCACTACTGGAAAACACAAAATTATAACGAAAGCAGTTTTGAGTAAATACCTACCTTAAAGGCAGTGTCCCGGCAGATTTTGCGTTTCCACCTTTCTGCAAGTCTTAGGCCTTTCCGACTCGTAGAACCCGAATCTGAGCTTAGAATCGGGTGAAAAGACCGTTTTGGGGAAATTTCCCTAGTTTACTCGGACGAGAGTTTCAACGGAAATTGGGGAGGTCCCGGTACGAACACCTTGCCGCCTGTAATTTTTACTTTGGAATAGTATGCACAATGCGGAGAGCGGTAATGGGGTCCCGCACCGAGCAGGTAAGCGAAGTCGTTCGAGCGCGCGCCGATTAGGCCTGCGCGCGCCAGTTCTGGGGCTATTTTCTCGGCGCAGGGGGGACATCAACAAGCCGGACTAGGCTTAGAGGTTAGTGGGGTGGCCAGGAACCCCACCGCAGCGATATCACCCAGGGCGCACATCTGCCTGGACACTGCCTTTAAGTAAAAATTATGAAATCTAGGAAAGTTATACTACACTTGTAAAACTGCTACCTCTGATAGAAAGCGATTGGTAATCTATACGAATTTGCTTGTAATCCTGTCTAAAAGTGTGAGGTCACTCAGACAATCATGCCTGAGATAGCCGACATTGCCTTTCAACACTTCAATGAATGTCAGATGTTCGGGTCAGTCATAGAGTCAGCCCAGCTAAACTTCAAAACTTTTCAATCGACACATAAGTACCACTTTAATTGTTAGAAAAACAACAATCTAAGATTTTGTTAGTGATTTTTCTTAGAAGAAGCTTAGAAGAAGCTTCGTACAAGCTTACAGTAACTATCAAGAACGTTTTTTAGTAGACTAATCAATATGATGAAAAGCTGTAGTGCAGAAAACTCGCCCAACCAGCTAGAGGCGGTGCTAATGGTGCGTACCTTACTGAAAGATGCCTGCCTCAGCGCGCGCTATCGTTCATAACGTTCGCCATCCCTCAATTTCATTGCCTTGCGTGATTCTCCTGACAAGACAACTGTTACGAATCCATCGCAAGCCGATCGCCTTGCATTTTGAATGTGATAGCTTCCCGACTCGACCAATCGTGAATAATTATTACACCGAAAAGATGGGGGCATGCAGTGGACTCGCAAGAGACCTGTCTTACAATTGAGTAGATTTTCCGCTTAATATAGTGTGCTTGCACTGAAGGTGAAATGAGGGAAAATTTGCGCGTGAACAAGTAGCCACGCCAGTGAAGCCAACATTTTGTGCGCGCAAATGGCCGGGGTCACAGGCGTAGCTAATTCTTCACGCGCCAATTTTACCGCATTTCACCTTTAGTGCAAGTACGCTATATTAAGCGGAAAGTCTACTCGACTTTACTTCGTCGTGCTCGATTTTTAATTGCTACGATTATCCATAATCTTCGGTAGCCGCTTACCCTAAAAGCAAGATTTGGTATGTACGCAAGCTGTAAGCTTGCAAAAGCTATGCGCCTATGCACTTGGATTCCACCGCGGTGGATATACAGACATCTGGCAAAGTGCCAGATTGCGTATCACCGTGATTAATGAGAAATCGCAGGAGGTATATTCGAGGCCTAACAGTTATTAGATAGAATCACGCTACGTGATGAAATTGCATGGTGTATGCCCGGCCCTTTTTCCTTACCGCCCCATGCTGTTAGATTTGTCTTGCATAATCCGTCGGAACAAATACATTTCTGAGATATCAATCAAACGTAAAAAGATAGTTGCACAATGAACGTGAAACACTTACATAATAATAGTCCGCGTCTGGAGGAGCGATCGCGGTTCCACATCGTTTTATACAGTCAACGTCACATATGAAGTATCCGCCAAAACGTTTAGCCCTTTTTTTCTTCGCGCAGCTGCTGTAACTTTGAAGTGAGACAGAAGGAATGTAATCAACTGCTTAAATTATATCACATAAAGTAATGCTCTACTATCTGCAAAGCGCGAGCTTTTGCTTAACTTCAGTCTTGGGTAGATGACCAAGACAATGCTACTACTCAGACATTCATGGTTAAAATGCGCGCATTGAAAACTTATGTAGCGACAAAACGACTGCGGAACTTAATCAAATCTGTCGCGAAAAATTCCGGAACCGGCATTCTGATAGGGAATTTACTACCAGAGACAACTTATTCTCCCGCAGTCATGCATACCGGCAGAGAATCTGAGCTTTAGCGCGAGACTCGACGTTGTGGTATTTGATTAAGGCGCAACTTGCGCTCATTGCTGTTCTCTCGAGAATTTTTATAATGCATTTCATGCCCATGCTTTGGGTATATATGCACTTGTCAGTATTAATGGGATATTTATTGAAAACATTTATAACATTTGTATTGAAAACTTTTTACAACATTTGTGCACACAATATAAATCAAGTAACTGCATTCTTCAAGTAATAGGAGTGTAAACAAAATCAAGCGCCTGAGCATAAAAGTAGCTATGGAACTAATGCATTTCTTCTAGTCAGAGGTGGTGAAAAATGTTCAATCATAAGACATCAAGAAGTGAAGCAGATGTGCGATGAAATCTTGAACTTCAATATTCTTCTTTATCTTCGTCGTCTTCTTTTTGATGATGCATACCGGATTGGGGTCGGGTCGACTGTGATGTGCCACAACAACTCTCACTTCTCTTTAGTCTAAAAAAAAGCTTTGGGATACCGTTGAATAGAGCAAAGCAAGTCCTACAAAGCGGCTTCCGAATTTTGCACAGAGTGCGGTTCCACGTTGAGTTAAAAATCAAAGTCTGAGTTTTTTAGATTCCGGAAAATTAGAGAAGAAATTAAAACTCTGCCTAAAACATTTCTAGGAAGCCCAGACTTATTCACGCCTATGCCTTCATCTAATATCCTCTGCACATTGCTGTAATTTCCCAACGCTAGAAATTGAAAAACATAAATGGGATAAAAGTACGAAGACGTCGTTCTTTCGCAATTTTTACGCTAAATTTGAGATTTTTCAAAATCACTGCTCCTAAAAGGCTGTAATTCTGTGGTTCTACTTCCAAATGTGTGGTGGCAGCTCAGCATGCTTTGCAAAAAAGGCACGCCAAATTTTGGGGTGTATGACTTTATGAACGATAGCATGTGCCAGCCGCCTGCTGGGTACCGTACGCGATGCGCTGAACGCTCCGCCTGCTTGTCAATTAGTTAGAAATGCGTTGCAACTACCAGAAAACTCTAATATTTCGTTCATGCTCCTTCAGTTAGTTGCAATTTGGATATAGAATAGAATTCAAAATTTCAATTGAATTGAAAACCAGCTTTCAGAATCATTTTTCATTATAAGTTAGTTCGCAAGCTCTTTTTTGATGTGTTTCAGTCTTTTGTTCCTAGGTTTGTCCAAATTGATTTTTCATAGCAACTGTGAGGAATTTGTTCCGCAAATGCTCGGAAAAGTGTTTCAATTCTCTTTATTCACATCGATGAAATGACTAACACGATTATCTCTTTTATCAGAAAACTAAGTTTTAAAACTTTACTCATAGCTAAATACAGATTCCATTACGGCGAGAATTCAAAACAAGCATTTTAGGCAAATTTTGTTTCAAGCAAACTAATTTCAATATCTGGTATACATCATTACCTTTGATAATCTGCTTCAATTAACAAAATTCTTTCATTTTGCTCCCATCAGTTTGAATGACCGAAAACCAATTTCAACAAATATTCACTTATAAAATAACTCGAAATTCATCAGAATTTAGAAAAGCGAAATTCGTAAGAATTTAGAAAAACCGTAGTCACTTATAATTTCTCCACGAAATCTGCTTTGACATAAAATAATTGTGCATTACTTCCAGAAACTGCGCTTTCGAATCAAATCGATTGCTGATTTGCTCGAAGTTGCGTGTGAACAGTTAAAGATATGAGGTCACCCAGACAATCATGCCTGAGGTGTTCTAGATTGATTTCACACTTCAAATTTGCTACGAAGACACTAGGTCATTCGGAGGTGAATCAGCAAAACATTCGAGAGATCAGTACCTCACTGGGCAAAAAATCAACAAGAAAACAAACGATTCTTATAATAAGCTTCTCCCCGGTTTGAAGCAAGCTTATGGCTTGATATCAAGGACTGACTTTAGTGGACTAGTGAACATGGCTATGAACCAGTGCCTAAGCTGTAGTGCAGGAAACTCGTCCATCTAGCGATAGGCGGGGCTAACGGTGCGCACCTTATTGACACATGCCTGCCTAAGCGCGCTCTATCGTTCATAAAGTCCGCCACCCCAAATTTTGTTCTCTCAATATCCAGTAATAAGTACAGCATGCCTATGATTTCTAGATGAGGGGTATATAGCGTGAAGTTGGAGCTTCTTAGAATTATTTCAGGCAAAGTTCTAATATATTTTCGAGTTTTCGGTTTTCAGAAAATTTTGTGATTTTAATTTTCAACTTAATGTGGAGCGGACTCTGTGCAAAAGTTTGGACGTCACTTTCTGAAGCTTGCTTTGCTCCATCAAAAGGTATCCGCGGGTTTTGATGGTTGATAAATATGGGAATTATTCAAAAAAAAGTATGCTTTGCTTTATCAGAAGGTACCTCAGGGTTTTGATGATTAATAAATATGGGAGATATTGGAAGAAAAGTGAACGAACGGAACTTATGGGGCAACCTAATTTATATTAGGTTGACGCAGAAGTTCTTGCGTAATTCAGAACAAAATTCAATGACTTTTCAAAAACTAAACCTAAATTACAGTTCGGTATTCAAAAAAATATGAAGGGGTTTTCTCTTTATAACAATAGTTTAAGTTTTCTTACATTGCAAAAGTCCATATGTCACTTTGTCATGCTTCAATCTCGTGGGAAATAAAAACAAAAAATTGAAAATTATTATTTTACCGGGTAATCTCCTTATCGCTTCAGTTTATTCATAGAAACAGGAATTGGACGTAGTGCCTGTTTAAAACGCTGCGATGTTTTTTGAAGCGCCAGAAGGTGTTTCGCTAAAAATTGCAGTAATGAAGGATTTTTTTCTGTAAAATGACATTAATCACAAAATTTTTATTTTTGTGTCATTGAAAAATATAGAAGCCTACCACAGTAACGTAAAAACTTTTGCTGTGTAAGTGATTTTGCATATCTTTTTGGCTCAGCTACAGCCCTCTACGATTTTAGCCCCAAACGTAAAACCGCAGATGTGACGCCATTTTTGGAAGCTTCATTCTGGGGGCTAAGTCATGGAATGTTATGCTCAAACATCTGTTACAGAGCGCAAGCCTTCTACTACTTTTGAATTGCCAAATTATGAATTTAGGTTTGTATTTGAAAACTTATTAAATTTCGTTTGAATCGCAAGGACTTTCGCGCAAATCTAATATCACCGCCAGTAAAATAAGTTCGATCGTTTCGGACTTAAACTTTTAAATGAGCAATTTTCCCCCAAATTGAATATGTATTGCACATGTATGTAGTGGCAGAGTACAACACCCAAACCCTATAGATAAGCCTACTTTTGAAAGAGTCGCCTCCGATGTAAAGAACAAAAGAACGAAAATTACACTCTTCGCGAGTTAACAATAGCATCCCGATAGCCATAGCTACCGAAAGTCTTTCGGATCAGCAAAAGCAAACTCAGTGTCTAATGCTTGCTTCAAGAAACTGTGAGTATGCTTACCCAGGGCACCCTTTTTGTGGCACTTTCTCGGCAAAAGTATGCATACCGAAGTTGCAGCTCACTCAGTTGCCTTGAGCGGAACTGCTGTGGATCCCTTCGATGCAATGACTCAAAAGAACAAAAATCACACTTTTTTTCTGAAAGTTTACAAATCAAAAAGAAAGCTTCCTTGGACTTTCTTGCTACATAAACACAAATATCACCTTATTGCAGCCAGAATGATTGCGTTTGGATTATTGCAAATAAAACTCGATTCTTCAGCCAAAAATGATAAATTCTCAAGACAAAGAAGAAGCGAGCAGCGAAGAGTGCTTGTTGCATTACTTGCCATCCAGAGTGTGGAAACATTATTCAAAATTTACGAGGACTGGATGTTTGGAGAAGAAGATACATATTAAAGGATGAGAAAGATGTTGTAACAGTGTTAAGGAAGGTGTCAAAAAGTTACTAAGCACATTCTAATTCAGAATGGATTGTCGATAGGTTGTAATCAAACCGCTACTCGCTTTGTGTGGAAACAAAAAAATGATGCGTAAGAAGTATAAACTCACGCGACCGCAACGAGCTTGCCTGTTGTTTGAAGGTGCGGTGGAATTTCTTTTCGCGCAGTTATCCCTCCCTCTCTAAATCCGGCGAAATGATTGCCTGGCTCGGTCCTTGTGCGTCATGCTAAAAGCTGCTCATTTCACAAACACCGCAGTAAGTTCAAAAGCTTGTAGAGAAGCTTGAAGAACAAGATACGATTTGAAAAAATCTATACAATAGGAACTTAATAAGAAGAAAATGCAAAGACAGCAATCAAATGCAGCCTGAAAGCGGAAGCGACGCCAAAAAAATGAGCGCAGTTCAAGTCGCGCGGTTTGCCGCGCTTGATTTGGTTGCGTACATATGAAAGCGCGAGTTAAGAGGAAGTCGCGACGGGAATCAACGGGATTTCTCCCGCTTTGTTTTTAGTATCGCAAATACCCAGAAAATCGCGACATAAGCGGGTGTGCCGCAGCACTACCCATTTTTTCGCAATTTCCCATTTTGTAGGCGGATCTACTGCGCGAGTTAACCACGAATGTTTGAGTAATCTGAAGCCAACAAATGTGCAAAATAGCTCCGGAGGAACCCATGTCCTTGTGACAAGCGATGCGAACTTCGATAGCTTTTTAACACAAGAGATGCCCAAACACCTCTGCACATTCGCAAATTAGAACATCCGCTCTTGCCAGCAGCTCGTTTCATCGTTCAATTATGGCATGATTAAAGCAGAAGAAAATAAAGGGTCAGTAGTTTCAAAGTTTTGAAATCATGAACTGTGTTGAAGCGAGCATGTAATGTAGAACTTACGGGACAAGCTGCAACGAGCTCAAACGTTTTACTTTGATTGTGCTCTCGAAGTAGTCGCGAGCTGTTTTGATTAATCCTCCGAGTGTTTTCTGCTGCTCCTGATTAAGCCTATAAAGAGAAACATACAGCTAAAGGCACTGTCCACCCAAGTTGGAGCCTTGAGCTTTTTGGCAGCATGTACAATAGAAGCGCCTACTACCAAGCCAAAGTCTGAGGGCGCGAAATGTTGCTTTAGAACGAAAAAATCGCACAGGAACAACAAGGAAAGCAGAGGATTTCTGGCGTCAACTCTTCTCCAGTAATGCCTGCCCTCACCCATCCAATCACCGTTGGGAGAATCTACCCCAGGGCCCAACATGAGTTTTTCTAGGCTTTTCAAAAGCGAAGTCCCCCTTCATTTTCGCAAAATTTTGCAAAGTCTTCTTTGACTCGCAGCTCTAAACGTAACACCCTCAAAAAAAGAAATCGAACAAAAAAGTCGCAATTTGCTTTCGCCCCAAAACGAAGTTCAGCCTGTTTCCATACGATCTGCGCCGGGTATGATTTGCCCCTCGGGTTCTCTCAAACGGGGATATTCGAGATTTTTTGGGTTCTCAACTTCATATTTGGAATCAGGTAATGGAAAAACTCCGGAACGACGAAGACATAGAAGCCGGGAATTTGGGAGGACAGTGCCTTTGATGTGGTTCAATATGCGTAAAAGAACTTTATGCAACTCAATGTAAAAGGAATTTTCCAGGGCAAGAGTGAAGTGGTACTCTGGAGAATGAAAAACATCTTTCCAAGTTTGGTGACTATATCAAAATTTTTTTTCCAAAACTTTGATGATGTAAATGCGTTGTTTGGTGGAGATTGAAAACTGAACAAGATGCATAAATGTATGTTGACTTACGTGGGCTATAAAAATGTGCAAGTGACTTGTATATTTTTGTAAGTAATTGAGATATTTTAAGATTTTTAAAAATTCAAATTGGCCTTGTAAAAAATTTTTCTCGGGGCATGGCTGATGCTACGCCTCCTTTTACTGATTTCAGAGATTACGGGCTCGCAAAAAATTTTAGAGGTACCCCGAAACTTTTTTCTACTGCGTGGCTAACGCCAAACACCTTCAATCGAAAAAAAATCTTGCCCCCCCCCCCCCGCGCGGGTGGCGACAATGCGCGTAAGATACAGGCAGTGTAAAACCGCCTTTACTAATTTTTACAAAATTTTACTTGTGGCATCGAGTCATATGTCTGCCCCTACCTCCCCCCATCCCCACCCTCCTACCTTGGGGCCGTGTCATTTTAACCGAAAAGTTTTGAAAAGCACAAGATCTGGGAATTGTCGCCTTTCGCACCACGCCCTTTCAATTGCAAAAAACTTGCGATGCGCTGTCATACTGCAAATGAATTCAGCCTAATCACTTGCTTTTTCAACAAATTTTACCCATGACATAAGACAGTTTTTTTTATTTTTACAGTCAAAACTTCCAAGATTCGAGGTGAGTTGAGAACATTGTTTGCATTTTGATGTGTTCATCCCAAACTGTGGGTTGCTCGCGAATCTGCTATCACAGGCCTAGCGCAATGCCTAACTCTCAGTTGCTGCACAGCTCTCTACTTTGCACCCTTCTTTTACAGTGAACGGCTTTACGATGAAGAACAAAATTGAAATTCATGTTTTGGATTTTGAGTTGAACCAAAATCTGCTCCATTTATTACTGTCCCTACAACCCCCAAATTTGAACTATGTCGCTTCCACACACCCTTGAACATTGCTAATTATAAGTAAAAAGTTGCGGCCATTTTGCTTCGTAGCATGGCTTGAAAAATTCTGATAAGTTAAGACATCCATATTGTACTAAAGAAAGTAAACTTACAGCCAAAATGTGCGATCATAGACGATCTCTATTCGGATCCAATCCCACTGCGCGTCACCTCCTCTTATACGTGTTTCGGAACCTCCAGTGTCCTTGTAGGGTGCATTAGGATACTTTGCGTCCTCAAAAGTTGCACTGGGATATTCCGTGAACGCAATGGTTACATCGTCGCTCGAAGGAGGCTGTCGTCAATTGCCAATGTAACTTTTCAAGATGAAGGAAGCACACCCACTCGATAATCACACGCTCTTGTGGCAAAAGGTGTCACGAGAAAGAGCGACAGCAGGCAGCCCATCCTTCATCACTGCTTAAAATGAATCACCTCTCATAATTCCGCACCGTTTCATAACATTTTCATGATGTTATCTAACTATGATCTTTCATTTATAAATGACTAGTTGGCTTTCCCGCTCCAGCCCGGGCCTCGTTCCGTTCACCTGCACTGCAAGCCCCCCCTCCCCTTCCCCTATATGTTATGGATAACTTACCAAGGGACATTCGCTTCAAAACCGCATCATCGTGGTCCTGAGGAAAAAATAGGCTTCACCGCCTTCCTTTCATGAAAATGGGAAAATGCTTTATTGAGCATGATAAGCCTTCGACTCATTAGAAAAACATAAACAAATCAATAAATCCATAGAAGGACCCAGCGAATCGTCGCAAAAAATAGCCTATCATCCGCAGGGGTCGAAAACATATGTGTGCAAATTTTCAATTGAATCGGTTGAGCGACGCGCGTTTCTTTAAAGCACATGGCCTCCAAACTCACAATTTTGAGTTATATACAATACCGCTCACAGAATGTGCAAAATTTCCGTGAATTCCGCGAAATTCCCGAAATTTCGCGAACCTTCGCGGAATTACTGGATTCCTGCGACATCGGAAATTTTGCACATTCTGTGAGCGGTATTGTATATATATGGATGAATAGTAGGTTCAATACTCAGAACTAAGAGCGGGCGAGCCGCGGCAGGGAATGTGCTTACCGGCCCAATTCCCTAAATGATGGGACGGAGCATTACAGCGACCGAGCCGCGGACCAAAGTCTGTGTCAGAAAATCCTCCGAGCCGCGACCTAGGTCAAATGAAGGCCGCGGCTCGGCCGCTCGTAGTGCCTTAGTGCAAAGGTTGCGTGATGTACGACGCATGGTCAGGCTGTCCTCAATGTCCATTGTCCAATGTCCACTCATTGCTTTAGATGTGTTTCCAGTCTTTCAGGCAGAAACAAGATCAATATGTTGTCTTGTTGACAACCTTGGATAGCGTTCGGAGTTATCCAATTTTGAAGTCGTACTTGGTTTCCGAAGCTGCTATATCGGTGACTTCAATTTTTTATGTATTTTTTCGTGTGCCAGAAATACAGTTCCATTGTGTACCTGTGTCCGGCTTAGGCAATCAAATTTTATGTGATGACAAAGCGGAGCCATATAAATGGTGGGCCGAGCTAGAATGAACTACGGACGGCCCGACAACCAGCTGCAGCTGACTCGAGGCCCACCTGTGTCCGAGCCGAAGCTCACCGCCGACTGAGCCGAGGCCCACTCTCCGGCCGGACCGCGGAAGATGCGAAATTCCAGCTAGAAAAGCACCGCGGCTCGTCCGCTCCCAGTGTCTGAGTAAGGCCCGTATGCACGTACGCCCCGCTGGGGAGGGGAGGGGAGTTGGATCCCCAAGGGAACGATCCCCTCCGCCGAACCCCGCCATGACAGAGGGGACGGGAGCGATCCCTTCCCCTGCACCTATGCGGGGATGGTGTGAATGGTTACAGAGGTATTGATCGAGCGAACCCCAGTGCATACGGGGTTCGAATGGGGGAGGGATCCCTTCCCCTCCCCACTCGAACCCCGTATGCGCGAATTTAACTCAACAACGCGGGAGAGGGGAGACATCCCCTACAACGGAGTAGGGGTTCGATGGTGTAGGTCAAGCCGGAGAAGCGAGTATTCTGATTTCAGTCAATTATTACAAAGCATTTTATTCAAATTGATGAAAGATTTTTTACGGGAGCCGGGTTGCTCTCTCAGCGACCTGTAGCTTGCAGTTTTAACTCTCTCTTCCATATTCGCTTCTTGTAAAGAAATATATATCGCAGTTTCGAATACCTGTAGAAGTTTGTGACCATTCACGAAAGTTGCGCATTTTTTATTTGACATGATAGTTTTATCCATTAAGGCTGGTACAACATATTCTAACTATCACATTATATGATAAATTGTCTTTATCTTGTTATCCTAACGTAAAACTGCTTTGAATAAAATGAAAATTAGCAGACTCGCATGTTTCTGAGTAGAGATCCTCGGGGGAGTGATCCCCTCCCCATCGTTCCCCTCGTGCATAGCAGGGATGGCCGCTAGGGATCATTCCCCTGGGGTAAAGGACGACATGCAGCTGATAGCTACAGCGTTTATGGAGAGCTGGCACGATTTGCAGCTTCAGTTATGTGTAGAAATGCTGGTTTGATGTGCGCAGCACCCCCCCCCCCCCTCCTTTTTTTTTCGGCAGCATAACGTCTTCTACTCATTCACTGCAGATACACCTTGACTTCTATTATTGAACACCTTTACGCTGTGGGCAGCATGAGCGAGAATGAGCACCATCCATGAAAGCAGTTGGAATATAATGGATGTAGGAAATATTTCTTTGATGCGCCGACCGCAATCACGGCAGAGAACATTCCGCAACGATTAAATATCGCCGAGACACATTGAAGGTGAGTAGTATCAAAAGATAAGAAAAAAGGAATAATTACTGCAAAAAAAGCGGAAGCAAAATGAATTCCCCGCTCGATTTCCCCTTCTGCATAAGGGGCCCCCCTCCCCTACTCCCAGGGGATCCCCTCTTCGGTATTGTCTTTCTGCATACGGGGGTTTGCGTGGGGAAGGGAGGGGAGCCCCAGCGGGGATCATTTCAATGGTTAAACGCACATCCCCTCCCCGCGGGGATGTACGTGCATACGGGCCTAAGTACCATAGTAGGTTCAATCCATGCAGTTCTAAAATCTAATGCAAATCGAAAGTTGCTCAGACATTGGGAGCCGACGAGCCGCTGCCTATTACAGGCTGGAATTTTGCAGCTCCCACGGGCCGGCTGGAAAGTGGACACTCCTCGGCCCGCGATAAGCCTCAGCTCAGCCGCAACTGGCTCTCGGATCTTCCGTAGTTCATTTCTGCTCGGTCGTAATTGGGCCTTGGCTTACCATTGCAGGTCGTCCGCCTTATCACTAATTTCAAAAAATTTGATTCTTCCAGCTGGACACAGATAATACACAGTATCACGGTCTTTTATTTATTGCCATTTAAGAAAATACGCTACGATCTCCATTTCAAATCAACAAAAAAAATGTGACCATGCCTAAAAGAATATACAAGTACAACAACGACAACATAAATTTCGAACAAGGTCGAAGTGCATTTGTATTCCGTCAGTCTATTCCTACAGTCTCAAAGGCAGTAGTATCTTCTGTCATCAATTACTCCAATGTTTTCTTCAGTCAGCTTTTTTTCCTGCCACTGGAACACCTAAATATCTTAGAATTGCAAATCTATGTAGATGAGCTCACATCGCTCAGTTTCCATAAATTCATCTTTCCTGTATTTGGACGCCCGACATCCCTTCTGTAAATCAAAGTTACCAGTGATCCTAATCAATACTCCACACGCATACAATGTTTTTTGCAGCGCTTGGAAAATGTAGGGTCTCCATAGAATGCGCTTTTTTATCGAAATGAGGTCTGTTCTTCGTTCCTCTTTCTGCTTCCAAGATTCTTGTGTAACTAAATTGATTGAATAGTACCTCGCTGAAATAACTAACTTACGTTTTCTTGTTTCAAACAACTTTCTCTTACCTAGAATACTCCAGGTCTCCTTCAAACCCAGTAATGAGCTCATCATGTCCATACACGAGGCTGTCTTCGGCAAAGTCTGAAACTTGCGGGCATGCACCGAACGCATAGTCGAAGTCATAGTCATGGTCGAAAAGGAAATCTTAGCGTGCGAGCTTTTACAATGACTTGCGGAGGCCAGCCGACTACCAAGTCAGTGCCTTTATCCTCCCAGAATTACTCAGGTACCAATTTAACGTCTCCGAAGGGTAGAGGGCTTGGTTGGCCTAGTAGCGGGATCGAACTGCTTTCGATCTAGTCATAGCGGCACCTCAGACCACTACGCCACTCGTCCCCTTCTGAAACTTGATTGTTTCAAAATCTCCAATAATGACCATACACTTGCCATGACTATATAAGAAACATTGCCTACCTAGCAATGTTTCTTCTACCTCCCTTGGAAGATCTTTTAGACTCTCATCCCGTTCTTTCCTTTTACCGTAAAGCATAATCTTGTTGTTTGTTTAGAGGATATGTGATATAAATCTACACAATTTCGTCGAATGAGATTTGAACTTTTCCCCCTTTGTCGGAAGGAAATACGCTATATAGGTAGTAGCACTAAAATGCTGTTTCTTTATTTCGCGGATTCCACGATTTCATGAGGATGGCGGCGACATCCAACTGAACATGTATATGATTACAACTGCTTGCGCAAGCTTGATTTTCGTGAAGAAAAAACTCAACGAAGGAGTCCTGCCCATATACTTTTCACGGTTTTGTGATTTTTGGACACCAAATTTAGGTAAGTTTTTACAATTAGAGCTGCGCTCCTTTATTTCAATCGTTGGTGTAATTCGCGATAGGTGCGCTCTTAGTATATCGCCTTCAAGAAGCTCATCTCAAGGGATCGTTTAACTCATCTACGCCATCGCATGCTTCGCGCTCTCGTTGTTACTTTGGAGCGACTGAATTTTTAGGAATAAATCTCATTCATTGCTTACAAGTTTCTGACTCACATCCTAAACTGTGTTTAAACGTGTTCGTTTCTGTCGTCTCCATTATGAACATCTTCGATGCTTTATCCATCTAAATGGTACCGTTCTTGACACAGCCGAAGAAATGGGTTCCCTTGAGGCTTTCCTAGCTTTCCTTGGAACATGTTAGTCGTGCCATCATTACTCTCACACTGTTCGTACTTTCCTCAGTTCGGTGGACATGTTGTTGCTAATGCGATACATGTCAAACTCACAATTGGATCATAAGTGAAGTAACTTCAAATGAAACGCATGAAAGGGTTCTGAACGGAACCGTTTTTTCTGAAAGAAAATCTACTCAGAATTTTCGGCATAACATAACATGCAATGTTACAACCAACAGCGTAAGCTCAACTTAATTTCTCAAAACTTATAAGAAGACAAGTCCCATTAATTACAGAAGATCCAATTCTTCTATCATAGTCTCTGATTTTCGGAAATACCGATTGCTTCGTCGAATGGCGCTCAACCGCGCATACTATGGCTAGATTGAAAAGAATTTCCGATTAAATCTTCAACATTCGCAAAACAGTCTTCTTTTCTATACTATCTAAGTGCTACACGGATGTTGTTTTAGCTATTATGCAAGAATAATACTATACATCCGTCTCCGTCAGCTCCATCTTCCTCCTAAGAATGCAACAAGTCTTGCCGACATCTCTTCCATGCTAGATTCGCGATGAAAAAATCTTCCGCTTAACACAAGCCTTGAGCTGTAAAAATCTTTACTGCAATTTCAGTTTGGGCGAACTGAGCGGGATTAAACCTTCGTGCTTACTATTTGTCGTGAACACACGGGATAAGAAGCTGGTCGAGTCCTTGAAGCTCTTCTAATCCTACCATGCTATTTTCCGGTGTATAAATAAAATTGTTCATTTGAATTTCCTCTAAGTATCTAATGTAATGAAGTTGTACAATGACAATGCTTTGAAACTACCTTTTCTTATCATGGTTTTCCATTTTGTCTTTCAGAGCTTCAAGAGAACAATTTCCAGACACTGCGTGTTCGTTCAACGCTATTCGAATTTTTTCAAGCAGATGTGTAGGCGGAATATTGAGATATGAGAAAAGTCAAATCGCAAACTTTCCAGAGTTGTCGAAGCAGAGTTACTGGTTGATAAAGCTTGGTAAAGCCAGCTAGCATTTTTGCGTCATTAATCAGACTTCTAGTCAGGGACATATCGCGAAATGATTTCAAAACATAGTCAGTAACCTATAAAGAGGCACCAACGATGGGCCAGCGGATGCTCCAACAGTGACTGTTACAGGAAAAACAACAAACACAATCGAAGGGATTAAAGAGTAAAACCACCGATAGATTGGCACTTTAAATTTTCACAGTATGTTTGAGTTGGTTATAAGGTTTGTACAAGAGCAACAGAAAGCTTACTGCGACTTCATAAGTTCCCAAGAATCTTTGAAAATCATGATACAATGATGCTTCAAGCAATGTATTGTTATTTTGATCCTCTAAGTGATTGATCTGCACTGCGGAGAGGCTAAAGAGCAGGCAGAACAAAGAACACGCTCATATTTTTCTAGTCGTTTATAGTAAAGTATCTCGAACACTTGTAACCATAAACTTAAGTAAATGTGTAGGAACAAAAAGATTGGGAGCGCATTCAAGGCTACGAACATTGAAGGCAGAAAATATCATTATGCGCGTGATCCGGCTTTTCCATACGTCCATGCATCATAATGAAATTGCTCAAATGCTCTTATATCGCAACAGCTTTTCAAACGCATTACTCACAAAGCATAAAGCTTGAGCTTAAAGAAGAAAGCACTGAACAGTCCACTTGGTAAACTCTAGCTGAATGTAGGCAAATGTAGGCAAACACATCTGTCCTCAGTGGCGATATTTCAAATCGTAGAGCAACCATTATCCATGGACTTGCATCACAAAACTAGCACATAACAGAAAAATCAAGGAAAGGATATAAAAAAGATGTAAAAAAAGCAGAAACATAGATCAAGCGATGAAAAAACTCACGAACGCGCGCCAGGGAGACAATGGTTAGGCACACTGCGCTTCTGCTGCAAAAGCGGCAACCTGGGCGGTTTGGAAGCCTGCTAGCGCAGGAAATCCGCCCAGAAACGGAAGATCGCAAAAGAATGGATACCCTCAGACAAGATTCCAGCCGAGCGGCCCGCGAATTGATGTTCGGCGTGTTGGGCACATACAACGTGCCAGTGCAGGACTAGCTGAACCGGAGGAGCACGAGCGTGCATCACAGCTACCGACTATCCACGTGCGGCCGCTCGTGCGATGTGAAGAAAAATATTCCAATACCGGACGTTGCCGGAGCAACCAATGGTCCCGAAGCGAATGCGTGAAGTGGAAGAGTTGCGAGTTTGAACTGTAAGAAGTTTTCTTATCCTATGTTAATCTTCTTCTTTTTTTTTTGAAATCTCCTTCGTATCACTACTCTCTTCTACATTTCTTTATCTTCTCATGTTCAAACGTTCTTAGCAAATGTTTTATAATGCGTGCTTACTATATACGATTCTTCTTGATTGCATGTAATACATTCTCATAAGAAATAAGTATTAAGGAGTAGCAGTACTGCCTATTTTCATCACGCTTACAACGGTTGGGCTACTCATCTTATCTTTTACCAGTGCGCCGCCTCTGCTTTGCGAGGCTCGCACTGGCACTGCCTTCCGTGCCTTCGCTGCGCCTGCTTCCGGTGTAAAACAAAGATTTTGAATTTTGAATGAAGTTGTGCTGCACCAGCTTACCTAATTTTTGATCGCTTGCTATAGATAGGCGGAGCACCGCGTGACGGTTTCAGTGAGAGGGTAAAAAAAATGCTTTAGAATGGAGGTTTATTGGTGTGATCAATTGAATGCACTGGTCCTTCTACTTCATGGCAAGCGAGCATTCCTTGGCTCAAGTAAGATCGTGCGTAATACCAGGCTCGTAAGCATACTCTCGGGAGTGGGAAGGAGGGCTGAGAGGAAGAAGCGGGGAGGGTCTGGGAAAACATTTTTGGTTTTTTTTATCGAAGGAACATCGCTTTACTCAAAGCAAGATATTTCGTGTTAAGCGACCCAGGCAACACATGCGACACACTCCTAGTTATTAATGAAACACAAGCATGCCGAGCATCACGCCACAAGCATCTTCCGCATGCTCTACCATAAGAAATCGGTGGTTTTTGGACATTAGAAATTCTTCTGATTAAGAACAATTGAATTTTTATTAGAGCTAATGGACTGCTTATAACTTGATAGTCGCCGTAAACAAAAACTACTGCGCGCTACACTTCTGAGCAAGAATTTCCTCAGTTTGTTGAGTAACACCTGTGAGAATTAAAGATTTACTCAACTAGCACTCTTCAGCGCCGCCCTCAATGAAATAGATTTTTTGACGATTTTTCGCATGGAATTGCCCGGTTTACAGCTTTGCATTCAATATAAATCCATGATTTTGCAAGGAATTGTGATACAGACCTATATTTGTGGGCCAAATGCCATGTGAATCCGCTTGGCGAACAATTTTTAAGAAACTCGCTCATCGGATCCGGACCTGCTTTTGCACGGTGGACTTGCATGCTGATATCAAGCGCTACGCAAAATTTGGGCTAAAAGTTGGCTGGAGCCCGTTCTACGAATTTAACAGGCATACACAACACACAAACGCGTAAACACCTTTGCTTTGTTTTTGTAAGTTATGATTTTAATCGTCACGTACTCAGGAGCCACCGATTTTCTGGTACTCTTTATCATTTTTCAAAAGTTGGTTTGATGCTATTCCACTGAATAGCGAAAAACTAAAACTGCTAAATTTTGTAAAGGTCTGCTTAGAAGAGTTACTAACTGGCTTACCCAGCTCCGCCCAGCCCTGTCAAAACATAACATGTGATAAAGCTCTCATCCCTATCCTTGTACAACCTCTCCTTGTGCCCACATTTACTGCGAAATCCTATTCCCGCTGATTTAGTAATCAGCATGCTCACTTGCCCCACTGTGCCAAAAACCAACCTCGTAGCTCAAACTTTTTCAAAAAAATCGATAAAATCGATGAAAGCAATGGGTAATTTTGAAAACCAATATTCTAATCGTAATCAACATGTTGATTGCCCCCCCCCCCCCTCCGTGCCCTCCCAGTCAAAACCTTACAAAAAATCGATAAAACGATATCGATCGACGACGAAAAGTAGCCTAACAAGGGAAATTCGCCGAATCGAAATGGCCGATTGATACGTGGTATACACCCGGACGCGGGGCTCGGGAGGTTAGTATCAAATGTGCTCCCATTAGCTGCGACGCGTTATTGTGAAGCAAGTTATGGCCCTCTGAAGTTTTTGGCGTGTGCATATCTAGAGTACGCACAAATCCTCTGATTGTGGTCGTGTGGTGTAGTGGTTAGTGTCTCGGACTCACAGGTGACCGGTGAGGGTTCGAATCCTGTTGCTGTCCACATGTTTTGCGTTCTTCTCAAAATTCATTTTTTACCTGTTTTATGCATTACTGACGTAAAAAATGACACATACGGGTGGTTAAACTCTACTAATTACACATCCTGCCGTGTCATTCTCACAAGGTACCCCATTAGCAAGAATCGATAGTACGACGTGATTCAACTTGGAGATTGTCACGTAAATACTACGTGCAATCGAAGAAAGTATGTGGGAGTGAGGATTTGGCAAATCTTCAAAGTCATTTGAAAAGCCGTCGCTAAAAAGTCGTTGCTATGTTCTACGAAAATCTTACATATGAAGCATTGGCCGAATTTTCGTGAGAAAAATCATTCCGTAACCCGTGTGTGTCATTTTTTACCTCAATAATACATAAAACAGGTAAAAGATGATTTTTGAGAAGAACGCAAAACATGTGGACAGCAACAGGATTCGAACCCTCACCGGTCACCTGTGAGTTCGAGACGCTAACCACTACACCACACGACCACAATCGGAACATTTGTGTGTTCTCTAGACATGCACACGCCAAAAACTCCAGAGGGCCATAACTTGCTTCACAATAACGCGTCGCAGCTAATGGGCGCACATTTGATACTAACCTTCCGAGCCCCGCGTCCGGGTATATACCACGTATCAATCGGCCATTTCGATTCGGCGAACTTCCCTTGTAAGACACCCGCCGGGGCCCGAAGTGTATGTGTGCAAAGTTTGGTCCGGATCGGTTCAGAAATGGAATTTTCTATTCGGAACATGCGTACATACAAAAAATGTGTGATGATGTGTAGCGGGTTTACATTGATCTTGATATTATGATTATTATGCAAGTTGAATACAAAAGGGAAAGGGAAAGCGGCGGGAAAAGGTCATTGCCAAAAGTTAGCCATCCTAAGCCAACCTCCATCTTGAGCAGCTGTTGGGAATTAGCTGCATCCCAACAATTCGAAGAGGCGAGTTGCGCAAGTAGCTAACATATCGCCCCTACAAAGGAAACAAAAGTACATGAACTATACGCATATCCACATAATTCTAGCCTATCTAAACATTTTCAACTGGTAACCTAAATGACCATACGCATCACCTATATGAAAGATAGTCATACAGTAGACTGCAACAAGAGGAGACACGGTTTTTTACATGCAGTTTCTTCATCTATCTGCAGCTGAGCGCACCTATTTTGTCTGCTTTATTGAAGTGAAGTTTGTCATCACTTTGCATTTTTGATTATAGTCAGTGTTTCTTGCATTTCAGCGACTGGACTTCTTCGTTGAACAGCCTATACACAATTTCATCGCCTAGACCCCTTGCTGTTTGATCCAGCCAATCTCCGCCCATTCGAGCTCATCTACATCAGGGGCAGTATATCAAGTAATACGACTGTGAATGCGAACAAGCCGTATAATTGATTCAGCAATATCTGTAGTATATTCTGAAAAATAATTCTTTGGGTTCTGATATAAAATGTCTCTTTATTTTTGAAAATGTAGTAAAGTTCTTGGTACATTCCTTCCACGCATTTGAACTCAAAAATGCCAACAACAACGGACTATTCAACAAAATCGGAAAATTTGCTCGTCCGGTGTTAGTCGCCAGCTCGCTCGGCTTTTGGCGATCGGACGAGCTCATAGCAGTGGCCCTGCAAAAAGGTAGAGTGGTCTGGCAGAACAATGCACCGCACGGTGGTGTTTGTGGGCCATTTGGCCTAAATTTTGTCTGAGCTGCTGTGGGTGGCCGCTTTTGTCGCAATTTTTGAGCTAATTACGATACTAAAACAGGGGAAGTTCGTGACACCCGTCGCGGTTTCCGATTTGTTGCGATTTTATATGAGCAGCCAAACAAACGCGGTTCATTCCGCAATACGAATCACTCTTTATTTCATGGCATCATTTTTACCGATCCTACGTCTGTAATATCATATCTTTTTCTTTGGACCTCTTTTACAACCCAGTTGATTTGCCCTTAGTGTCTTATTGTTGTACCAGTGCGTCACCTCTGCTTCGCAGAGGCTCGCACTGGCCCTATTTTCTGTATGCCTTACTCATTCCCGCATAATAATGATATTGAAACTCACCGCGCTATGTAGGCTATCACGAATAATTCGTAAACAACTACTCATTCATAGAGGTTTTCCATGTGAGATCGGTATTTTCGCGTGGAAAAAATCTCTCCCGGAAGAACAGATGCAAATTCGAAAAGGTTTTTGAAATTTTTTTTGCTTGGTAGTCGCCGTAAGGACAATAGACATAGTGTGCTACATCTCTGTGCAAAAATCTTTTCAAATGATCAGGTAAAATCTTGAAAAATTGACCATTTACAAAGCAAATGTTTTTTGGCGCTGTTTTCGTAAGGTAGTAGACTTTTTATTACTTTTTTAGGCTAACGTCTATGGCTTGCACATTAGCTTGTCAAATATATCCTTAACTCTGCAAAAATTATTACTACGGACCAAATTTGCTGGCCAGAAGCCAAGTGGATCCGTTTGACGCGCAATTTTCAATGGATCCACTCAACGGATCCGCTCATGCTTTTGCATAGTGAGCTTTCATGCTGGAAGCGTGCGCTATGCAAAATTTGGGCTCAGGACGTTGGCTGGAACACGCTCTACGAATTTCGTGACAGACAGAGATTCACACAGACAGACAGACAAACGTAAACAACCCTTAGCCCGTTATTATAAGTCACCAGTGCGTCACCTCCGCTTCGCGGAGGTTCGCACTGGCTCTCCTATCCGTTTGCCTTTCTCATGTTCGCATAATGATGACTTTGAAACCCACCATGCGATGCTGAACATCACAAATGAGTAGTAATCAACTGTTCATTCTCGAAGAATCCACGTAAGATCGGTAATTTTGAGAGAAAAAAAACTTGTCGCAGAGGAACACCTGCGAATCTGAATAGATTACTGAAGTCCATAAGGATAATACTTTGAGGAAAATTTCTGTGCAAAAATCTTTTCATATCTCAAGTTAAAACCTTGCCAAATCGACTATCTAAGCGATCACCACTTCTTGGCGCTGTTTTCGCAGAAAAGCAAACTTTTTGAGCATTTTTTGGGCTAGAATTCATGAGACGCAGATGTACTTGTCAGGCAAATCATGACTTCGCAAAAAGTCAAATTCATGACCTAGTTTTGCGAGCCCAAATGAGGGTGGACCCGTTTGATGCGCGGTTTTCTGAAGGTTCCAGTTATCGGATCAGCTTGTGCTTTTGCGCTGTTTACCTACATGATGATAGGGTACTACGACCAAAATTTCAGCTCAAGACCTTGCCTACAACAAGTTCTATGAATTTCGTGACAGACAGACATAAACACATATACACACAAACAGACAGACACGCGCTTTATCGTAATAGCGAATATCTCGTCCGTCACCCCCCCCCCCGCTTCGCAAAGGCTCACGCGGTTTCAACATCCAAGTCCCTCAAGTGCTCGCATAGTGATGCTTTGAAACTTACCGCGCTTTCTGGCAATCACGAATGAATTGTAAACAGCGCTCATGCCAAAAGTTTTTCCATGTTCGATCGGTCACTTTAAGAGAAGGGAAAACCTTTGTGCCGAAGAATGAGTGCGAACTTAAATTGGTAATCCAATATATTATGGCTTGATGGTCGCTACAGAGACAGTGATTACCGTGAGTTAGATCTCCGAGCCAAAATCTCCATAAATTCTTGGGTGAAACCTTGACAAATCAACCATCTACGCATGCATATCTTTTTGGCGCCGATTTCGCGTGAGAATAGAAGTTTCGCTCATTTTTTGGGCTGAAGCTCAGGGTTGAGCCAGACTTCGCGGGGAAGCGGCGTACGCGGCGTACGCAGCGTACGCTCGGTATATTTCATCATAGGAGCATACGCGGCGTACACTGCGTACGTCGCGTACGCCGCGCAGTCTGGCCCAACCCTCATGGTGTGCAGATTTCTTGTTATACGTATCCGCGATTTTGCAAAAAGCCCAACTACCGACAGATTTTGGCGGTCCAAAAGTCGCGTGCCCGTTTGGCGCCCAGTTTTCACAGGTTCCACTAATCGGATCGGTTTGTGCTTTTGCACAGTTTATCTACATGCTGATAGGGTGCTATGACCAAAATTCTAGCTCAATACCTTCGATGGAAGTCGCTCTACGAATTTCGTGACAGACAGACGTACACACAGACACACAGACAAACAGACGTAAACACCCTTAGCCCGTTAAGTCTATTAAGTCATAGATGATTAGTGCGTCCTCTGTTTTCCGGAGGCTCGCAATTCCTACCTATGTGCCTTACTTGTTCCCGCATAATGGTGGCTTTGAAACTCATCTCGCCGTACTGACTATCACGGATGAATTGTAAACAACTATTCATTCCGAAAGCTTTTTCACGTGAGATCGGTAAATTCGCGTGCACGAAACTTTTGGCAAAAGAACAAATGCAATTTTGTATCAGCGTTTGAACATATCATGGCATGAAAGTCGCCGTAAGAACGACGACGCTATGATTTCTCTGTACAAAAATCTTCTCAAATGCTCAGCTACGATCTTGGCTATTCAACCATTTACGCAAACTACTTTTTTGACGCCGTTTATGTAAAGTAATAGACTTTTGATCACTTTTTTGGGCTGAAGTCCATTGTACATATTCACTCTCAAACACATGCATAGCTTTGCAGGAAATGGTACTGTGGGCCTAATTCTGCTTGCGAGAAGTCGGTGAGGATTCACTCAACGGATCCACTTATACTTTGGCATGGTGGACTTTCATGCTGAAAGCATGCGCTATGCGAAATTTGGGCCCTGGAGGTTGGCTGGAACACGCTTTACGAATTTCGTAACAGACACACAGACAACAGATACACAAAAACACGTAAAACCCTTAGCTCATTATCATAAGTTACGATATAGATTGCTGCTCTTAATTTGTAAGAACACTCTAATGCTAATTCAATCACTTCAGAATCTCAACTGGTTATTTGCTATCTGGTCAAACCCGATCTCTAAAATTTTGATCAAACGAGTAACTAAATCACCGTAGACCAAGGAAGCATGTAATGTAGAGTTGTCACTTTTTATAACTCTAATTATACTTCACTCCAGCGAAGACAGCTGCTGTAAGTCGATCGAATGATATGAAGGAAAAGAGTGCTTATGAAAAGGTTCACACACTGTGGTTGGTTGACCTTTGGCGTGCCTTGAGCTAAAAATATAGTCTCTACCTGTTTTGTCCTATTAATTGGGGCGGGGTAGTGCAGCTTCCTTTGCGGCTTGCGCTTTTCAAGAAGACTTTCGAGCAGCTTTTTGTTTCTTCTCATAAGTCGGATATGTAGCCAATTTCGCAACTGGAGCAAGTTCAGTTCAATGAACTTTGCATTTACCTGCTCAGTTACATCTCGTTTACAGCTGGATTATTGTTAGACGGCTCCCTTTTGCTTGATGGCTCTGCCATCTTTGTTTGGATCGGCATATACTTACGTTCTTTTTTACGCACAAAGTTATAGTCGGATCATTTCATAGGATCATGTGTGTTGTTGCACGCACTATCCACCTTTGGCGTTTCCATCTTGGATTCTAGGAGTAGGCACCCCTGCAGGTGAAAGTTTTCGGTGTTTTTTATGTTTTCATTTCGTATAGGCCAGGGCCCGGCACGAGGTTGTCAAATGACAAGCTAGAACTCGTTTTCGGCAGAAAAAAGGGGAGAAATAGTTTTTGTGGAATCCGGGGCGAAGCCCCGGAAGGAACTGGTAGTTTGTGCCCTCTGCTTATCCTAACATGTTATGTGCCTTAGGTGAACACTGGAGTTTGCGAGCTCAAACCGCACTGTCGCTGATTGCCGCACGCGCGACGTCGCGCAAACGATGTTATTTGCAACAGCATACATGACTAGCTCTCAATGTATGCGTAACGATATGGCACCAAATTTTGTAAGCGAAGGGAGAGAGGCTAGTGGAAATAAAGTATGGAAAACTTATGTGAACGGAACGAGTAAAAAGCATTTTTTTCCGAAAATATTGCAAAATTGGTAAATGAAGATGTGAATTCAAATGGCTCGTTTGCAGCGCGCAGATGACGAAATCGCGCGGGATTTGGTGTGTATATGCGCAGTAGGACTAAGTAACAAAGTATGAAAAATTATTTATTTATTTATTTATTGATACGTGCAAAAACACGTGAGTAGAAATAGTAAAATCAAGTCTTGCAATGCTAGAAAACCGGAGTATTAATGTACAAAAAGAATATCAGCAAAAGATATACATATAGTACCATTTACAGCACAAGACAATGAAGAAAATGGTTTCACGATTGGGAAATAGGACGATTTGTAAAAAAATTTGCTAATGTCTTTTGGAGAGCATCTTGTGCCAGTAGCCTGTTAACATCGGAAACTATTCTCACAGCGAAAAAATTGGACCTGAAAAGTAATTTTGTTTTGGGAACTCTTAGTTTCAGCGAACCTCCTCTAGTCTTGGAGTTGTAAACGTCAAAGAATTTTGAAATATCAATTTTGCATTTTCCTATTAGCATCTTGAGAGCCATGGAGAGATCAAACTTTTTTCTTCTGAGGGCTAAACTAGGCAGTGATAATACTTTGTTGCGTTCATCGCTTCTAGGTATAAGAGAGTAGTTGGGACCCAAAAGTCTCAGAAATAGTTTTCTGGTAAAGTTGTTTTGCACCCTTTCGATAGTAGCAATGTCTCGAACCTTATGTGGAGAAGTTACTGTAGTACCAAATTCGACAATAGGACGAATGTACATCTTGTAGGTAATTAAAACTTTAGCGTTTGTGGTTCTGAGGACCTTGAATAGATTGTAAGTTCGAGAGAGGGCTTTAGAGACAGTGTTGTTGTAGTGAGAAGTGAACTGAAGCTTTTCGGAAAATGTAAAACCTAAATCCTTCACTTCCTTGATCTGAGTCAGTTTGTTTCCATTCAGAGTATAGGACGACTCAACTTTTCTGACACCCAAAGACATTACATGAGTTTTCTGGGGGGATAGAGGCAATTCAAATTCTTCTGACCATTGATTAGCAGCTTCTAGACAGGACTGTAAGAGCTTCACATCATTTTCATTATGAATAACCTTAAACAACTTGATGTCGTCTGCATACATCACGCATTTGATATCTTGATGAGATTCAATGATATCAGGCAAGTCAAAGGTGTAAAGAAGAAAGAGTACAGGGGAGAGGACTCCACCCTGCGGTACTCCACTAGAGATGGTATAGGCTCTTGAAAATTCATTACCGACACGAACTTGAAAGGTACGGCTGTTCAAAAAGTTCTCTATCCATCTGCATGTCATACCCTCCACTCCTATCATTCTAAGTTCAGATAGCAGTTTGGTGATTGGAACTTTATCAAATGCTTTGCAGAAGTCTAAGAATATAACATCAATTTGTTGTCGCTTATCAGCTTCAACAGTCCAATCATTCATGGCTGTAAGGACTGCTGTCTCGACAGATTTACCTTTACAAAAACCATGTTGACATGGAAAAATAATGGAATACTATTCTAAATGTAGTACAATCTGTTCTTTCAAAATTTTCTCAAATGTTCTAGCAAATATAGAAGTTATGCTTATTGGCCGATAATTTTTTGGATCGTTGTGGGGTGGTTTCTTCTTTGGAATAGGGTTACAAGAGAGTGCTTCCACCTGTCAGGAACTTCACTTCTCATATAGGACAGATTAAATAGAAATTCTAAAGGAAAACCAATTTCAGGGAGTACCTCTTTGATAAAAAACAAGGGTATTCCATCAGGAGTCACTGAAAAAGAGCTAGGACATTTGGAAAGGATTGTGACTATTTTCTCTCTTGAAAACCAGACAGATTTTTTCCTTTCCGGAAATATTGGAGCTGGGTAAGAAGTTGCAGATGAACTTTTATTATAGACTTTTAGAAATTCTTCAGCTAGTAGGTTAGCCTTGTCTGTGTCATGTAACAGAGATTTTCCAGAGCTATCCAGAAGTGGATATGCGACATATTTATCCACAAGATGAGTCCTCATATAACGAAAAAACCCGCCCTTATTTTTTGATAGGATAAGCTTTTTCTCCAGATGTATGTGGTACTTGCGTGAAGCTTTCTCAAGTTTACTATTGAATTTTCTGAAAGCAGACCAAGCTTCAGTACTTCCGCAATCAACAGCACGATTCCAAAGCATCTCTCGTTTTTTAATCATGCTTATAAGATAAGAAGGTAGACTTAGTTGATTTTCCAAAACTCTGCGTAAAGAATAAACTTTTCCAATGCGTGTTGTAAAACGGCGAGAAAAAGTTCATACATTTCATTGACGGTATCTAAGGGTGTAAAACAACCCAGCCAGTCAATACCTGATAAATACTCTCGCACAACAGAGTAGTTCGCAATCTTGAAATCCTTGATAAGGATTTCTGTGGCAGGAGTATAAGGCAGTCAATTGTCGAGTGATCACTGTTACCAATAGGGGAGCATATCTCAATATCAATAACCAGATTAGGACGATTGCAAAAAATAAAATCAAGAACGGAATTTCCTCTAGTAGAACCTTTGACAAGCTGCACAAAGCCATGGGTGGTAATAAAATTGGTGAAGATTTCTGTAGAGGTGCACTGAATCATGGAAGGGTCTGAACTGAAATTAATATGAGGGAGATTGAAGTCACCTAGCAAGACAGTGGGACCTTCAAAAGCACTGAAATCACTGAGTGCCTTTGTTAAATTGATGAGGTCCAGGGCGCTACAGTTTGGTACCTTATAGATCAATATCAATCGAATTTTTTCGCTTGAAAACAGTAGTTCGCATACTAAAATTTCATGGGAGTTAGCTATAGATTCACTGAAAACCACATTTATTGGAATAGTTTTTCGGATCAAAACAGCAACTCCGCCTCCTCTACGGCGGATTCGGTCACACCTGATTCCGGTGTATATTGATGAAGCAATACCAAGTAAAGCTGAGAGTTCGTTGTTAGTTTTCAGCCAGGTCTCTGTCAAAAAAATAACATCAAGATGCTCACTACAAAGTTTCAAAACTATTATTATGAAAAACTTATGTGAATGAAGAGCGTGCCCAACTTATTTCCAAATTAGGTTGTCATTTGACAACATTTAGAACAATAGAAAAAATCCGTCAACAATAGATTAGAGTATGTTAGTAGTTCTTACCATGTTCGTTTTTTAGCCTCAGAAGAAAAGGTGGCGCTTGAAGAAGAATTGTACTTGATCAATTTCGACATTGTTGGATTATGCGAAACACGCCAGAGTGGCGCCATCCATTTGCAGCGCAGCTTTTCTGGGCTGCACCTGTACAACAGCGAAATGACAAATGTGAGATGACTAGAAGAGGAGTAGGATCAATAGCGAACGTCTCCACAAGTACTGCGCGGGAGTGGCCTTTTTATCTGACCGCCTAGTCAAAATCCATTTTCTTCTGCATGGCAAAGCAATGCGTGTCACAGTAGCGTTCGCGCCTTGGCAGGAAAAGAATTACGAAGAGTTCATGGAGGAACTTCAAAACGCACTTTCCCAAAAACGCTATGCATACGGTATCCTCATCGGCGATTCTGAAGCACGAATAGGAAGTGGATCGCGAGCCGAGTTTGTAGGCAATTGCTCTGGGATGCGGAACAGCGAAGGCCAGGGTATGATTAAGTTTGCCGAGTCCGAAAAATTCTACGTAATGAACTCGTTATTTCAAAAACCTGAGGAACGAAGATGGACCTGGCGCTTACCGAATGGACGAGTATTCAAAGAAATCGATTATATCTCAACACGGCGACGAAGAATCATAACTAACGTCAATGTTCTAAACAGATTCAATCCTGGAAGTGACCACCGATTCGTGAGAGCCGACGTGAACACCCGCGTCGTGCACATTAAAGCTCGTTCTCGTCAATTCCTACTGACTACTGTGAGCTCAAAATAAAGGCAATTATGCTTAACCAGCGCGTCACCTCTGCTTCGCAGAGGCTCGCACTGGTCTTACTTCATATGCCTTACTCATTCTTGACTAATGGTGGCAATGAAACTCAACAGGCAGTGCCGATTATCGCGACTAAAATGTAAACAACTACCCATTCCAAATGCTATTTCATGTAAGATCGGTCATTTCGCGTGGATGAAACTTTTCGCAAAAGAACAAATACAAATTTGTATAGTTTTTAGGACTCTTTCTGGCTTGGTAAACTGCCATAAGGACAGTAGGCGACGTGAGCAACATCTCTGTGCAAAATTTTTCTCAAATGCTCATGTAAAACCATAGCAAATTGACCATTTACGCAACAATTTCTTGGCGTCGTTCTCGTAAAGTAGTGAATTTTTGTCCACTTTTTTGGATAAAATCCATGGTCTGCACATTAGCATGCCAAACACATCCCCGACTTTGCAAAAAATGGTGATACGGAAACAATTTTGCTGGCCAGAACCCAAGTGGCTCTGTTTGACGCGCAGTTTCTGAGGAATTCGTCCAACAAAATTACTCATGTTTTTGCATGGTAGGCTCTTATGTTGGTCGCATGCGATGTGAAATTTGAGCTCAGGATGTTGGCTGGAACTTGCTCTATGAATTTCGTTACAGACAGACACCCAGACATACATAAACACACACAAAAACACGTAAACAACCTTAGCCCGTTATTATAAGTTACTAGTTGGCTTTCCCGGTCCAGCCCGGGCCATTAGTCACCTGCACTGCAAGTCCCCCCCCCCCCTTCTTATATGTTGTGGATGACTTACCCTGGAACCCGCTTCGAAACCGCATCCTCGTATCCTGAGATGAAAATGAGCTTCACCGCCCTTCTTTATAGACTATGGTAAAATGCTTGATTGAACATGATAAACCCTCAATTTCTTAGAGAAACGTAAACAAATCAATAAATCGATAGAAGGACCCAACGAATCGCTGCGAAAAGTAGCCTATCATCTGCGCAGGGGTCGAAAACATATGTGTGCAAAGTTTCAGCTGAATCGGTTGAGCGGTGCGCGTTTCTACAACGCACATACCCTCCAAACTGACAATTTTTGAGTTTTATATATATACTAGTTGGCTTTCCCGGTCCAGCCCGGGTCGTTGTTCACCTATACTGCGAGCACCCCCCCCCCCTCTTTTATATGTTATGAATGACTTACCCTGGGACATCCGCTTCGAAACCGCATCCTCGCGATCCTGAGGTGAAAATGAGCTTCACCGCCCTTCTTTAAATGACAATGAGAAAATGCTTGGTTAAACTTGATAAGCCTGCAATTCTTTGGAAATACGTAAACAAATCAATAAGTCGATGGAAGGACCCAACGAATTGCCGCAAAAAGTAGCCTATCATCTGCGCCGGGGTTGAAAACATATGTGTGGAAAGTTTCAACTGATTCGGTTGAGTGGTGCGCGTTTCTATAACGTACATACCCTCCAAACTGACAATTTTTGAGTTTTATATATATATATAGATAGATGATGACTCCCGCATTGCTGAGATTTCATTCGCGAATATGATACTAGATGATCCGGTAAATTCTTGGCAACAAATTTGCAAGTTTATCCGAGAAGCTGCTGCTTATGCCGAAGTTCCCTGGGAAGCGATGGAAAGAATTTCTGACAGAACGCGCCTCCTCCTCCAACTCAGACGTGAATTGCAATATGGTATGAAGCAAGTGGTCAATGCCCAGGTTGAATACGCTAATGTATGCAAAGCTGCTCGTTCGTCAATAAAGGACGATCTCTATAGGCATCAACGTCCCATATTGGAAAGAGCCATCCAGCGCAATCGAATAAAGCGTGCATAGAACTCTTACGTCAATGTGAAGTTATAAGCCAGTTACGCCGACAAGATGGAACGATAACTACCAGTTCTACCAAAGCCAAAACTCTTGTAAGTGTTTACTTCGCTGGTCTGTATGCATCCCGCGATCCCAATCGTTGACACAGCCGATCACCGCCGACGAACTAAAAAAAGCAGCCCCGAAAATCCGCGGTAACGCTGCCTCAGGTATTGATGGCATTTGCTCGAAACTGCCAAGGCCGCCGTAGAAGTCAGTGCTCCTCATTTAGCGAACATCATCAACCGATTGTTTGAGGACAACGAAATCCCTGCACTCTATAAAAAAGGAGATCACCACGATATCAAGAACTACCGTCCAATCTCCCTTTCCCTATTACCCACGATGTGCAAAGTCCTGAAAAAAGCTCTAGCAACCTAGTCGAAGAAAAAGTTTGCAAATTCATCCATCGAACAAGCGGATCAGCCAACTTTCTCAACCACTGATCATCTACAAGCAGTCAATCAGCTAATTGAAAAAACCCATGAGTACCACCTGCCATTTGCCTTTCTCTTCCTTGATTTCCAAAAGGCCTTTGATAGCATTCATTTTGATGCAATCTGGAAAGCCCTTGCCCACTTCCAAGTAGACAGTGAAACAATTTTGTGATATAACGCCTATATCAAGCGGCAACTGCCTCACTTCAGCTTGATAACAATACTCATGTTGAAGTACTGAGAGGAGTTCGCCAGGGAAATGCATTGTCACCGCTCATATTCATTGCTTGTCTTCAGTATGCAGTTGATTCTACTCCATGGAAAGATGAAGATGGCTACAATATTTGTGGAAGACAACTCCGTTACCCCGCACTTGCGGATGACGTTCTGCTTATAGGGCGTAATCCAGGTCGACTGTAGACAGTGGATGAGTGAAGATAGGGAAGGAAGTTGGACGAGTTTGTTATTACATTGAACAATAACATCAGAAAACGCGTGAATTCCTTTATTTGTCTTGATCAACTAATCCAGTGTCCACGCGATCATGATAAAGAAATTTCCAGATGCATTCGAATAGCTTGGAGCATCTTTGGCAAGTTACGGAAATTTCTCAACAACAGGAATGTAGCTGTGCGTCCAAAACATAAGTACTTCAAGAGAGTGATACTTGCGACTCTTTTATATGGATGCGAGACGTGGGCGGCAACTAAAAGTTCGCTGATGAAACTCCTCAAATGTCAAAGAGCGATGGAAAGATCTTTCGGTGAAGGATAAAAGATCTGCAAAATGGATTCGTTCTAACACAAAACTGAAGGGCGTGATTTCAACAGCTCGACGAAGAAAACTGAGATTTGCAAGAAGATTATCCATGGCAGAAGGCGAAAATGGACAGAAATTTAGACGTGATGGACACCACTTACTGGACGACGTTTTGGTGATGGTAGACCGCGAATACGATGGGAAGACGATATCCGAAAGCACTGCAAGAACTTCAAGCCTAATAGTACATGGCAAGAACAAAGAAGGAACTATGGTTATTGGAAACAATTAGAACATACTTTTGCAATTTCACTAACTGATTGAAGCTACAAATTCAACCATCACGGTATCTTTGACTACGTTGCAAACCGTTGAAAATGAATAAAAGATAAGTTAATGGTCTCCCTTCTCAAAAAATTGAACGCAGGTTCTGCGAACACGCGCAGTAGTTACAGCAATGCTTGGCGACAATCGGGAAAGTTATGCGGTTTATATTTCCCATCTGAGAGACCTTCCAGAAACTTTTTTAGTGCTCTTAAAGGCTGAGCAATTTTTTTCAGTAAAATGTCTTAGTGGGTTCTTCAGAGTTTGTATTAGACCTCATTGGCCCAACTGCGAAAACCATCTACTGTAATATATATTAGGTCATTCGGAAATTTTTTTCGTTTCCGCACCTTCATATTCAAACGAACACAACTTTTTCCAGGTTCAACCCTTTTCCATCAAATAAATTGCATTGCGTTCAGCAAATTTCTGGTAACACTTTTGTAGTCCTCCTGTACTTTTTTCTTACGAAATAATCTCAGGGGATTCAATAAAGCCTAAAAAGGCGTTTTTAACTAGCTAATCTTTAGTACGTCCTATTATTTTTCAGTAGGCATCGAGAAATCAGAAAATTTGGTGATTGCTAGAGGAAGGTCTAAAGAGTTTGAAAAATGAACAGGAACCTCGACGCGCAGTCAGCCCCTTTTGTGAGAGCCACTTTTCTTTATGTGGTTTGACGGAGTCATGGGCGTGGATGGCATCTCTCATAGCTTAGACGTGTAAGTCGCTCAGTTTTGGAATTTTAAAAACGGTCTTCAAAGGGGTATCAAACTACTCCGCTCTTAAATTACAATCGCATCTTAGCAAGTTTATAGCGTACAAGACCAACAGGATTACATTAATTTGAGTACATCAACCTTTTGGAATGACTGATTGTTTTGGCCATGCTTTCAATGCTTATTCCAAACCAGTGCGTCACCTCCGCTTCGCAGAGGATCGCACTGGCTCTACTATCTACATGCCTTCCTCGTAGTTCCACAATAATGGCCTTGAAACTTACCTCGCGATGCCGACCATCACGAATAAATTGTAAACAACTACTCATTCTGACAGCTTTTCATGTCAGATCGGTGATTTTGAGCGAAAAAAAGTATTCTCCCAAAGATTAAAAGCGATTTTGAATCAGTTACTGGGGTTATAATGGTTTGATAGTCGCCATAAAGATGATGACAACCGTGAGTTACATTTCTGCGCAGAAATTTTCTCACATTCCCAAGTAAAACCTTGACAAATTGATCATCTACGCAATTATTCCTTTTTGGCGCCAATCTTGCGTAAAGTAGACTTTTTGCTCACTTTTCGGGCTGGAGTCTATGGTTTGCGAATTTACTTGCTAAACGAAACCGTGACTTTGGAAAAAGTCAAATTACAGGCCCACTTCGCGAAATGTCGCGTGGATCCGTTTGGCGCACAATTTCACAGGTTCCAATTATCGGATCGGCTTGTGACTTTGCATATCTCACCTAATTGCTGATAGGGTGCTACAACCAAGATTCTAGCTCAATAACTTTGCTAGAACTCGCTCTACGAATTTTGTGACAGACAGAGATTCACACACACACACACACACACACACACACACACACACACACACACACACACACACACACACACACACACACACACACACACACACACACACACACACACACACACACACACACACACACACACACACACACACACACACACACACACACACACACACATACACACACACACACACACACACACACACACACACACACACACACACACAAGCGTAAACAACCCTTAGCCCGTTGTTATAATTCCAAATGATTTACCACAATGTCGCTTCTTGTAACCGCACTTGGCCAATTCTTTGCTGTAATCAATAACCGAGGCCAAGAAAGGATTGCTCCATCAAGTTATGAGCAACGAAAAGAGTCAACGCGCCCTCAATCTGCGAGTGCGACAGTTTGTGCGTAAATGTCACTGAAATTTTTCGGTATTGCGGCTTTAGCGAAGGTGGCTTCTAATAGGGTTATATGACACTTCAGGGCCTGCTGATAATTTTACGCAACCATATTTGCGATTTTCTCTGAAGGACCCTTTGAGAGGCTCGTTTATGTGGCAGGAATACCTTCCAGGACACTGCAAAATATTAGCTTTCACTTCTCTATATCTGAACTTTTTGAAGTAAACTTGAAGCTACCTCAAGAAAGACGTGGTCTTGGCAAATGCATTGCGCACAATGATGGTTTCCTCAACGGTCTTACACTCACGTTTGAACCTAAGGAATGCAATCATTCGAGAATCTCGTTTTCGTATGTCGAATTTAGAGACGCGTAAACTTTCCTACAAAGCGTTTTCTGCAACTTGGGTGGGATCCTCAGAAACTAGAAAACTTTCTCTATAGATCCATAGGCAGCAACCCCTATCAGCCTTCTGGCACCCTCTTAAAATATGGTACCAACATCAAGGGCGCAAAAAGCGAAAAAACTTTCCGAATGACCTAATACATCCATTCTATCTACATCAGCATCAAAATAATACCTATCTCAGAAAAAAACGCAGTTCCACAATCACAATAATTTGTTTGGAACGATTTGGTCGCTGTTCGACAGTCGACCAATTTTATTACACGACTAGCTGATCTGCCCGGTCTAGCCCGGGAAATCACTGATCGGGAATGAAGATAAGGTATTCGGTGGCATTGTAGAAACTGTGTAAAGAACAAAAACAAAATGTGAACACTTATTAGTCGGTAGCATATCTCTCTTTCTACAAATCATGTTCAACACGCAAAACCTAAGCAAGCAGCGCGAGTTAATTGATAGCAGCGCTCATTGTTATCATGAGGATCATTTTTTGTGACACTTTGCCATTAACCGGCTACTTCATCTTCATTCACTGCTTGCCGTCAATTTTTGTGGAGTCGGCAGTACTTTGCACTCGCGCACTTTCCTGGTCCCAGGGATCAACTATAGCGAATGTGAGTTGTCGCTTGTCTTGACATTATTTCTGGTATTGACAAATAATTTGTGCGCAATCTCATGAAAAATTTTGACCCCTCATTGTTTAAATTGAGCATGTAACGAAGAAAGCTTTGATTATAAGCGTAAATTGAGCACCTTCCGTACAAAACACTCGCTACAAAGCACTCATGGTCTCTTGCAAGCTAAGGTTTCCGCAACATAAAATACATTTAGTTCATCCATTTAAATGACAATTGAGACTCACATCAAGAACACTTTTCACTGCACTTCGTCAACAGAAGTTCACAATGAGACATGCCAGCCTTGTTTACATACCCCTGTTTTGATAGCAAATGATAAGAATCATTTTTATTGCAAAGTGCTGCAAATCAATAAATCGATAGAAGGACCCAACTAATCGCTACAAAAAGTAGCCTATCATCTGCGCAAGGCTCGAAAACATATGTGTGCAAAGTTTCAGCTTAATCGGTTGAGCGGCGCGCGTTTCTATAACGCACATACCCTCCAAACTGACAATTTTTGAGTTTTATCATGACTTATAATAAGCGGCTTAATCTGAAGTTGTGTGGAGATTGTCCGTTACGAAATTACAGTGAGGAATGATTTACGATACTAAACATCATGTGAGGTTAAGATAGCGAGTATGGTTCATTTTTAATTACAGCTCACGTTGCAATAAACCGAACAATGATTTGAGAGACAAGCTCTCAGAAAGTGAGTTTACCACGGTTCACGATGCCAGTGCGAACCTCTGCGAAGCAGAGGTGAAGCACTGGTATATATATAGATAGATAACTTTTGCAACCCTGACAAGCTCATCTTCGCTTTTTGCAGTTAAATTGTTTCCCATTTTCAAGTGAGAAATGCAGATCTCATCAACCGCAGTGTCACTTGCATCAGCATCTCCACTCCCGCACTGGACCTGCGTCTCTTCCGCGAACATGCTTCTTAATCACTCCAATCAATTGAGGCTCCGCCTTTCCCACGCTCGCTATGGGCAAGTGATCGAAGAGCGTGTTCGCGAAAGAGGCGCAGAGTTCAGCACGGGAGTGGAGATGCTGATGCAAGCGACACTGTGATTGATAAGCCCTGTATATCTGCTTCCAAGTTGTGGCAGAACGACTATAAGCTACAGAAGAAAGAAGAACGCGTTGAGCTGTAATTAGGGCTCGGCGGTCATTGGTTTCGAGTATTTTCTAAAACAAAATCCTCCACAATTTCGCAGATTTCTTGAAGTTCCCGCGAAATATCTGTCGATGCGTTATTTATGCTTTTTTTGGCTAAAAAGGAGATCTACTGTTCTGACTCGCTCTTTTACCATATGATGGATTTTTAGGCGCTAATCGTCCAAATTAAAATTGTCCAAAACTCGTGTGAAATTCCCGATATTTATGCACCGAACCAACCTAGTAGGATTGGTGTTGGTTTGGAAATTAACAGATTCGGAAACGGGCATTCACACAGTAAGTTTTTGAAACATTTTACATAATATGACTTGCAGTAATATTGATACGTATAGCCCAAAATTGGTGTTATGTGATTGTTTGTGCGCTTACGCAAGCCATTGGTTCGTTTGGGTCTTGCATATGATTCGCGCGCCTGCGAAAGAGTACGTTCAAAGCGCAAAAACTTACATGTTTGCCAGTTTCTACGTTTTGCACGGACCTTGCAAAAACGATGTGTCCTTTGCTTTTCATCCACAAAACTAAATCCATTTTGACCCCAGAACATATAATATGTGCCGATTCCTAGATGCAACGATCGAAACGTCCGTTTGCTACGTTTGTATCCGCTTAGTGAATCAAACCATCCGCCTTCGTTAGGAACTACACTGTACTTTGACTTACTCCGTGTCAGTAATTGTTTTTTTTTACTATGGAGCTAAACATGTGTGAAAGAAATTGCAGTTCGAGTCGGTTTCATTGTTCATGTGAAGGCGCAGTAGCTCAACATCATGGCGCAAGCATCGTTTCACCCTCTCGATCAAGATCTACAAAGACTGAGAAGACGTGGCAGAACGACAAGAAGACATCGCAGAAGGAGCAAAAACAGGACTGAAGAGAGCAGGTAATGAGCATTGATTTCTTGTTCCTCTTTTTAGGTTATGATGCAGTAAAATTGGATTACCATAAACTGTCACTCTATCCGCTATCTTTCTTTGCGAAAATGGAACATTCTGACAGTGATTCAGTCCCTTAAGGCACGCGCCATACTTGATTTGCTTCATCCACTTGATCCACTTTAATCACTTCTTTACTGGTCAGTATACCAATTTGAACAGTAGCGAAGGGGATGAAGTGGATCAAGTGGATGAAGCGGATCAAGTATGGCGCGTACCTAAGTAAGAGCGTGGTGCAAATTCTGACGCGCGGACGAAATTATTTATGTGCTCTCCTCCTCCCCATTCGGCTTCCTTCTACCGCACACTCCGGCAGCTTTAGTAGCCTTGAGAGCAAATACATATGCTTACGAAGCCTCGCTTCAAAGTACTGCATATTACTCGCTGCAAAGTAAAAATGAGCTCTACTATGCTTTGCTTGACCGCGAGAGTCGGTGAGTGCGGCCATTGCACATGCAGGATGCAACAAGGCCTCAAAACAAGTCAAACCCGCATTTTTCAGAATCTTTTTGGGTAAATGAAAGCTGACAGCTGACATGAGGAAATCCTATATAGATAGGAGGACCACTAAGAAAGCTCAACGCGCGTGCAATGACCTCGAACTTACCGATCGTGCAGAGCCCTATACTAATGGTCGAGCCGCAGAAACGCTGCAAATGCGAATGAGATTTTATTACTCTTTGGAGCGCATAAGGACGAGCTTTCGCAAATTTTTTATTTTTCTCCGTTCCAACTCAACGGGATCGGAAGTCGCTTTGCGGATTATTGGTAGACTAACATGCGCACCACTTAGCATCAGACAGGTTCATCAACAGGAACGCAAAATAGATGATTTCTGAACTGGCTTTATAATTATGTCCAGCACTGTATCAGGCCGTCCAGAAAATAATGTCGCTTTTTATTTTCTGGCTAGACACCAACCAGGCGAGCCTTCAGAACGCAGAAGGAGTAGTGTTCGGTAGAGTAGAGCAGAGCACTCTACAAATTTGTTTTGGTGCTTTCGTGTAAGGATGTTCTGCGTGATGTATCAAAATCTAAAAAGTTCTGAATGCTTGAAAAATTGAAAAATTGCAACTTCGTCCAAAAACTTTCTACGGACTTTCTACCCGCACACATCTGTACTATCGACATCGACAGTTTTTTTTTCGACATTTTTAATAGAAAAACTCATAAGAAAGTGAGCAAAATTCGATTTTTTCTCGAACAGTAGTGCTCGAAAAAGTCCAAAAAATTGCAGTTATATTTACGAAGGCTTGTGGCATAGTACCACTCACATCAAAACAGCCCAGCATTGCTTTGAGAAAAACGCGGAAATATTCGATTTTTCAGATTCTAGTTGACGAAAAAATACAGCAACTGCACATATGTATATCAGGTCGTCCCGAAAGTTTTGTCCGTTTTTTTCATCGCTCACTAAAACTCACAGAACAACAATCCATGGACGACTTGGGTATCGACTCAAATTTTTAACCTTTTTCTTGTAGCTATGTTTGCTCTCTGATCTACCCTGTCTTTGCAATGTTATCACCATGGCGTTTTGAGCATTCCATCAGTAACGCCAAATTTTCCTGAATTTTAAAAAATTTTTACCTTGATGTTTTCAAAAAGCACTGATAACCGTTATGTAAAGCAAACCTTTGGCTACATTGTGTCTAATCAAGATTACATGGGCCATGTTTACCAAGTCCGTTATAATTATTTGTTTGACAAAAACCGCGGCTTTTTGATTACGTCTACCACGCAAAAGTGACCGCAAATTCCAAAAAGCTGCTTTTTGGCAGCAAATTAAACTTGGTTATGTTGCATAAATGATGTTTAATAAGAATCATGTTTCAATTCGCAGAAACACAGAAAGCTTCCATGTATTTGCTACATATTTGCTACGTGTTTCACGAGTTTGCCAAAAATCGAGACCTCCGAAGAAATAAGTTTTTGAAGCTAAAATCAGCAGATTAGGAGAATCTAAAAATATTACCTTGTAGTCCGAAAATTGCTCTATTTGATCCACACTTAAACCTTTCCAAAAATTCGGAATGAAATTTTTGAAAACTAGCCTCATCTTGAGCAGATAGAATCGAAGGGTGGGGAACTCTGGCAATCACCAAAAAAACACACAAGACAGTGGTTCGAATATATATCCTTAAGAAAGAGATGGAAAAGCTGCATCGAATGCATGTTGAAACTCTTTCATTCGTTCATTGCTTGTGGTTCCATAGCGATTTGAGAAAATGGACGGAACTTTCGGGACAACCTAATACAGGGTGTCCCAAAAAAATGTGCCCACTGTTTGATTGGTAATAACTCTCTTTTAGCCTTAGGTACCGTTTTGTAGAGCTAGCTTCAACTTAATTTACAGTATAGAAAGAATTAATCATCTATCTTTCTTACTATAGTATTATGGTAGAAATCTTAAAAGCAGCGTCCAGGCAGATCCGAGCTCGACGACCACGCCCACTTCCCTCGGACGGCCAACCCCTTATGAAAGAAATCTCCTCAGCCTTAACGTGTTTTCACATGACCAACACAGTCAAACTCACAGCGTTTACCTGTTAATACTTGCTTTCGACAAGGATAACATCAGAAGCACTTGTCCGGGTTTTCCCAAAATAGCCCCAAAAGGTGGTTTTCTGAGAAATTTACGCTTTTTGAATTCCATATTCGGAATAAGCGCCATGAAAAGGCCTGGATAACATAAATGTATAGAATTCGAGAATCTGCCTGGACGCTCCCTTTGAAGATGGTTTTAAGCCATGCAAAACCACATTTTGCCTCAGATAAAGAAAACAGCCTGAAAACTCTTACACTGAGATAATTGCTAATTCTAAACATGAAGTTCGCAACTTATAATAATGCTTCGTTAAAAAGTTTTACGAGATAATCAGGAGCGGCCCTTTTTCCAATGTTCCTTAAATGTGGGGTTACACCGTTTAGAAGGCTTCGCAACTTTGTAAGTAGTTGAGTATTGAACTCAGCGTCAACTCAGCGAAATCCTATTACACAAATTTTCGCATTTTTTTTGAGAATTTTTGTAACGGCAGCTTTTTTCACCATCATATGCTTATACTACAATAAGGAAGAGAGATGGGTAAATCCTTCTATACTGTAAATCTAAGTTTATTTATTTATTTATTTATTTAATACGCACAAGGCGCGCCCATACAACAGAAGAACGAAGCATCACACCAAACAACCAACAACAAAAAAATATAACAAAAAGGCAAACTCCCCACTGAATCAGTTCAAGTCCAGTCCGCAAAATCTTTCTGGGAATGGAAAGGGAGTGAGCTTGTTTAGACATATATGAAGTCATCACAGGTATAGAGGTTCAATGGAGTCTGTCTCATGCCCCCTGCTCTTAGCAAAAAATGCTCTTACTCAACATAAGCAATTGTATATGTTGGAAGCAGGTGTATTGGTAGTAATATTGATAAAACCCGCCCAACCAAAACTCTGGGGAGAGAACAGAACTCCGGTAGAAGTTGCACAATGCAAAAGTCTCAAGCCCAAACAAGCTAGCCCAAGCATAACTGAGGTGATAAGACGGAACCAGACCCAAACTAACGCGTGAGGCATGAAAGTGTTAGAAGAAAACCAAACAGAGAACGGCAATAATTTGAACCAAGGTCCAATGAAGTGGTAGAGTGTGATCTAACATAAACTACAGTCCAACAAAGCATTCATTCCGCATCCCTCGACCACAATCAGCCCAGAGTAAGGATCAGCATGAGACAGGTAGAGTCGCGTGCCATGAAACCGCATACGAAAAAGATAGTGAACCGCATGGACAAGAGCGAGAATCTAAAAAGAAGACTATTGAGAGATGAAAAATAAAATAGGAGAAAAAGAAGGAAAAAGAAGTGCAAAGAAGATCAAGCCTCAGAACCAAACCATGGGAGAACCATAACAACCATAAGCCCTAAAGACCACTACCCTAAAAGAATCTGAACACAGATATTAGAAACGCAACGCAATCAAGAAGAAGTATCACTGCTCAAAAGTTGAGACAAATCAGCTTTTCTTAATTTTTTCTTGAAGGCTTTACCGCCACGCACTGACATAATATCAACGGGTAAGCGCTGAAGCCAATCTTGCACAGCGGAAGAACAGGTAGTTGAATATTCCAGACTGATGTTGCTTGATAGGTTTATAGTGCAGATTGAAACCACCTAGCCTCGTACCAGCAGGTTTGAAGATCCAAAATTTGCTTGCTTTTATTTATTTCCATGCGAAGAATACGAAAACAAAAGACGAGGTCGGATATCATGCGTCTAATTCTGAGAGGAGTCAAGCTCAATTTATTAGAGCGTAGGTGACAGTCTGGAATATCAACTAGTGTTCCACCACTTGCACGACGAAAGACCAGGCGGGTAAAAGTGTGCTGAACTCTTTCAATCTTCATTATATCTTTTTTTCGGGAAGGATTCCAAACTTGCGAACAGTATTCAAGATGTGGAACAACATAAGCTTTGTATGAACGGGACAGTATTATAGGATTACGAGTTTGTATATTGCGAAAGATTGTAAATAAATAAGTTGTAAGTTGAAGCTAACTCTACAAAATGGTTCCTAAAGCTTCTCGAAATACTTCATTATTACAGTAGAGTTATTAACAATCAAACAGTTGGCACATTTTTTGGGACACCCTGTATATTCAATATCTGATGTCGAAAATGCAGATGTGTGCGAGTAGAAGGCTCGTAAAAAGTATTAAACGGAACTTCGATTTTTTTCGATCTTGTAGGCATTTAGAACTCAAATTTCGCTATTCATCTTCACTAAAAAATCTTGATTAAAAAGCATCGTTACAGGCCTGTAGAGCTTACTTTGATTCATCGAACAGTACGGCTGCTAATTTCTTCAGTTGCTTGATAATTTAATGAACTGTTTTAAAAGGGATCAAACTAAACCGACTTTACGCTTCCACGCAACTGCCGCCAACTTCTGATATAAGGTGAGCACAGGATCATTGAGCGCTCAGAAGCCAATTTTATATCAAGAGTAAGCTGAAGAATCCCATCACTACGATCACATAAAAACAGGCGCGGTACATTCTAATAGCACATCCAAAAACGCGTACGGTTAGTTTTGAGGGTGCAAGATTATTGAGATTTGTTTTCAGAAATGAAACACATTTCTTTTTATTTTGTTAATGGTTTAGAGCTTCATCTCTTGTTACCTACTAGTTAGTTTTTGTTTTTCCTTGAGGTTGAAGACTGGTTGGCCTCGTGCGCTGTTTGAACTTTATTTTTCTAATTTTTCCTGTTTGATGCATCTCGTATACTTATGAATAAACTAGTTGGCTTACCCGTCTCGGCCCGGCCCTGTTACAACTTATGGTGAAGGTCTTTTCCCTATTCCTGTGCAACCTTTCTCGTTCCCACTTCTACATGCCAATTCCCTATTCCCGCTGCTTTGGTAATCAGCACTCGATTACTCCCCTGTGCCAACTCCCAGCACCGTAGATTAAACTTCATAAAAACGATAACATCGATAAAAGTAAGATAATTCTAAAAACTGATGGCGTTTTTTCCGCCCCGCCCCGAAGTGTATGTGTGCCAGTTTTGGTCCGGATGGGTTCAGAAATAAAAATTTTTATTCGGAACATCATACAGACAGACACAGACACAGACACACACACACACACATACAAGCAGACATTCAGCTTTATATATGATATGAATAATAGCAAAAATTAACAAACAATGCGCGAATACTTCTAGCGACTTTGTATATAGATGCAAGTTTTGATAAACAAACTTTTCAGGGAAGAAGATGCTGGAATCAAGTGAGTATTCAACATTTAAAGTAAGCGTCCTCGTGAATACAAGTGGGTTACGCTATTTTAGTGATCTAGCCTTACAACTACAAGATTCACATTATCTTTCGCAAGCGGCAAGACGTGCTCAGGTATGTCAAAAACATTTAAATTTTGGTGAGGATGTAACGAGGTGACCAAAGCTTTAGGTGAAAGTTTTTGTAGAGCACACCTTAAGCACTGGTGTGGTTGGCCTGATTGCCGAGTTCAAAGCAATGAAACGTGGTAATGACTTCAGTCGAATGAGAGAGTTCGTAGCCCAGATTCCTCAAGGAAGGAACAGATATAAGGTCTGCGTCTAAGCAAGACTCAAGGAGTTAAACTTGATTATGTGCCCTTGATCAGGATGTGGGATGTCTTGACTTTCAACGAGTAATGCTTCATCTTGGTCCGGTTTCATACATTCACGCTAACTATGTATCAACACCTGTAAATTCCAAGCGATTTATTTGCACTCAAGTATGATGAGGCACAAATGTCGGAGATATTTTGCATTTAATATATTCAGGCACCTTTGCCTAATACATGTGCTGATTTTTGGTATATGGTTGTACAAGAGAAATCTATCGCTATAATAATGCTGTGCAACTTTGTTGAACAGGTCCGTAGCACGCGCTTATAAGCATCGAATGACAGGCTCGTAAAATTAAGGGATCAAGGAAATCTGCTGATTATGTGCCGCTGTCATTTGACAACAAAACTTATAATTTTGATGGAGTTATAGTGACACTCAAAAAGCAAGAATATGTGAGTCTGCGTGCGGCATGACTTGTGGAGAATTGCGCCAGAACGATTTCTATGAAAACGGGCTGATATTTTTCATTGCTTGACAGTTGTAGCCTAAGTGTCGCATTTACTCTGTAAAATGTTAATTAGCACATTGACGACAGCGCCGCGCAATTGCGCGGCGGCCTTACAGTAGTATCTATCCAATCCTTTTTAAGGCCCGTATGCACGTACATCCCCGCGGGGAGGGGAAGGGATCTGAGAGGGGAAGCGTCATATCTCGCTGGTCTACATATCTTTCTCCTTCTTTCTCTAACTTGCTTTTGAAGTTTCTCATACACTGATACCTGCGCATAACGGATGCCAGGTTACTGCCATACAAGATTAGATATTCAGTATTTCTTCTGATCCCCTGGGGATCCCCTGGAGATCACCTCACATTTTCAAAGTCATTTATCTTCCTGAAAATCAGTGAAAATTCTCCAAAATTGTACTGAGGATATACTACGCGCTGCTAAACATGTTTATGGCAGAAACGAGTGAAATCTCAGATATCAAAATCTTTAATGAACCGCTGCTCGCGAGCCAGGGATCATCAAAAAAAAATCAAAATCTTCAGATTCTATTTCTTCTGTCGAAAACATGTTCAGCAGCATCGTAGTATATCTTCCGTACAGTTTTGCAGCGTTTTCATTCAGTTTTCAGGGAGATAAATGACTTTGAAAATGTGAGGTGATCCCTTGGGGATCCCCAGGGGATCAGAAGAAATACTGAATATCTAATTTTGTATGGAAGTAACCTGGCATCCGTTATGCGCAGGCATCAGTGTATGAGAACCTTTAAAGCAAGATAGAAAAAGAAGGAGAAAGATATGTAGACTAGCGAGATATGACGCTTCCCCTCTCAGATCCCTTCCCCTCCCCGCGGGGATGTACGTGCATACGGGCCTTAGTTGTTATATAATCAACATAGGATCAGATGTACTTCATATATTAGCCCCGTTCCTTTCGGCGAACTCCGCCCACTTCCATGCTTCTCACAAGAATCCTTTTTGTTCATAAAAAGCTTTGATGAGGCCTAGATGAACGCAAAGACCTCAAGCAACCTTTAGCCAGGCTCCGCCTACCGTCAGGCAAACCCCGCCCATTTTCAAAGATGAATTTGCATGAATTCCTATTGAGCATTTCCGACATTTTTGGCCGAGTGGGCGGAGCTTGCCACATGGGGCGGAGCTTGCACATATTATATTTTGTGCGTGAATGCATGCATACATACATGCGGCCGAGCGTAGGGATGCACGGAAGCGTCTCGTCCAAGAGACCTCAAAAAAGGCTCGTCGTTAACGTGTTAATCTAAGTGCAAGAATCGAAAAAGATTACAAACTTAATCGAGTAGTTGTTGCCAAAGTACATTTTCAGTTCCAATTTCCAATAGAAACGCGCGTACACATACGCGTAAGTTTTTTGGAGGTGAGAGTTCCCGGTTTGTCACCACACTACTGTATTCACTACCATTGGCAAGATTGGCCCGATCGAGGTGTACCAGATGCGGATTTGGCCTCAATATATCTTCTGACAAAAATTCAAACCACAACGTATGACACGAAGTGTGTGTGTGAGTTTTCTATTGTGAAGAAGTTTGTCTTTTAAGAGCTCCAATCATCATTCATTGTTCGGCTGGAGTAGGAAGGACGGGTTCGATAGTGCTTCTTCAAAATTCTTTAGAATTGCTGCAATCCCAGCAACCGCTTAGAGATATAGCAAGTGACTTGCTTGCTTTGCGCAAACAGAGAAACAATTCGGTCCAGGTAAAACAGTTCAACATTTTTTTGCAAAATTTTACGGCCAAGTTTCAGACACAGCATCAATATCTCTACGTTCACCAAGTGCTCCTAAACTATTTGCAGAAAATGAAATACTTGGACGATAGCATTAATCCGTATCTTGAGAAATTCACAGCAGATTACGAAGCTGCAACAAAAGGCTTTTGACGACATTGTGACTACCATCAATCATCTCATTGATAATCGTATAGAATGTTATCCCAACAGTAAACGCCCAAGCATATGTTTGCGCTACAGGTATTAATGGTGGTGGTGTTCAGTGATACTAGTGCGGGACTACCCCTGCAGAATAAAAGTTCATTATCGCAGCTCTTGTAAACAAATACACTGTCAACCTCACAACGAGCAAACCAGCAATTCTGAACCTAATCGCCTCTGTATCCCATGGTATGCTGATCATAGCGATGTGGTGCTTCGTCAGGCAAACATCAAAAGTAAAATTAAAGCAGTGAAACGTTCAAAGACAGCGTCCAGGCAAATCTGGATCTATGGGAAATTTATGTGGAATGTAATTTTGGGGCCATAACTAAGGCACTGCCCAAGCGGCAGCGCAGTTGACTCACTAACAGCTGGGATATAAACCTCAAAACTGGACCCCAGGATCGTATCTCGCATGGATTCATGGCTCAACCCATCAGTTTCGCGCGAGGAACCCCGCGAAACTGATGGTTGCGCAATGAATCCTTGCGAAATGCGATCTTGTGGTCCAGTTTTAAGGGGAATATCTCAGCCGTTAGAGCACTACTTGAGCTGCCGGTTGGGCAGTGGCTTAGCCAGGGCCCCAAATTACTATACGTGAGATCCCCACATACCCAGATTTGTCCGGACGCTGCCTTCAAAGTCGGGAGACAAACAAGTAAAGAAATCTTCTGCAAGAGAAACACGCTATAATCAATTCATTATAGTGATGGATTCCAGTTAATAGCCGCTGGTGGTAGCATGCAAAACATATGCAGAACATAAATTTTTTGTATATCGACCAAGCTTTCAATTTTCACATCAAGGTCACTCACACACACAACATCAAAACTCTATTTCATTGCATTAAATTGAAAGTGTGGTTCCCCTTAATCAAAACGATTACGGCAAATTGATAAAAATAGCAGAAAATGTGCAAGATAGAGGCAATAAAATGAGTAAAACGTAAAAGAGTAAAACGCTAATTAAATGAGTTGTAACACAAAAATCCTCGTGAAATCCTAAGGCTTGATAATAAAAAAAGCACCTTGTTTGCACTCCAAAGCGAGTTACAAAAAAAGAAAATTTTTCAAAAAAAAAAGTCTCAGCATGTTGCCGATCACCCTGATCTGTTTTTGAGTATGCATCAGCTTGCATTAAAGGCAGTAAACACCAAACTTGGGGTCTCGAAATTTGCAAATTATAAATCTTTCCGACCTTCTATAAGCCTGTACGGGCTCAAAGCCGCGCAAAAAACATTGCGATCAGTGCGAAGGTTGGTAGAAGCAATACGAACGACCGTTACCTTTCTCGTTCTTTGGACCATCGCGGAAGTCCTCTGATGGAATCATTAAACTAAATAGGGTACGCAGATCTGGCTTCGTTTCAAACATTAAACCAACGTCTTGTTACAAACGGCTGGATAGACTTTATTACCCTTTCCTCGTTAGAAAGAAGTCAAGGAACTTTGAAGCATTTCAATGATTTTTCTTCTCACTTAACACATTAAAGGCAGCGTACACCCAAAATTTGAGTTGCCGAATTTCCAAGATCTTTCTACACCGTGTATATACTGGGCCCAGAAGAAGACCAACTGCGTTGGTCCGGTCTTCCAATGTTGCTTCTGAGCGGAGAAAACCCCCCTCAATTTTCTTCCATGCCGCCCCTTTTCTTTCGCTCCGCCTCCTCCAGACGAATCCATAACAGCGTAAGCTGCAATTGCAGTTGCAGTTGCTGTTGCAACATCTGTTGCATTTGTTTTGGGTGTACGCTGCCTTTAACGACCGCTTGACACACATGGTGTGTCAAGGCTTGACACACCATGACTTTCATTGAAATGGCTACTAAAATGTGTCAAACCATCTCCGGGAGTTTTCTGTCATGCTAGATTTAGATGCAACCTCCACTGTTTTTGCCATCATTTTCCAGCGCTACTGTAGGTGTACTGTAGATGGAATTGTGTGCGATTTTATTTGAAAATTATTGGCTTTCCGAGAAAGGCTTCGGTCGTCAGTGTGTTAAGCATCGATATCGCTGTAATCCCATTTTCACTTTTCACTCGCGAGATTCGCTTTGCTTCAAAAGAGTTATGGATTTTCAAGAACTCCTTTTCAAGGACTTGTCCTCTTTGTCTGTATTAACACCAGGAAACAATGTTCTGCCACCTCTTTGCTCTCTGTCTTCAACAGTTGCTAAACCATGAGTGTTTAGAGTTAGTGTATCATAGAGTTGCTTACTCAATAATTTAAAATCATCTTTTGAACGGCTGACATAAAACATTTTTGCCCTGATTTTGCGACTGTCTCTTATACTCGTTAGCATCAATTCAAGAAAATTTTCAGCCGCTTTTCTTAAAACACTCTTACTATTTCTTTCTTCTCCCCTTCCTACCCAGACAATCGCAAAATTCTTCGAGAACCGAAGGTCTAAAACTTCCGAGAGACACTCCTATTGGAGCTGCCAAGTAGGGCGCGGCCAGGTAGGATGGGCCCATCCACACAGCCCGATAGAACGGCCCCTCCAGAAGCTTTAAAAGTTCAATTTTCTCCGGAAGTATTTTGCGATTGTCTGAGTACTATGTCCGGCTGTACTGTGGCTGGCGGGCTGTTGTTGTTTGCGATTCTGTAACCTATCGTTAATATTTGAGCCCACTGCAATGCTCAGCATTCAGTCCTTCGCCTAAGAAAGCTCGTAACCACAATCATTTGAAATTTACTCCAGTAAAAATTTTATCAAATTTTGTACATGTATATACAATCACTTTAACTCAACAATAAACTGAAGCACCTGTTTAGACCAATTCCATTTGTGCCATCACACACACAATTTCTTCGTGTCTAGTGTTCCCTTTGTTCCAGTTGTACATTCGGATTTCGAACTCATATGGCCTCTGCAATCGCAAAAAATGGCTTATTAATGGGGTATGATCAGCTTACATGTGCAGCCATAATATTGATAATGGCAGAAAACTGGGTGAGATCCAGTGGAAGATCTAGTGTAAGCGGTCCTTGCGTAAGCGGGCAGTTATGGGCGTAGTCACATCCGTCAATGTTGTTCCTAAATAAAAATTTGCTTATGAATTACGAGTACCCTTTAATTCTACTTGCTTGGCGGCTGAAAGGCAGGGCTTCGCGACCTGATTACGCCTATATAATGATCAGAGAGCATGCGCGCGGGAGAGACGCAGACTGCGTCGCGGGCGCGAGTGGCCTTAGGTCACGCCCCGCCTTTCAGCCCGCCAGGCCAGTTGAATCAAGGATTATATAAGCGATGATTGGCTCCCGCGTGAAATTTTTTTATAAGAAAAACCAAAAGTGTTCAATTGCATAAAAAGGCTGAACCCTAGTATTGAAAAGAGACATTATTCCAAAAAATTTGCTCAGCACTTTGACCCTATTTGCACTACTGCAAATCATTCCCCCACCCCTTCTTCAAGCGCGCCATGAGCCGTTGCAAGTTTGGAAAAAAGTTTACAAAATAGCAAAGTAGCGAAGTGGAATTGGTCAAAAATGCCCTAAGCCGCAATATGAGACTTGGGCACTTCTTTCATTTGTTCAAATTGCCTTTGCTGAAATTCATGTTTCTCAGTTTTTAATGTAGCGATAATTTGGTAAGCCTGATATCTTCTTATATATAAAGCTGAATGTTTGTCTGTCTGTCCGTATGTCTGTCTGTCTGTCTGTATGTACGTATGTTCCGAATAGAAAATTTTATTTCTAAACCGAATCCGACCAAACTTTGCACACATACACTTCGGGGTCGAGCGGGGGTCATAGGCTACTTCTCGTCACCGATCGATATTGATTTTATCGATTTGTTTTGCAAAGTTTGAGCTGCGGGGCCGGGATTTGGCACAGGAATAATCGAGCAAGCTAATCACGAATACAATTTTAGTTCCTGTATGGATTATTTTGTAAATTTTGAGCTACGGGGCTGGGAATTCGCACAGGGGTAAGTGAACATGCTGGTAACTAACACAGCGGGAATAGGGAGTTGGAGTTGATATGTAGAAATAGGCAGAAAGGTTGTACAGGGATAGGGATGGGAGCTTTATTATAGTGTTTTCACAGGGCCGGGCCGAGTCTGGTAAAGCCACATTTCAAATTTGCAATATTCACTTTTTTGTTCCTCACAACTCAATTCGTTCCACTCAACAAAAACCTCTGACTGCAAAAATCGCTGAGTAAACCATATTTCAACTATTTCACCTTTTACTTACAATTAGTATAATTTCGTTGACTTACAATAATCCGAAAGTGGGTAATTGTGTCCACTCGCAATCAGTACTTGTAAGACCGGACTCGTATTCGAAGATTCGTACATTCACTTTGTTGTCATCAATCTGAAATTAGAAGGCATTATTATGGTCATGTATAAGTAAATTTTGGACATTTTCTTATTGAATTTATTTGAATAGGTTGCGCTATGAAGTATTAAAGATGAAGAACAGCTTGGGTTGAGCTGCTTACCTGAGGTCCATTGTTATACGCATGCAATCGAAGTACGAATGGTTGTCGAGGATCAATTGGATAAACATTATTTCCTTTCTCATCTGTCGTGTCAATGGAGCTTACGGTGAAAAATTCGCCTGAAACCACTTTCATTTTGACAATTTCAACCACTATACTAGGTCGTATCATAACAGTTTTATTGGAGTCTTATGGTTGATATTTTCGAGAATTAGGGCGCTTATGAGAGTGCAAATTTACGGCTATCATGAGTGAATGAACTTTCTTACCACCTAAAGGGCCAGACATACTCGACGCTATTTGGCAATACTCCAACTGTCACTCACTATAGGCACATTTCAAATGTACAAAAGATAAGCATTTTATCAATCCACATAAGTTATACACACCATGCATGTGCAGTTTGCTAGTGTTAGATCAGGAGACTTCTGGCAAGTTGCCAAATCGCATCGGAACTGAAATTGCATGAAGTATGCCCGACCCTTCAAGGAACACAGGATGGTTAGAAGCAAAGTCTTAAAATTTGCGCTTACCATTATTTTATAGTTACTATTATTTTCTTGAATTTAAATCAGAAAAAGAAATAGCAAGTGTATTTATGAATGACTATTTCGGCGAGTTTATGCATAGGGGAATAAGAAGTTTGCAAGGTTTTTTGGATTATTTTATTTTTGAAAAAAGCCACGAGTTTTTCCACATTTTTCAAGCTTTTGAATTTTTTTAGGTTTTAGCTTCAAATTGTAACTTTATGTAATTTAAAAGCCATCTTCTAGAGCTCGCTTTGCCCTATCGACTGGCTTCCCGAAAACTATTCAGATTGTAGGAAGACTCTCATTTTCAACGAAGATAGTCTGATACACACCTGCTGCACATAAATACGAATGTAGGGCTTTATCTGTCCCATTTGGGAACGGGCACGTGTCGCTATGACTGACTGGCATAGCTACTGCGGAGGCGATGAGTGTGAAATAGAGGAGGAGCATATCTGAAAAAAGTAGTATGGATGACTCAGCTGTTGACCATTCCAGAAAAATCACTGTCTTTTTTAACAAAGAAGGCATAAAGTTAAAGAAACTTATCTTTTATTGCAGTCGCTGCCCTTATAAATCAAGCTGATAGCGTAACTATGCGGTGATAGCCGGCTTATCATGCGCTATACTCCCGAAAGAACTAAAGTTTATAGCTTGCCTTCATCGCATATCACTCCACTTTTTGGTGACTAAACTTGTTGACAAGGATCATGGTTTATGGTGGCAAGAATCCCAAAATTTGCAATCAACCCGTTCAGAACGTTGAGTCACGCATGGTTATCAGGTTGATAAGAAAGTTTTTGGACATTTTCAGACTAAATCGACTTTGTCTTGGAATATAATGAATGTACATAATCGAAATTTTGCTATTGGACTCTTACGCGTCAAGCATGCATCTGTTTTCACCAACTATTATAATCATGATGCAGTAGTAGAATCAGAATTGGGCTGCTTTGTCTTTCGAAAAAATCTCAAATCCTCTCGACAGCCGAAGTGTGCTGTGTAGGCCTGCGCATAGTGGTCACGATCCGTCGCGCTGCGATTTCTGTGAAACGACAAATGTTACGCACTAATTGCATGCTATCGTGTATGCTACGGCGGTTGTGGTAGTCGTTCGGCGCGACTGATCGCAGACTTTTTTTGGCTAGGGTATAGTTCTGCAACGATAATCGCTGCGATTTCAGTAAATCTCAGTGATGTCGCTCGCGCTGCTGCACAGGCGACGATATCTGAGGTGCGAAGGAGATCTTGAAAACCTTTATGGACAAGCGCTGATGTTTCAATTGTTTTTATTTGAAAACGAAATGGAAATTGTTTGAAGTAGTTGTACAAAGACACTTCTAGCTTCGACGCCTTTTCTTAACCACGAACGTCGGATGACTTGTTTTTTGAAAGAAAGCGAAAGTCGAAAGTGTAAGCATTTTCGATGTTTCGACGGCTTTTTGAAGTGTTTTCTGGGTGATTTTTGTGTTAGATTCTTTGCTTTTCGCAAAATTCACGTTATCACTTTGCTTGTTTGCATATTCTTACGTTTCGCTATCCGTATAAATACAGGAAAATTCTCGTCTTTAGTGCACCAACACCAAACGGTTATGCTTGTGTTTTCGCTATCTTCGCAGTGGTGCTGTGCTTGACTTTTCAAAAGGCGTTTCTTTGGATTGTTACATCCTTGAAAAGAGGTCCTTCAAGATTCTGTGAACTGCCTTTGTAGAGTTTGATTAGGGCTTTACATGACATGAATTTGAGCACATGTTTCTCAGTATTTTTTCGTAACAGTGATGCAAAGTTGGCGCAGGTAATTTTTTGCGTTCCTGTACATCAAACTCCAATGACTTCACACATTTATCTGCTCATAACTTTTTCTAGAAAACGGCATCGCAGATATAAAATACAGATTTGGAAACAGCTCAACAAGACGCATTTTTTATTGTGCGGTTCATTCTAGTTTGCCACCTTAAGTTGGGATCGTCCTCTTGTGAGTTGAGGCATGTGCAAGGTTATAACGTTTATGGCAGTTGAATATCTGGGTCAGGTTGAAACCCATGTTTTTTGCCTCGCCTGCGTTTTCACAAGAATTATTGGTAACTCACTACCATAATCTTGTAGAGATTGCCTTGCTCTACTTAACAGTGTGCATGCCGCGTTTGAGGGTCACACCAAAAAAAACTTTGCTGAAATGACATGCCCTAGAGATCTTACCAACTTGATAGATAGCCAATCCTTCATGAATTACGCCTTTCTCAGTAAAAAGCGAAACTCGGGCCATATCACTACCAGGCCATTGAATAAGATTTGGCAAAGGTTGCGACACTTCAACCCATGTTTTTTGCCAATCTTTGCTATTCTGATCAAACTGTTTTCGTCTAAAATCTGCAAGCCGTTGCAATGCGCATGCAGTGCATATTTTGGGACTATTGCTTAAAATTTTGCGCGTAAATGTCTTTCGAACGCTATCTTACCCAGTTTATTGTGTAGTGTCCTTCTATAATTACAACAGTACGGTGCGAGCACAAAGATCTTAGATTTGAAACTTTTCATGAAGTGAGTAGAAGCGTGCGAGTATGCTTGCACTAGTTTACGATATTGCTGTTACTGCAAATTAGCAACACTTCGCAAAAAAAAGCAAAGCCTTCTAGAGTGATTCATTCATAGTTACTTATTTGGATCAATCATGAGGTCACCATGTTGAGAATCTTTGCAGTTTCAAGTTTTCAATTTTCCAGTGATTCGATAAACTAACAAATAAACTACAATTGTTTGAGTAAGCAAGGCTAGGCTAGTAAGCTTTGTTCACTAAGCGTGAACACCCTGGCAGTGCCGTACTATGTGAATGAAATTTCCCAAGTCGAGTTAGCATGACTTACGATGGTCGCATTTTCTACTTTTCTAAGTATTCTAACATTGCTCCAGCCTTTAGCTCCGCTCAGTCCGCGCTAGACTCGACCATGGTAGGGAGGTTTACAACCAGCACACAGTTGACAGACATTCCTTGGGAAACGAATTCCCTTTTTAGATCCAATATATTACGATTACTGGAGCACGTATTCAATTAGGAAACGCTTTCCTTCCTAAAGCCCGGAGCTTCGATGCCATTCCGAACCTTAGTAGAAGAGGAAAGAGTCGGAAAATGTGCTACTTCTACTGAGATTATGAAAAACAAATTGTGGAACTCGTGAAGAACCTCTATGGAACTTCTACCACCTTCAACGAGCCACTAATAGGTTTGCCAAGGTATAATCAATCACCAAGGTCAATATAAGGCCGCTGAATGCAAGCTAGCATTTATCGCTTGATACAGGAAAATTTTGTTATTACTAGTGAACCAGTAATCTAAAGGTGCTATTTGGAAAAGCGTTCGCTTCGGGACCCGCCGCGGTTTCCCGCTATCGGAAGATTTTTAAATTGAGCAACGATTCTTCATATATAAGATTTCGCTGAACCTTGTTTGAGCGCTTTTCTTTTTCCAAAGCAATCTTAGAATTTGGTATCCATGTGTCAAGCTTTGTTGAGGTCGATCAACGCAAAATCGATTTATGAGAAGTATGTTTATTCAGACTACATATAAATCCGTGATTTGAACCGTTGCGTGGAAGATATAAAACATATATCACAAAACAGTTACATCAACATTTCTATATTCAACAAATACCCGTAACAAACACGCCAATTTAAGAGCTCTACATGCTCAAAGCGTATCTGGGAGCAATTATATGTGCGAAGAGATAATGGTACATAAAAATGCATTGTGATCACTTATCGATCACTGCGGAAGTGCCCTACCGTAAAACCACCGTATATATTCTCAGACGAGCGCAAAAGAAGGCTCCGGGGCAAACTGAGCTTCTAAAACTTCCGGGGAACACTCCTATTGCGAGGTAGGGCGGAGCCCACACCAAAGCCACACGGACCAATAGCAGCGTTCGCCCCGGAAGTTCTAGAAGCTCAGTATGCCCCGGACATTCTTTGCGAATTATCTGAGTTGATGAGGGATAAATTGTGCTCATAATATACCCATATTAACAAACTTATTCTCAAACTACTCTACTGATTAGGAAAACATCCATCGTTCCTGTACAAACTATACAATACACACTATTCATCGGTATAACCAGAGGATAAACACTCTGGAGGAAACCTAATTCTCATCTCCGAATGCTTGATCCAATATTCCCATTGGCCCAACTCGGGTGGCCGAGATTTTCTGCTCCTCATTTTCCTTGACATTTTTCATAGCGCTTTTGATGAGTTGTTTTTGGAGGAGAAGGACGGAGCTTTGGTTGTTCATAAGGAACTCTTTCAGCGATAGCAGTCCATCTTGATAATCGATCGATGATCTTTCCGAAGCTTGATCATATCCTGAAAAAATGGATTTTGCGGTTTAAGCCTTATTGGAAGTTGGTTTTTAGCTCAAAAATGTATGTTCGGAGGCAGTATTTAGGTAAATCCGGTTTTTCAACCCCTTGTGTGGAAACCAGTTACGATTCCACCACTAAGCCATTGCCTAAGCAGCCATAAGATTTGTTCATGGTAAGGAAAATCAATTCTAAACTCCAGTCCAGGCCGTAGACTTCCGGGGCAATTAGCGCGTTCGTATACTGTAGCAGAATACGGTATGGGTAGGGGTTTTTAAGCAAAGTTCTCGACCACGGATGAATTTTCCGAGCTGCAGTTTGGTTTATATAACTTCGAGGCATTCCTTCTGAGGCTTTACACGAAAAATTTCAGGACTTATCCAAATTTGTCCAAAAACGGCCTTTGACAGAATTTTTTTTGAGTTCTTTAGGGGTTCGCAGTGACCTTTCAAGACTAGAAGTCAAGTCAGGAATTTCCCTGAGTACTTTTGTGACGCATAGAGTAAACTTAAGTAGTTTCCCAGTTGTCTTCAAACACAGCATGAATTTTACCCTTTTTTAAATTCCAACTTTTAATTGTACATACGCTCCTCCCTCCCCCCCCCCCCCCTCCCGTTTCACCTTCCTTTGAGTAGAGGACTATATGTCACTGAAAGTGGGAGGGTCCCGCACGGACAATGCAGCAGATACTCAGCCTGTACATGTATGGAAATGTGTATTTGTTGCAGATGTGCGGCCGGACCTCCCACTTTCGGCGACTTATAGTCCCCTACCTCCTTCCCTCTCCCCCTCCATGCCCTGTTTACCCGCGCAATCCTAGCGATCTCGAAAGGTAACAATGTTGCTCGATTACAATACATTCTCACGCACAGCTAATGAAGCATTCTATTTGCAACACATTCAGAGTTCAGTCAGTTCGTTACCTCGGTTACTCGAGGATTACCTCAGCTCTATGATTAGTTTGTAGCTCAACAATAATGAGTTGCTCGTTGAGCTGGACTCATTCTCTTTGTTGAAATGATGTGAATGTGACGCTGAATGTGGGAAATGAGCTGCGACGTAAATGAGCTAGTGATTGTTACAATATTGGTCCTAGTCTTTGTTCTCATAATCTATGGACGGAGAAGGGGGGGGGGGGAGAGAGGGTGGAAATTTGCAAGATTCGGTCGATAAGCTGACTTGCATGCATAGCTCATGTATGAGGGGAGCGACTATTTATGAAATTGCCTTTTTAACCATGACTGAACAGGTGGGAGTGGAAGTAATATTGGATGAACCAAACACAGTGCATTTTACGCAAAAAGACTGTTTTCTTGGCTAACTTGGCACTGTTATGAGCTATAATGTGCTGAGATGCATGATTTGTGCCAGATATCCGTATAGCGCTATGAAACATAGCGTATGCATGCTCGTCTGGTTGCGGCAGTTTGAGTGAAGATCCTCTTTGACACTTTTCGAAATTTTGGGCGTCTAGCAACATAGTTCTCGTGTACTCCACCCGAGAAAAGGTTTCGGCGTGAAATGCGCTGTTTATGGTTCACTGAAGACAATTTTCACGCCTATTTCACAAAAAATTTCATTATTTTCCCGATTTTATTTGTAAGAATCAGGGATTTTCACTAGTTTACCAAAAAAAAATCTTCTCAGACTGTTTTTATTGAATCATTTATTTCTTACCTTTTGGTGGTCGCAATCCTAATCCCATGTATCGTCGCTTCTTCTTCAGACAACAGATCGTACCCTTCACATCCATTTTCTTGATCATAAAGTTCAAGAGTTGCCTAGAAAGAAAGAATTTGAAACTGCAAATTGATTTTCCATTTTGATCTACTTACCTTACAACAATGGAAGACACATTGAAAAGGCAGTAGAAACAACAAGCGCCTAGTGTGAGCAATATGAAGTTGAGAAATCTGGAAAAAAAATTATTTCAAAAATTCAAAAAAAGAAATCAAATAATTGATTTTATGTGGAAACAGATTTACCTATAGAAATCCTTGTTCATATTTACTATATCTCTTTGATTCGATACATAGTCACCAAATCCAATGGTTGCAAAACTAAAATTACGAAATATAGTACAAAATATGCATATTGATCGATTACGAAATTACCTGATGAAACAGAAGTATAGCGCTTCAACAAATCCCCAACCTTCAGCATGTGAGTATACAAGAGCGGCTGAGCTAATCAATAACGCTGAGATACTGTAATGAAAGATGCTCGATGGTGATTGGTCAATTCGACTGGTATTGATTTTTTTACCTGAACAGGCAGAAGAACACTTTGTACACTGAAGGTCGCCAACCATCATTGGGACCATCGCAGGAGCTAAAAAAGTATTGATTTATTGATTTGTCGAAGGCAATCAATAATCGATCCATACCTTGCCGATTCACAATAATCTTCATTATTGATTAGTAACGTGACTGGTTTGCTAGTGCCACTATTTTTCATCATCCGCCGTTGAATCTTCTTCTCATGGAAATGCCTGTAAACCAATCGATACTTAATTTTCAACTTGGATAGATATCTTGCTCCTTCAACAACCTCAAAAAATACGACAATGCGGTCACGAATCGTTCCAGAAAGAGGTTGAAAAATAGTACACAACTTGTACAACCGACTACACCATAGACTATCGTCAAAACTCGTCCGTAGGTGGTTCGCGGGGTTGATGATCCGAAACCTGAAATGTATGTCTCAAATTTCCGATATTCGCGAAAATAGACACCATACCCGATGCCTGCTTAGCATAACCTAAAACTTAGACTTTTCATTTCAAACAGACCACAGAACTTTCATTTCTTTTGAAAATGAAACCCCAAAACTCAAGAGCACAAAAAAGTTTGTGACAACTTGTAAAAGAGCCTTTTATATAGAATAGACAGGTTTTATAAATCAAGCACGTTTAAACAACAGAAACGCTGCGCGACTGTTCTACACGGGACCCACAGTCGCGCTGACACGCTCTGCGGCAGCTTCGTCAGGTGAGGAAACGCTTCATGCGCGCCGACGTGTTCAAACAAGTCACGCCAGGCTGTTCGATACTGTAGTGCAAAAGAGCCGTCTCTAGCTCCCCCGCCAAACATGAATGTATCACATGGACAGCATAGCTACGGTACACGCTTTTTCATCCCAAGTCTGGTTCCTTAATGGTCTCCATATCAAAGAAACCATAAATCCCCATCAATTTGATTGATGGCTTCTTCAAAGGCTTTAGAAGAGGGATAGGGCTATTTTTGTAGATCAAATGACTGTTTATGGGTAACAGAATTTGCTGGGTGTGCAACTACACGGTAAACGGAATATCACAGCATTAAAGAATTTATTCAGAAAAAAAAATTTTTGGGTGAAAGACATCGCTAAAACAGAGACTTTTTTCTTGAGAGTGTTGAGTCGGTCCGAGTTATTTGCTTTTTTCGATCTATTAAACAGGCGGAATGAAGGTAGTTAAATGTTTCAGAGCCTAATCGACTCAACTTTTCTTCCTTCTTGCAACAGTTAGTTTTTGCACTAGTTTCTTTTGTGGATGTCGACATAATTGCCGTAGTCTTGAACCCATGGTAGAAATTCCTTTCACATTTGTGCAAGAGGTTTGTTAGCGGCCACGTAGAGCAAAAAATATATATATATTTCAACAATAAAAGGAAAAATTATATGTGTTATTTTTCCAATCCGTTTCATTTCTTCCATTGGACGGGGTATAACTTGATTTCTAAATCTTCCCCGGAACTCCAGTAAATCTTTCCAATTGACTCTTCAACTTCCGGAGTTAATTCAAGAAAAGCTTACTTTCACAGCAATAGCTCTTCATTCGCAAAATATTATTGAAATATTTGGAACAAATTAAGTCGCACACTTTTCTCCGTAGATTTCACACAGTTCTCTAGTTCCCTCTCCATTTCCCTTCCTCAGAGTTTTTGCGCATTTCTAATAGCTCTTTAATTAATGACGCACAAAGCCGGTCATACATTTCTGAAGAAGAGCCGGTATTCTAGCACTTTTTGACAATTTTTACGAAGCGATTAGTCTTGACTGAGTTTGAACTTTTGCGATGTTGAAGCCCCACTCGGAACCTAATGTGGCGACGCTTTTCGCTTGCTCTCTAGAAAAAGTTCAAACTTGCACTTCCCTAATTCTTATAGGTCAAACATCCCCAAGCCTTGAAAACTGATTCTTTGCTCGCTAAACATCATCAAGCACAATGTCATTCCCGCCAAATAGCAGCGATGTTCGCTGCCAGATATTCCCCTTTGCCCCCTCCCCCCAAAAAAGTCCTTTAATCACTTACCTATGGTTGAAATTACTGTAGCTGAGAAGAACAACGAGCCGAGATAGTCGAAACGTTCACGCGACGACGCGATGCCGTTCGCGGTCGCACCGCGAATGAACGAGACGAGTTCGTCGAAATCGCACGCAACGGACGAGTTCCTACAGTATCGCCGTCGATATTTTGACAGTGCGAGTTCGTACTGAAAAAAGGATTTGAATAATATTGAAATCCATGAAAACTTTTTATCGAAATGTGTGCAATAGTTTTTCGACAATGATCGAAAACAAAAACAAAATCCTCAAAAAATACAGGTATATCTTCCAAGTTGCTATGGATCAAGCTTTTTGAAACAGATTTAACTGCTTCCTTCTTCATGGCAAGTTTGAAATTTCAAAAATTATCTCTATTGTTCATAGGTGAAAACAATAGCACTATACTAAACGCAAGGGCCTCAGAATTTTCGCTTCCACTTTCGAAAGGTGAGGAAGATCCGCTCGGTCAGGCTGCTAAGGATCTATAAATACTGCCGAAATCGATGCCGAAACTGTTTTGTTGTGCAATTGCATCAAGTGGAAGAAACAAGCGAGCATCTACTTTGCTTTGCTGATTGTACGTAAAAAACTGCGATTTTAACATATAACAGGATTCTACTTTCAACTACTTTTCTAAAAAAATTTCAAATACAATAGTTTTCTATATAATGAGAAGTATCCAAAAGAGACAATGTAAACTTCTTACAATCTGACTCAACCTACTTCAATCTCTTAGTCAATTCCAAACAACTTATCTTTCTTGACGTCTAATAAATCATTATTAAAAACCTCTGGTAAATTCTAATAAGATATGACAAACATCTCTGTGTCTCACTTAGAACGCATAAACTACCTAATATCATTTGATCACATAATTCTCCGTTACTTCCGCTTCAGTCTATACTTCCCTTTCGTAGATCACAAAATTTATCGCCAGAGACATTTTGTCGCCTTGCTGAGTATGCGAGCAGGTGTAAATAGCCGACTGCATCGAATGTCGTGTGAAATAATATATTCCAGGAATATATTTCATTAGAGATTATATTCTCCGCCGGGGTGAGAGGTATTCCCGTTTAAGTAAAGTGATCTTCAAATTTGAAAAAGGGAGTTTTAAAAAGTCAAAAGAGGGCAGTTTCATAAAAGTATCTTTGGTAAAGATCACACAGTTCACACTGTCCAAAATAATGTTTTTTAAACGAGATGCAAAAACGGAAATTTCCAGAAAGATGTTTAAACGCAAAAAGCTAGCTCACGATTATGTTTCTGAATTTTGAGAGTATCGATGCAGATTTTCGGTATAAATAGCAGTCTAAAAGTTTTAAAAATGTTTTTATTGAAAAAACAAAAATCCCACAGTAGAGAAACTTTTAAAAACACAAATCGGGTTTGGTCAAGAGTTCTCATGCAATTTCTTTGATAAAATTAGCAGCTAAGATGTCCACAAGGGTCTTTTTTTTCTAAAGTTAAAATTACACAAATAAAGAAAGTTTTACACAAAAATAATCAGTGACATTATCAACATTTCCCCTATAAATGTGAAGCTCATTACTAAACTTAGTTTAGATGCATTTTTCTGTACAACGATCGAAAATCTCTCTCAAATAAATATCGTCCAAATTACACAATCAAAAGACTTCAGAACACGAAAGTTATTACGTAATATCTCCAACTCCTTTCGTCCGTCAGTGCAATCCCTTCCCAGAAATATTTACAAGTATTTTTTTTGGGCTAAATTATTCGCACTTCTCCCTCACATTGACTCTTGTCGATCCTGAGATAATTTCCCTTATTAACACCTCTACTAGTCTCGTGTTTGTAACCCATGGCAACTCCCCTTATTGCTGATCGAGAGTTTACATGGAAGTCCTATCATATCCACACATAACACTGGATAATCAACATCGTATTCAGAGCTTCGATAAATTAGCCATATTGCTCGGTCCCAAATAGACCCTGAAGAAGCCAAAGAAGCCTAACTGATGATCAGACATGATCTAAGCGGTACCGAGGTAGCAGCAATTTGCAAATGCATCTTTGAAATTGGTAAACACTAACTGAAAATATAGGAACTAGAATGTGTTTACGAAACTGAGGCATCAGTAAATACATCTATTTCTATCCTGCGATTGAAAAAGACATAAAAATGATTTTGCAAAAAATCATAAAAGAGCAGCACTTCAAAGTTTTATGGATCCCTTTCCAACAACGTTAGAATAATTATTGAGCCCACGAATATGGCATTACAAATATTGAAAATTATTTGAGTATTTCTACAAAAATTGCAAAAAATAGCGCATCGCTGACTCATTGTTCTTTGACTATTTGAATATTCTGCTGACTAACTGTTATAAAGCACTTTCGTTTAAATAGTTAATCAATCTAGAACAAAAATAAACACCACTCTTTTCCTTTCCAGCAAAATTGCGCGGAATTTTTTGCCAATTGATTATTCAAAATTTTCCCTCTACTTGCCCCTCTTTTGCCAAAACTGTATAAAACCCGTAATTTGTCTTTTCGTAAACACACCGTATTATTACCTAGCTAGCGAAAATCGGACTCTGCCATTTGCAGATGTTTTGTAAGTTGTCAAATATACGGTAACCGAATACGGTTTATAAACATCGACCACGATTTTAGTCAAATTTGAAACTTTTCAGTTTCCGCATAATTGAATATTTTTCGAGTATGGCCTGAGGCTACTTTAGTTTATAAGATCTATTACAGGAGAAAGCCGCTATTCATAGTTCACACTATAACAAATGGAGCCTTCATAATGCTGTTCAAAAAAATCAGATAAAAACAAAGACAGGATTTTGAGGCAAAGGCTCTACTCTATATATTCTGAATTTGTAAAAAATTGGTTAAGTCTAGTGGACGGCAGCCAACGACAGCCTTATTATACAATAAATAGTTATATGTCTTTGCGAAAAAATGGTTGGCTGTGTAAAGATTTGGGGATAACCTTCGCGCTATCCAGCTGATGTTCACTAGATTTTTACTTCATTGCTTGAATTTCTGCAAAATCATAGTCAAAAGCAGTAAATGGTCCGTAACTTATTTGACAGTGATAAAATGAGTCAAAAGGAGAATCGAAAAAAAAGGAGAAAAAACCAGTAGGGCGTCGCCACAGCAAATTTCCAGAAGTATTATTTGTTTTAAAAAAATTGCAAAAATCTCAGCTTAATAATTGTAATCAACTTTTGTATTATAGCCAGATAATTATCTGCCATGTATTACCCAGATTGCTCTACAATTCTATTCAATATCCACTGATGATGAAAATAGGGTTTTTAATCCCACCGGAGATGAAATTGTTCCTTTTTTCAAAAAATTACTACATTATAATTATTGCCACCTTCATGTTGCTTGTGTAATTGGCAAGTCTGTGCAGCCACCTTCAACGCTATAATTGTGACTAATATCAATATTAGCAACTTCGGCGACCACACTGATCTAGATTAGGTGTTTTGCAAGGTTTTACGAGAAGTACTCTTTCCCCGGGGGAAAGTTTAATGTCTACTTTTACATTCTCGACCTCCCATTTCCTGAGGTGCAAAGCCGAAAAAGTCCATTGACCAAAAACGTAAATGTAGCGCTTTTGTTTACAAAAGTGTGTAAATACACGCAAAAGTTTACCCTGATGCTGACACCAAACTCATAGTATAGCTGCATGAACATCCCTGGTCGAGTTCGATATTCAATTACATAGAGTACGCGACTCCTGGGATTATAACCCCCGTCTTGAAAGGATTAACATCGGCTTTCAAATGTGTGTGTCTCTTCCTACTCAAGCTCATAGAATATGATATCGATATCATGCTCAAGGAATATTTAGCAGATGCAAAACATCAGTGTTTGTTTACACGCAAATTGGTATATACTGGCCATGCATTTTGAAAAAAAAATATTTCAATAGCATAGAACATAGAAATTGCAAAACAAATGTTTGGGAAGAAATTTGGCAAGCAGTAGTTTAACATCAAAAAACCTTTCTTGTAGCCAACTTCAAATTAGGGCAGGTTCAAAAATATTCGAAACAATCTTGAGCAAAATAATTCTGACAAACATGAAAATATGTACCAATTCTACAGATTAATACAGATCATAATCTATTTCAAAACACTGCGATAACCTCCAATTTTCTGCGTAGGGGGGAGGGAGGAAGCGCAAAAGGTCAAATTTTAAAATCAATTTTGGTCCATATTCATTATGGAAGGTGGTTCTTGTTTTATTATCATTCAAATGATTTTCTATCGACAAGAACGATCAGCGACTATCATTTCAAAGATATTGTGGCTTTTTCGCCAACTCATAATTATTTATTGAAGAATTTTCTGGAAGATTTCCTCCGTTTTGACAAAAGGTCCGGTTACCAAAATGTTGTATTACCCTTCAGCAACATCTCATCTAAATCGATGTAAGGGCATTTCTGAGCTAACACTAACAATCACATGCCCTACCTCAATGAGGGCAATTCGGCTCATCGGCACGTCACACTAGTGACGCACTGTGCTAATAAATTCTCAAAACTTTCTCTGAGCAAAGATATCACTCAACTTCTACCTGTTCTATACGTAAAAGAAATTATTGCGTGGTTGACGTCAGAAATAATGGATATATTGGGTCACTGTAACAAAAAGTCTGCAATTTTTCTAGGTAAAAAAACTACTGAAGTAAAGGCTGTAGAAATTTTTACACCCTCTCTCAGTCGTGAAAAATCTGCTAACTTTTCAAGATGGTGATTTATCACTATCAAGACCGTTTTGCGATTAGTCTTGTCTGCTATAAAAGTAAAACTTAAGGGCCAGGATTCACACGATTTGAGTCGCCGCGCGATTTGGCAATTCGCCAGAAGTCTTCAGATCCAACACTAGAACTGCACATGCACAGTGTATAACTTACGTGGATTGATGAAAAATGCCCAACCTTCCTTACATTCAGAAACCCATTACAGTGAGTTATGGACAGTTGGAATATTGCCAAATCGCTCGTGACTGAAATCGCGTGAAGTAGCCGGCCCTTTGAGTAGATGCATGAAGAAAGTTTGCTCTGCTAAACGCATTAAACAAAAAATCAAACAGCTTAGATCTAAAAATCATGGTCGATCAAATGTGCTGTAATTTAATGGTAGATTGCCCCTAATATTTTGGACCGGCTTGTTTTCAAAACCATCTTTATGATTGGAGTCGTTTTTGCAGGACTATAATTCCACATATTTTTCAATCGCATAGTCTTTTGAGATTTTCAAATGCTTTTTTGAGACTTCCATTTTGGCTCATCAGCAATTTCGAAAAATTGAGCTTTATCGCACAATCTTTGAGACTTTTAATTGCAATACTCAGGTTGCCATGTTGTTTTCCAGCAACTCTTTGTAATTTAGCACAACACGACTTTGAAATAAATGCAAGAGTTGATATTTGTTTCGTTGCATCCTGTCTCCCCCGCGAATAGTATATCTTGACAATGTGACCAGCCTCAAATAACTTCTTACATCCCTCTTACTGTAATCTACCAGAGTGCATGATCTCGGCTTACTGCAGAAAACTTGAGTGATAAGCCAAGGGTCACATGCTCTTGGAGATTAAAAACTACGATGTATTGGGATTATCAAGGATCAGGAAAGAGACGAGGAGGCATGACTTGGGCGATCATGACATCATCCATGGTAGAATGCCCTTAGATGCGCAATTTTGGGAAATTAACGTTGACTGCTGTTAGGCAAACAAAACGCAAAAATAAAAACTAATCTTCTAGAAAATGCGAAACTGTATACTCTTGAAAAACGATTGTTGGGATCTTGTGGGTTTTTTTACAACAAATGCATACAAGAAAGCAAAGAGTTTTTCTGAGGTTCTTAGTCATATAGAGCTTCTTTTTGAATGTCTGATTCTTCCTCTGTAAAAGCGAATTTTTTCCCTATGAAAAGGCGATTTTAGCTAATAAGATGCACATAAACCAAAGCTATTTTCTCATTTTGATTTCTATGTGTGTTATTGCACACAATATACACATTGCACGTGGAGCAGATATCGAATAAAAACGCTCCTTTCAAATGAAGGTTTGCTTATGTCTTTTGCCTGCTTCTGTTCCTCACAGTTTACAACAAAATCGATCGCGATTTGACGCGCAATGTGTACATATAATGTGAGCAATTGCAGAGCATCAAACTACAAATTTAACTACAGTCGCCGGCTTAGTTCCAAGCTGATCAAGTATCAAACATCATCCAAATTTTGTAAACTAGTAATCCCTCCCCCCCCCCCCCCGCTTGTATCCGGATCGGACTACGACATCGATCCTCCCTCTAAACCATGCTTAGTCATTATTACGAAAGGGGTATTTTTAAAAAATCTCAATAAGTCATGCGCTAGAAATCTTGCTGCTTATTTAGCAGAGCTTATAGTACTTATGAGGTCACAAATTTTGTAATTTGTAGAATTGAAATTGGGTAAATGATGTTTAAAAGCGGATAATCAACTACAAGTGACCAGATCTATTTTTCCAAAAAAAATTTAACGAGTTGTGAATGCGGTCTCCTGATATAAACATACAAAAATTGTGAAATAGGGTAGAAGCTATTAATAACAGTAATAATATTTACACTTTTGTAATATGTTTAGGAAAAATGAGTAATTTTGCGGACGTATGCTCTCAGCGACGTCAGAAAATTGTGCATTTGCACAACAAAAGAGGCAGTGCAAAAACGGACGTTAACACATTCACGACTATGAGACTGCCGTTCCAAACAGCCTTTTTCGCTTTGTCAAACTCACGACCCATCGCTGGGTCGTATTGTCCAAAATGGTAGAACACGTACGACCCACCGGTGGGTCATATGTCGTGAATGTGTTAACTATAGTTGTAGATGAAAGCTACCAAAACGGACAGAAAATAGAAAATCCCTAAATATTACCTGTCGCCGCTCCTCAATTTCATTTTCCCGTTCGACGTGATTGAATAGTAAGGCACCGAGCATGAGGTAGAGTACTAACAGCAATGAGATGAGGATAAATCGAGCATTTTCCTCGTAAATTCGTAATCTGGCGAAGCAACCGACCTAAATGGACGATAATTTTAGTGGCTTACGAACATCCAATGTTTTATTCCAGAACATTTTGGAAAGAATAAATTTGGTTGATACATTTTTGAAGAAATCATATTCAAATAAATTCAAAAAATAAATTAATGAAACTGATGATACAAAAGGCGTTCATTTTGGAGATGTTCGACTGAAGTCAAGAAACTACAATTCTCCAAAGTCCAGTATAGCCCGTAAAGTCGCAAATTTTTTCCAGGTTCTTTCTGAGATTAGTCTACTGCGCTGCGACGTCGCGCGAATGATTTCTAGATCGAGTGGCAGATGCGCGATGTATGACCATTTTCTTGCTTGAACTCTGACCTCGGTTACGGTAATTAAGCGATGCAAAAGAGCCCTTAGTGGATTTGAAGCTTCCCTACTCCTTCTGAGTAATTGAAAAATCATTGGCGTAAGTTTGAAGTCATTTATAAGCGATTTTCCAAGGTATCAAATCTTCCTGTTGCTGTATGGCATTCTATACAGCTATCATTGAGTTGCCCAATATTAATTTTATGAAACTTGACAGAGGATTTGACTTACACTATAGCAAGCAAAGCATACTCCTCCCCACTGGGCCTTAAACAAGTTAGCCTTTTTTTCAGTTATATCATTCATAATTTGAGAATTATCTTATATGTTTCACCTGTATCCATATCTGACAGTCCCTAGTCGACAATCAATAATTGCGAAAGTGATACTGTTTTTCAATGAGAAAGCCTTCACTTGTCTCGAATGGATATTAGCGCTTTCAGGAGCTAAAGCCGAGATGATCGGCTTCCATATACGAAAACAAAAATTGCCTACGTGTTCAGAAGATTTGAAGACTTAGTTACATGTACTTGAGGACAAAATTGACGTAAAAGGCATTTCAGAAGTTCCTAAATAAGGAAGTTCTTTATTAGTGGTTGTTCTCAAATGTTTCGCACATTAGTCGTCCAGGAGTACTGTAATGTACTGTTATACCCTCTGATTCAACTGGCTTGGCGTCTGAAAGGCGGGGCGTGACCTAATTAACACGTTGACGACGAGCCATTTTTTAGAGGTCTGTCCCTGTGGACGAGACGTTTCCATGCATCCATACGCGTGGCCCATGTATGTATGCATGCATCCATGCACGAAGTACAAAATGTGCAAGCCCCGCCCCCTCTGACAAGCTCCGCCCACTCGACCAAAAATGTCGGAAATTGCCCAAATTTCAAGTATTTATGCGATTTCCGCCACTTTTGAAAAGTGAGCGGAGCTTGCCTCTTAGGGGGCGAGTTTGCCTGACGGTAGGCGGGGCCTGGATAAAAGTTGCTTGAGGTCTTTGCGTTCACCTACAGCCTCATCCATGCTTTTTATGGACAAAAAAGGGTCCTTGTAAGAGGCATAGGAGTGGGCGGAGTTTGCCAAAAGGGGCGGGGCTAATACATGAAGTACATCTGAGCCTATGTTGATTATATGAACAAAAACTGAGAGGATTGGACAGATAGTATTGAATTTAAGGCCGCCGCGCACCATTGCGCGGCGTCGTCCACAGGGACAGACTGCCTGCCGCGCACCATTGCGCGGCACTGTCATCAACGTGTTAAGGCTAGATAATGATCAGAGAGCAGGCGCGCGAGAGAGACGCAGACAGCGTCGCGAGCGCGAGCGGCCTCAGTTAGTCCACCAAGCCCGCCTTGCAGCCGCCAAGCCTGTTTAATCAAAGGTTAATCAAAAAAACTCAAGCGACTGAGAATTGCACAGCGACAGGTTCGGTCGGGGGGGGGGGGGGAGGGACATGTTTGATTTTTGATACAAGTTTTCAAGCAGCAGCATTAATTTTTATGAAAATCAATAGTCAGACTTTGCAATAAAATTATTTTTCACTTTTGACTAATTATGATTATGCGGATATAGACATCCCAGTTGCACTATATTATGAAAAAATACTAGATTTTCCTTTCTGTTTCACCTCCCCCCTTCTCTTTTTCCTCCCCTGAAGTTTTATATATAATTTACAGAATAATTAATTCCCATATTTGTAGTTTGTAGTTTTGATAGTGTAATTGCGTACTGTCCCCATATACAAAGTTAAAGCGCACTATTCGCACTGTATGATTAATCACTCTAATTTTCTATTCATGCAAGACTTGATATTGACATAAAGTAGAAGAATAAAATGTCACAGTTGTAAGTTCATTTGAAGTGCAATATGTTCCGCTTTCCATCGGGGCCCGAATAATTCGAAACAAAAAAAATACAATGTTGAACCCCTGAACTGAGCTTGGAATATACGAAATTATTTTCTGGCAGGAACGATGACTGAAATATCTTGAATTTCTTGTGCGCAAATCCGGAATTCTCGGGAAAGCAGATTATTTTGAAAAATTTTGATTATTTACGGATAAAAAAAGGAAAACTTTTCTTCTCACCATCAGCTCCAGATAAGCAAAACAAATTTTTCGAGAAAAGAAGAGGGAGGGGGGGGGGGAGTGCGACATTTCGAGCTACTGCTATTGCATAAATATAAGTTCATACTTTTTTAGATAACCTATTTCTCCCCCCCCCCCTGGCCCTCGCACCCGAATATTCTCGACCTGTCAGCAAGTAATTTCTTCCCGCCATTGTTTCAATGTTTCAATGTTGAGGTTAGAAGCTGCGCGGCCAGTCGTTTAACGCTGTCATTAGTGGCTAATTTGTGCGCTTGCCACTGCCAAACAATTAAGAGACGACGCTCGAAACAGAGGCTTTGCGCGATCAAAGTGAAAGAGCAGTACACGAAATGTGTGAACTAGTACAAAAGAGCATTGCCGACGAGGTATCTGTCTGTTTCACGATCAAAATAAACGCACGATTGAAGAAGGGATGTCATATTATTTTTAAATTTAGAAGCACCCCCCCCCCCTCCAATGATCTAAATAATTTGCAAAATCAAAACCAATTTGAAAACCTTAGATTTCACGTAGCACAGTCTGTCCCAATCGTAGTGTCCTCGTTTAACGCATCCGCCCCTTATACTTTGCGCGACTTTCGCGGGCGTTCAGCTCATCCACTCAGATTCCTTTATCGATTGGATATCTCCACGCAAAGCGCTCGCGCTGCGGATGCGTAGGGGCACGCAAAATGAGCATCATAGTTGGATCGTGATCTATGGATTTGTGTATTTTACTCTGCACCCCACATTTTCAGTCTAGCTAGAATTCTTTCTACATCTTTTACAGAATTTTTTTCGCTTGGGTAGGAAAAAACTCTCCAAATATCATGAATGCAGTCCTTTCCAATCGTAAGATTCAAGTTTGATTGCACGCTTTGCAACTGCCGGCGTCACTCGTATCGACCTCATTTGGCACGCAAGGCGTTCGCATTGCGGATGCGTAACGGCACACACGCAAATAGACAGGGCAATTGAGAAAGACTGTATGTTACTGTGGGTGAATCTCACTCTACTATACAAATGAACCTCGATTTTTTTTTCAGCTTTCTTGCAATTCTTGGGTTGAGCTATCTCAAAAGAATTGATACTGTATTATATGGTATTTATATGATGATGTACTATTTTTCTAAATTTTAGGATTTTTTCACCATTAGCGCTTGCTTCATAGCAGTTTCACTTCTCACCGACTGGAAATTATCGTTGAGATAATTATCATCACCACTCAAAAAGGACAAAAAAATTTGCTTGAAAGAAATATTTTGTCAAATCGACTTTTCTTTTTCGCTCATTTACCCTTGTCTCATCATTTTGCCTTTCTATCAGAAATGACATCTTATATCCGGAAAAAAATTCCAATTAATTATTGACCCTAAATATTCTAATGCGATCATACGCCAACGCAAAATCCCTAAAATTTCAGAAATCCTCTCAGACAAGCTTGTTGAAAAGAAGAACATTTCTGCAAGGGTACTTCCTCCAAGTAGGAAGTTTTTTCACTGCCTAAGCGATTATTCGTTGGAATTTAGTTATAATAATCAAATCGTTGCAGGTTCGTATAATTGATTTGGAAGTGGAGAGATTGCAAAACAGGAAAAGTAGCAATCACGTGAATGATGTAATGTTGAATTATTTGATTGCAGTCATATAGGAAGTGAAAAAATTGCATAGCATAGCTAGAAAAAATTTGTCACAAAAAACAAATTACTTTTTTTACAAAGATTAATTCATTTTTTAACGATATTTTTCTAGCAACTGCTATTAAACGAATTTTCACCCAAAATTTTTGTTTCATGAATTAATAAAAAAAATAGAATTTTGAAATTAAAAAAAACGGATTGAAAACGAATTTGCGCAAAAAGAGAGCAAAAATCTCAAACGGCATTCGAGGAGCTGGCTAAATAATGAATTTATAATCTGCTACGAATTTATTTTAAAAAGAGAATATGAATCAATTTCAAACCTGTAAAAATGTTCCCGTTCCATGAATTAGCACGGAAAACGAATTTCTAGGATGAAACCAGGAAAAACAATTCTGTAGAAATTTGTTTCACGATGGCATAAAAAATCTCAAGAGATAGCAAAAAATGATATTACAAAGAAATTTCCTGTTTCACGATTGCTTAAAAGCACGAGTTTTGCCCACACAGTGTTAAAAGGGAGCTTGTTGTTAGAGAGATGAATTTGAGACGTGAGCTAAGGCATACGATCAGCACCAAAATTTTCAAAAAAGTAATAATTTTTGTTTTCAATGAATTCGTCTAATTTGAAGTAATTTAGGGAAGGGAAAGCATTTTCTGATAGTGTTTGAAGAGAAAATTTCTGCTGACATTTGAAGCAAAGGAGCGGTTAAATAGAAACACGATTAATAACTTACTGATTATTCGCTAAAAATGGCAAAAGTTATATTCAAATTTTAGTTTGATTGTATTTTCAAAGATAAAAATTCCTTATTGAAATTTCCACTAATATTTGTATGAATTTTCAAAATTGACGTTTTGACCTGTATCGAAAAAATTTTCTCGAATGCGTAGTAAAGTATAGCATTTGATATATGTTACAGAAATATTCATAAGATAATTATGAATAATGTTCCAGAAATTTTCAGGCGATTTTTCGAGTTTTTTGTGTAAGAATTATAAACTGACTCAACATAACCAAACAACTGATATTTCGAAAATTTTTTCCGTTTCACAAATCAGTAAAAATTGTGAATTGTTGGACGCATACGGTGCTATCGTTCAATCCGCTAAAGTGCGACAAGGTGATGGGTTTCAAAAAGGTGGACTGCTATTGAGGCGCGAATTTGATTAAAAAAATCATTTATTAAAAAAATTCCGTTTCTAGAAGATTATAAGTAAGGTGATCCATCGATAACCATAAAGTTGATTTGAGAGGAAAATTCCCGTTTCATGAAGGAGTAAAAATTGTGAATGTTAAAAGCACCTAATAATGAGTCTAGAACTTCGGCATACTAGTGAACCAGCGATCAAAGGAGCTAGATTTGCATTTGCGCGCTTCAGGACCGCACCGCGGTTTCCCGCTTTTTGATGTTTTTTTTAATTGGCGCTACGATTCTTTATTATATTAGATTCCAGAAAAGGTGCAGTAGCTTTGAGGCCAGTGGAAATTTTGATAAAATAAACTAAAAAAAATTTTTTTGAAATATTGTAAGATTCAAGCGAATAATAAGAGAAAGTAAATGGACAAGAGTACTTACAGATTTGAACTGGCTTGATAATATGCGATTTTGATCGCATATTGGACAATAAATCTCGTCAGGCATGTTCGCTTAGCTACAGTAAGAAACTACCGACTTGAAGCTGTCATAAGTACGCTGTGAAGTCAATTTTACGCTCCAAACAGGGAGAAAATGTTAAAGTTACACTATGCGTGAAATCTGTGTTGTGCTATATCAAAGGCGCTTCTCACGCTTATTTTGCTGCAGTTTCTTTTTATACGACAGTGAGAATAATGGGTTAACACGGATATTTTTATTTTTGCACTTCAGAAAGGGCGCGGGTGGTCAGTCTTTTTCTCCTTGTTATGAGGGTAGGGGAATCCTCATTCATCTTCCTTTTGTTGGTCTGCGGGGGTAGGCCGGGGGATGAGGGAGGGGGAGGGAGAGGATAGTGTCCCTTGTGTTATAGAATTTCGCGTACTATTGTCAGACACTGTCTAGACGCCTATAAGATAAGATTAGCAGTATGTTAAGAGTAGAAGCTATATTTTATAGTTCTTGAATAAAACTCTAGCGATTGAAGGATGTCAGGGATCTGGTTACCTGAAGTTTCAAAGAAGATTTCAACAAAATTTCCTTCATTCCGTTTTTTCTGGAGTATTCCATAGTATGAACTCGCTACGTATATTCAGATCATACTTCTTAGTCATTCTGCACTTGCTCATAAAAATAGCGACCCATATGAGCCTGACCTAAATCTGCACTAAAAGCTTCCTTCAGTTCAGCTCATGATAAGTTATTGTGGTTTATGAAGGCAGATTTTAGATCGAGCTAAATACTTGCCCTTACGGGGATAAGCTTTTACGCCAAAGGCCGAAAGTTTAAAAAATTTGGTCCTTTAAACATGTAGAGTCTATAATTACGCCAAATTTAGATATATTTTTACTGACAGCTTGTAGTTAGCAAGCATATTCTAACTAGCTGAATACCTATCCCTCTTAGAGAAAAACTCGGAGGTAAAGTTACAAATGTATAAAGACTTTTGTTACCATGTTAACACTAGAGGAAGCGAGACCTTGTCAGCTTTGCTCAAATTTTACTCTTAAAAACAAGCGAGTCGGAAAGTCAAGGTGTTGTTGAGTATAAAGTTCTTGCCTATCTTTCAATAATAAAGTTAGTTCGTACGTTTACACCCCGCAGGAGTCTCTCGAAATTGAGCTTCAAGAAAACAACATTACAAATAAAATTTCCTTTAGTGGTTAATATAAATTTATTGATCGGTTAGAAAATAGAATTGCGAAAGAACGAATATTGCAAATTCTGAAGCTCAAACTTCGAAGCAAAAAAAAACAGCTAAAAATAGATTGGCATAGTGCTATACTAATCAAAAGAAACTGTTTAAATAATAAAATGGTGAAACTGAGTTATAAGATCATGTACAGTTTTCCTAATATAGTTTGCTTGCGGTGCCGATGTCATCCCAACAGTTTGCGCGCGCAAGCGACCCGTACCACAGTCGTAGCTATTGGTTCGCGCGCAAATTGGTCGCTCAATCTCAGCACCGCAAGCATACAATATCAAGAGGAGAATCTAAGAGATTGTGTGCTTTTACTGATATGGATTGTTGAAAAAAAAAGCTGGATGGTAATTTCAAGCATAATTTTGACAGCTGCATTTCCCTCCGTAATTTGCATGGTTTTAGGCGCTTGACTGTTTAACAGCCATTTCAGTGTTCATACTGTATTTTTGTAGCCAGTGTATCTTATTAGACCCTTTCACACGTTTTGACATGCATCTTTGTGCCAACGAGAAGAAACACGTCCTTTACAAGTCTGCGCGAGGACAAGTTGAGCCAATTATCCTGCAAGCTAATTCGCCATTTAGGGCCTTGCGAGTCTTGCAACCGTCGGCTCCCCTCCCCCTTCCCCTTCATCTCCCGTGGACGGTGCAAATGGAAATAGAAAGATTTTCACATATTTCGTGTCATATCGGCAATGCAATATCACTCCCTATAAGCTGTGTATGTGCGGTTGACGTACATATTGGCGGCAATCACGAACCCACTGAAACCCCTACACCAGGCAATCGCTGCTCTCTTCGAATGGGATTATTGGCAAGCGTAGACGAGTGTTTGGACGAGGAAATGGAAAAACACAAGGTGAAATTGGTTACGAGCACTAAAAAATATGTAGTCACACATGTGGAGGTTCCGTCATATTCAAAAATTCAGCGATTTTCCTATTTTTAGATATGTAGGGTCCAGGCAGTCACACATCAAAAAATAAGTGCTAAAGAAATCAGCCTGCGTTAAAAGTTTAGTGTGATTTCATTACAGCACAAAATTTTCAATACAGTAATCTAAAAATGGTACTCGCAATCAGATACACATACGAATGTTCCGTTGTATTGCAAGAATCAAATATTTTGCGAAATCTATCAAAATTGGGTGCAACGAAATGAAGAAGCTGTCAAAGACCAAAAATTGTACACTAGTTGTTTTTCTCTATTGATTGGAGAGAAATGTGTGATTGGCTAAAAAGAGTAAAAAAGAAAGAGTAAAAAGCCCTACAGCAATCCTCAGATGAGAGCGATATAGCAACCTATTTCTTGCCAAAAATGGAAGTATCAGAGTAATTTAGAATATAGATGGTATTCAGATTTTTTCTTCATTGATTTTTGAGAACTGATAAAAATTTTTGCGTTTTTTACCATGTTCAAGTTTGGCAAATATCTGAATTATTACCTCGTATTTCTGAAAGAGTTGTGATTACAGTAGGATAGGGCAAACAAAGTCACAACAAAAGTTTTTTGGCATCTCCGGCTTGCTTCTTAGAATTAGCAAAGTTTTCTTGTAATGCTAACACATCCCATATTTGGTCAAGCCAAAACTCACAGAACATAGACCGACTAACAACACGAGTACTGTTCGATACAGCTTTCTCTCCTGAAGAGTATTTCTTCTATCCAGTTTGTGAGACTTTCGAGGATAAAATCATCCTAATTGGAAATTTCTGAACGCTCCTACGGTTGTAAGATTTCAAAATTCAATTTAACATAGCGATGAAAGCTCCTTTGCAAATTCAGTGAAAACCATACGAGTTTTGGGACTCTTAATTCAAAGATTTCTTAGTGTCCGATGCTCTCCTGCACCACAAAACTTTACACAAGTAGAGATTTTTTAAAATAATTTGGAAATATTGGAAAGCTTTTCGGAAGTGCCCAAACGATTCTTTGAATGAAACTTTGTTTACGCTATCCAACAGTTACCATAGTTCTTCCAGAAGTTGAGACCGGAAATTCAGAAGAATTGCTGGACTATCAAGGTGGCAAGAACCATAGGCTCGAATTTTTGGTGACCACTTTAGTAACCATGAAAGCAAATTGTTTGTTACATGAATGTTGAAGACGAAACTCGCATCGAATAGTCGTTGAAAAATTTATCCACCTTTATCTTACGTTTTTTATGAAAAGTCAAAAAAGGAGAACTTTTGATACGACTTAATACAAACAAAATTTCCGTCTTTTTAAACAAAAAATTGGAGCCCAATGGGTCGAAAATCACGAAATTTGACAGTCAATTTGACAGTTTACACCACAGTGTACTTCTGCCCTAAATTCGAAGAAATTTGAATTTTTCTAAAATCTGCATAAAATGCTGTAGCGTTTCTTCTAATGAGGAGCGTATTTATTTTTGCCTCATTGGTTTTTGATCACTCTGATATTTGCTGACGTTTTGCTGCCATCATTATCGCATGTATTTTGACGTATTGCGTCACTCAAAAATTAGTAGGAAATCATATAATGTAAAATGTTTTTTGAGCGCACACATCACAGAAACTTATAGAAACCATAAAGAATCACATGCATTGAACTTTACGCAAAAAAATTTGATTTTTGGCGCAATAAAACTTATAATTTTGATAATTTTCTCTCAAAATTTGAGGATTAAAGCAAAAAGTTGATAAAAACACTTCGCTTAAGAAGTTGAGATATGAAAGTTGGAAAATTCCAAGTCTGCTGCTTTTCTTTCCGCGAAAAATTAAAGTCAACTATTATATAGTAGTTCTGTCTGCAAATCTGCAAGAGCTGCCCGTTGCTCCCAGCTCGCTCCAAATCAGATCGTATTCAATTTGCGGGGGAAGGGGGGGGGGGGAGAGAGAGGTCAATTTATTCAAACGTGTTTAGCCCGATGATTTCTGGATTTAAAATTATTGTAATGAGAAACTGGGTAAGAATTGTGCAATGAAACTATCAGGCTGAAAAATTGAAAAAAAAATACAAGAGTTGTTCTCTAATGTGATAATTATTATAGTAGACTAAACCTTAGTGGATATTTTTCGATTGTAAAACTCAAGCCATTAAGTTTGTAACAGCCCGTACAATGGAAAGATGACAAATTTCATTTAGGGGAATGATTAGCAATGCAATTACTGTACTTTTTATTAACACAAAAAAGTATAGAGAAATCATTGCTATTCAATTGGATACATCTCTAGTAATCGAGAAATAGATGTAACGATTGGAAAGGCATTAGTACTAAAGGGAAAATATTCAAAAACTAACATTCCATGGAAACTTTGAAAACAGTCTAGAGAGGAGGCTTGGCATTACATTATACTATTACATTATTATTTAAAAAAGCAGGAAAATCAAAATAAAAAAGATACGAGAAATATTACAGATTCTGAACCAAATTTTCATCGAGAAATTAGAAAAAATTAGGAAGATTCTTGTTGTACAATTTCACTTTTTATATATAATAATTTTCGTCTGTTGCGGCTCGGTGTGCTCAGCACCCCTCGCCCTAGTGCTCGTCCGCCTGACAACACAACTCCGAACTCCAGGATGTTCCACTTCTGCGCTAGTGTGCGCACTACCTAGCGCGTCCGTTCGACGCCAACACCCCTACCCGTACAAACAAACAATCACAACACGACTAGATTAAATCACATTTACTAAAACATAAGAACAAACACAGAAACCTAAACTACTAAAAAGACTACTACTACTAGAGAAAGAAAATGGGCACGGGAAGAGCCGCTTCGTCCCGTGCTGCCGATGCTCCAAGAAGATCATCTCCAACGTGTAGTTCCGGGTCCTCCACTGGGTCAACCGCAAGCCCCTGGCCCGTACGGGACGGCGTGACCCCTCTCCACTCCCGCAATCCTTTTCAACTACTCGCTAGACTACAACCTGAGCTGCGCGTCTCCATACACAAGAAGATTATCAAAGGCTCAACCGCTCGAAACCGTTGATCATCTGCGGGAGCTACTGGAGGCGCTGCCAGCGGGTTGATATCATCAAACGATCGATAACGAACGGAACTCGAGGAGGCGTAGACCGCGGCCTGCGCGCCCTTATATACCCTGTGACTTGGCAACGCGCCCAGTAAGGGAGAGGTCTTGGCGCGAAATTGATAGCGCGCCAAGTAACGCGGCAGCCAGCGCTCCCGGCCTCCTGTTTCGAGGAGTGGCTTGCATCGCGCGAGCCGCGACATCGTCTTTGTTTCAGTATGTTTGTTAATTACGTTCTGAGGTTTCTATACAATTGTCATTGTTTCTAAGTATAAAAATTCAATTTTGATTTTTCTTTCTATTATATTTTGCATTTTTAAAACGCAGCAAATAATCAACAACTTGTACTGAGGCTACAAGATTGAAATTCTTATAACTGTATGTTTTTAACCCCTTTTCCAACAGAAAACTGATTTTCCTATTAGTTTCAATATGTTTTTAGCCATTTTTTGCAGAACTAGTGAACCAATAATCCTAAAGGTTGCTAGATGTGCACCCGCGCGCTTCGGGACCACGTTGCGGTTCCCGCTATCTGGTGTTTTTTTTTTTGAGATGGCGTTACGATTCTTCATATATTAGATTTAAGAAGCCCTGTCTTCTTTTGATAGAACCGCATCCATTAATTTGTATTTATTGCATCACAAGGAGGAAGCAAAGGTTCAAAAATGAAAGAAAATGAAAAAAAGCTCATATTAGTACCACACTATGCATTTTCGTTGAGTAAGCTAAAAATACTTTTTGGACTAAGTTGGACTAAATAGATATTATTTTTCTACTCTGGTGTCTGGATGCTTGGGTATTAATGCATTTATGAGAAAACGACTAGATCGAGTCAGAGACGTCACGACTCGTACCTCAAGAAAACGCGCATCTTGAACGCACACAAAATTTTTATGTGAAGCTTCTGAGAAAAAAATTTTGCGATAGTAGATAAAAAAATAGAAATGCAGCAGTAGATTGTTTTATAAAGTCTTAATTTCAAAGAAATGCACTTTTAGTGGACAACAATTTCTTAAAAATTTTTGGAGTAAAACGTTTTTTGCAATAAACAATCTGTTCTTTTTGCGGTAAGAAACTGCTTTTTATTTCGAAAATATATCTGTTAAAAGTCTGAATTTTTATGGGTCCCAAATTTTTTACAGATCAGTATATAGAAAAATGCCTCATTTCCTGAATTTTTTCTTTCAATGTTGGACTTGCTTTACCTAAAACTTTACATTTTTTTAGATGGCCAAAGTTTCGCACCACTTTTCGGAAAATGGTAATAAGATACGCGAAACCTTTCTTTGCTCAACAAACTTCTTTAGACACATATATTCGTTACATTATTACCTTTCTATCATAAAATATTAATATTTCTTAGGAATACTGTAGGGTGTTGTTTTACAAGACATTTCGAATTTGGGAAAAACTTTGAAGTTCATATAACTGTTTGCAGAGTCTTACTGTAGGCCGAATTCGAAATAAGAAGAAAGGAAGATAAAAAAATAAATTTGGTATTTCTTTTCAGACACTGAAAATTGAAAAATATCGATTATATAACTATGAAGAAATCAATCTAGCATTCTCATAAAAAAAACGTAGAATTTTATAACAAGAAATATTTGAACCGGGGGGCGGGGGCAATTGACAGAAAATGATAGAACCACGAAAATCAGAAACGATCTCCTTATCGCAAACAGATCCCAATAAATCAAAATTTTCCAAAAACGATTTTACTCTGCCCTACTCTATTTTTATAAATTCAAAATTAACCCCATGACACATCGTCCCTCTTTCAAAAAAAGTTTGTCCTGAGGGAGTTTGTTAATCTTTCAGTAATGGAAATGCATTGTAAATTAGAGCGCATTTTTTCCACCTGCTGTCTGTTTAGAGAATACTAATTGGAGACATTTGTGAGTGTTTGACTTTGAGTTTTAACAAAATATTGATTTGTTTTTAGTAAATTTCAAGGAGAAAGGGGGAGGGTGGGGATAATTCTGTGCAGTTCAAAGCCAAATAAGAATGTTAGATAGTTTTCAAATAAAATAAACATTCACGGAGCTGCGAAAGACGGTCTGACGAATACAGGAAAAATTTTGAAAAAAAAGGTTGTAAACTGTAGAAAACTATTCGCAACTTCAGATTTTGGAAATTCGCCAATGAAAAATTGTTTAAAGTAGCAGAATTTCTAAAAAAAAAATTGAGAACTTCATAAAAGACGTGTGATATGGTTAGATGTGTTCTAAGACATTTGAGAGGAATAATACAAAAAACATTCAATTTGGTCAAAGTTGTGCAACTGCAGAAAAAACTGTAGTACAGTAACTAAATTTGAAAACAGGATTGAAGTAAAAAATTGTCGAAAAAATATATACTGTAACAACAAATGCTATGATAAAGATGCGAAATGGAACATTTGAGAGCCATAAAATACAAAGGAAAATGTTTTTTGATCAGAATTGTGCAACTGCAGAAAAACTACGAACAATAACCTATTTGAGGATTTAGGTTCAAAAAATTTTGAAAATGTACTTTATTGGCAAACGCTCTGCTAAAAATGTGTGATGTGAAGCATTTGAAGGTCACAGGAGACTAACTGAGTCTTCAAATTGTGCAATTGCAGAAAATTTGCGGCACAGTACCAATTTTAGGACTGAATTTAGGGTAGAAACTAATGGAGCATCCTGAATAATTTATGAATGATAATTTTTTTTATAAATACGCAAAATAATGAATAAACAAGAAGATAAGTCATTATATGAAAGAATAGCCGTATGATAATGAGTAAAGCCGTAGAAAAGCGTAAAAAACTCGCACAATTACGAAAGCTACCGTAATCCTCTCACCTTGGCCCTAGTGATACTGGGTAGCGTATTGGCGCGAATCATTTCGCGTTGTCCGATACCACGAGCAAATTGCAATTTATGCATAACGGTTCGTGATAACGGCATAACCTGATGCCGCCGACACAGCGCTACCAGAAGCTCAGGCGCGGCAGCCTGCGCGAATGGGCGTGGCCGTGGGGCGGGCCCCGGCGCGATATTGTTGGAGGCGTGCTAGCTGTGCGTCGATATGTGTTCTGTATGAGGGATGAGTGGGAAGAGTCCGGATAAACGCAGAAGGAGGGGGGGTAGGAAGGTGGGGAGGGGGGGGGGTTGGGTGAGTGGGAGCGAGCGCGTAAGCTGCTGTTTCCGAAATGATCATCATATCTGCAGATGACGAGCAAGACGCATTGTTAAGAGGAGATTAAAGGAGGTGTTGAAGTCAGAGCTACCGTAATCCTACGTAAAAAAAATCGCAAAGATGCTGACGAAAACCGGAAGCAGGATTTTCATAAAAACTGCGTCTTTCTTGCAATTTCATCACTTTATTTACCGCTCTTGCACAGCGTTTAGCATCTAACTGCTTTTACATGATTACTACCTTAGTGGGGATTTGCGATCCATGATCAGTTGCTGATTATACTTTTACAGTATTCCTGATCCGTGCCAAAGTAGTGCGTTTTCTTGTGAGTCCAATTATTTCTTGTGTTTTTCAATCCGCGCTAAGTAGGAATAACATTAGAAGAATCTGAATGGTAACAAACTTGCTTGCTTGATCAGTTTTTCTGCAAATAAACTTTGGAAATACGCCTCCTTGGAAATTTGGAATTATGACGGGGGGGGGGGAGGATATGGAGAGAACAAGCTGATTTTATGCTGTCTACTTCCTGATTAAGGTTCTGGCCAAGTCCTAATCCTGTGTTTCTTTCCCTTACTTTACATGGAGCTTCTTTTCATGGCTTCCTCGGCCTTCGTGATTTGTATTCAATAAAGAACCAAGAAATTTCGGCTTAGATAAAAATAAAGAAGAAAAAACTTTTGAACAACTACAATAAAAATAAATGCGGTTACACATTGCATGCAGCAATGTTTTAATTGCACAATATATGTAGGACCCGAATTGAGGAAAAAAACTACAATGCAGAATTTTTAGAATTCTAACCCATTTCACCGTTTTTTTTCCTTAAAATTCTACAAAAAATCCAATGAAAGTGCTCGAATTATTCTCCTTTCTCCCATTATGAATATTATAAAGGAAGATTTTCCCATCTGAATTCATCATCCTGATCTGTGCATTTGCAGACAACATACTCAAGCGCCAAATCGCAGATATTAAAGGCAGTGTCTCACCAAAATTTAGTTGCCCAGATTTTTGCATTTTGCAAGCCTGTCGGACCCTGTCTAGCGCTGCATGGGCTTGAAATCGCACGAAGTTCCCAAAAACCCCGTTTTCTGGAGGCCCCGAGGAAGCAACGTGGACGAGTTGTACCTTCCAACTTCAGCCTCAGCCACAGTGGCAGCAACAGAAGGGAGGTGGATGCCAAGTAGAGGGACGTGTTCATACGCGTAAGGGGGAAACCGAAGGAGTCGTCCGCGCGTACCCATCGCTCTGGGCGTACCACTTTGAGCGAATTTTTCTCAACGTGGAGGGGGTCAAATTGAATGGGACTTGTTGCAATGGCCTATTTAAGGGTCCCCATGATAGAATATGTGAGGATCCGCGCGACCTCAACTTTGGTGAGACACTGCCTTTAAAGTAGATGTTCATATGCAAAAGACAAACTATACCCAGGTTACGATGGGCAATGTGCATTTTGTCTGCAGTTGCACAATTTCACGCTCAGATATACATCCTGAATCTGTTCCTACCCAGTCATTAGTGCGTTGTACTTTTTACTAAAAATTAACTCAAGAATTTCTCGAGATATGTTTGCGACTAATTTGGATAAAATGTTCCGCAAATGCACACATTTATTAAGCCGCAAATCTGCAGATCGTGGTGCTAATGTTGCAAATCACATCTGATCTGCCCAAACTAATTTTTTGACTTTGCATTTTTAGACTTCAAAAACTCATTTGCAACATGGTAGCGTGACTGTGCTACATTTTTGGTTCAATCGTCAAGCTTTGAGTTTTAATGGTCCCGAATTAAGCAACGCTAGAGCAAACTACAACATTGGCACGAAAATCTTTACACATTTGAGTTTTTTCACTTCCTGTAATTTTCTCGTGCGTCTCTATCAGGATGTGGAACGGACAGCAATTACGGTGTTCTTCATATACGTTTTCTCCTTGTAGCATTTAGAGCTTCTGTCAGATTTTAGTGTTCGCAGCTAAACCAAATTGTCCTTAAAAAAATAATAATTGTGAGTTCCTGGTAGCAAAAGACAGGCTGCAATAGTTTTGACGAATTTACTGCTACCATAATCAAAAATTGGTGTAATTTGCTAGAACCATCAAATGGTCGTAAAATTACGAAAAATCAGCCATGCTACATTTTTGATGCCTTCATTTTTGCCAAGGATTTATGGGCATTGATATATAAGCTAGTCATTTCGCAATTTTTATGTCCATGTGTGCATATAAAGCTGCTTTAAAACGCCTTTTTAAGAGGTATTAGAGAATTATCTGATGCGCACATTGGTCAGCCGAGTTTGCGTAAAATGACGCTATGACGTCATATTGAAAACATTATCAAATTAAATTGTTAGTAACTGCTAAAAATGGAGAAGAAGTTTTGAGATCGTAATCACTGCTACGTAAATTCACTAATACCGACCACGTCAAGCAGAGTAGAAAAAGCGCTCGACACAATCAAGTACAGTACATAACCTATCAAACTAAATTGCACGAAAAAACAAAAAATAAACCCTTAGCTGAAATATTGAAATTGTAACAGACTCTATACATATTTATTGTAAATATTTAACTGTAAGATTACAAACGCCTACAAAAATGTAACTTTGAGTAGATTATGAACAATGTAAACAGAATAATGATAGCTTAAAATGACAAGTCTGGTATTTTCATTTATGCATTGACAAATTTTGGCGGCCATTCAATAGAATGAACACGGATATTGAAAGTAAGTCATGCCACATCCTTACATAAACTCAGTTTTATTCAAATGTATTGAAGTCAAATATGATGCAATTACATTTTCAACTTTTTAGTGAAAGGGCTCGGCACGAGGTGGCTTTTGGAAAATGCAAAAACCAAGTCCCCTTGGCTTTTTTACGAAGTGCCCTTTGAACCTAAAACTCTAAAAGTAGAAAAAGCTTCAAAAAACGAAACGTCAACTAAAAAACAATTTACAATTTTTTTGTCTATTCGGTCCCAAAAACGATACCCCTTTGCTTTTTGTCCCAAAAGCGAAATCCAGCTTGCTTACAATCCATCTGTGCGAGCCTTGCTTTTCATTTGATACTGATGAGTCTTCCTTCCTGATTGAGGTGTACCAGAGAAGAATTCCCTTTGTTAGAGATCAAGTCATATTCCTTCTAAGGGAAGCATCAAGTCATATTCCGTCTAAGGGAAGCAAAGTCATATTCCGTCTAAGGGAAGCAACGAAATGGAATGAAAACGTAACATATGTAATTTTGTCCTTCATTATCAAAGAAATTATTTGACTAGATGGCTTACCCGGCTCCGCCCGGCCCTGTCAATAATATATTTGTAATCAACATGCTCGATTACCCCTCTGTGCCAACTCCCAGCCCTGTAGCTCAAATTCTGCAAAAAATCGATAAAATCGATATCGATCGGTGACGAAAAGTAGCCTATGACACCCGCCGGGGCCCGAAGTGTATGTGTGCCAAGTTTGATCCGGATCGATTCAGAAATGGAATTTTCTATTCGGAACATACGTACAGACAGACATACAGACATACAGACAGACAGACAGACAAACAGACATACAGACATACAGACAGACAGACAGACAAACAGACATTCAGCTTTATATATAAGATTCTGCCCATGCTGCTCCTAGGTAGTTCGAGAAAAGGCGAAGTAAAGCTTGAACAGATTCTCAAATAGGCATTTAGACGGAATTTACAAATCCGATATATTATGGCTTGCTATCAAGCAGAACCTGGTCTGACCTCAAAAATTTCAATTATGCATGCACTGTTTGATACTTATCCCTTTCTTTCCTCATTCGTTCCTGAGTCCCTCTCCCTTTCTCTCCTTGTGATCATCAAACATCGAGTCGTAAAAAGAAAAATGGTGATGGTTCGACTTTTTGAAATATTAGGATATTTCTAGTAACAGATAGCTGCCTGTTTTTTGAAAACCAATTAAAAATAATATTACGTCCATAGGTAAGTTTTGTTAGACTCTTTTCGTCTTCCTCTATAAAACTCCCAAAAAATTGGCAAAGTTACTTGGCATATATGGGGAAAGAAGAAAAAAACCCAAAGTCTCGAATTTGGCACATATGGGGAAGGAAAGGGAAGCTATCTATTGGCATCATTTTCACTTTCATGACTATCTTACGTTTACTGTAATGGCGATACTGTAACGACACTTCAATCTCCAGTTTTCTTTTTATTCTCTAGAAATATTCCCACATTTCTTTTCAAGTTTTTGAATTTTTTTATGGGCTACTGATAATCTCCATAGTGCTAAAAAAAGTCTGGAAGTGCAAGCTCTACAATAACGGAAGTTGGAAATTTGCCCAAAATATCCGAAAATTTTTTTTAGAAAATTGAAGAAAATCAGATTTTCTATGGTGATATGTACATATTGAAAATCCGAAATCCCAAGATAATTTGGAAACGGAAAAATCTTCCGAAAAAGCCACGAAGATTTTTCTGTCAGGTGTAACAAAACTTATGTAACATCCTAATGAAATGAATAAAAAATGAATCAAATGAATAATAACTCTAGCCGTTAAATGATTTTTTGCAATTTCGGATTATGGCAATGGGGAAAGAAAAAATGTGAACTACTATCACCGCTAAGCTGTAGCAACCATAGAATCTATGTTGAATTAGGATTATGTGTATTGAGAGATAGCCACTTTCCGAATATGCAAAGAAAGAAGTCCTCTCTAACTTCCGCAAATTTTTATGAAGTCCTCTTTGACCCTAAACCCTCGACGCAAAATATTCAAAAATGAAACATTGACTGAAAAAAACCTAATTTAACTTGTGTATGTTCAGACCGCAAAAACGATATCCCCTTTGCTTTTTGTCTCAATAACGATATCCAGCTTATAAGCTTTTCGCTGCATGTCAAAATTTTGCACGAGATCCCTTTTTCGGCGCAAACGATGTCCATTGGTTTCAAAAATGGTATTGCAGCTATGTGACCATATATTCGCATTCCCTGACTGGAATGATGTGAGCAGTTAACTCTACTGAATTAGCAAACTTTGCATGAAGATTAAACGACGGCTCATCTGAATGATCTTGCCTGCAAATAATGCACTATTCTTAATCGGGTAGAGGAACGAACACCTCAATTCGGCACCGTCGCCGTGGGCTTCTGGTCCTTCCGTCCTACTGTTGTGCATCGTGTTAGGACCGTTGGTCCACTGAGACGGTGCTTACTTGAGGTGTTCGCTCCTCCACCCTTCTTAATCACATATATTCGGGTGTCCCATAGTTTTTTTACCATTTTTACTGCAACCGCCTTTCTGCATCTTTCCTTCAACTAATGTGGCATGAGTTATTATTCAACAGGGTGAAGCAAGCTTTATAAGATGGCCATCAAAAGCCTGCCCAAATCGTATTACACGTAAAGTTTTAAGCTGAAATGTTGAGCAGTTGAAAACGAACTTTCTGTCAAAAATTGTAACTCTGCCCCAAAATGTATAGAAAATTCCCCATTTATCCTATCGTATGCTTGACCCATCGCACATTCAATTGTACTAAAAACTTATTTTTTTCTGCGGCTAGAAACAAAGAGAAAATGATTGGGGTAAAATGCTAAACTCCGCCCCAAGACATCCCGAGCTTTTCCAGGCACGTGGTCATATAGCTCATACATACAGAAGTACGACCATGCGCTTGTAAACTTTGAAGGTGCCCCAGTTCTCGAGAAATGCTGTTTAGGGTAAAAACGCTAAAAAATTATGGGCACCCTAATAAATGTAGTTTTGGTTTAGTTTCGCAACTTTAACAAATTTAAGAATTTCTTGCAGGTTACCTCTTAGCTGAACTAAAAAAGGAAAAAGCTTTTTGCAGATTGAGGCCACGATTGTCATGGTCGAGGCTTCGAGTATTATTAGGTTGATGCAAGTATAAGCGGCGTAGGGAGGAATGGCTTTTTAAAGCTAAATGTGATTTTTCTCAAGAATCGATCCAGATACCAAGTGAAACCCACAGTTATGCTTCCGAGTCTTTATAGTACACATTACCTCAATTGGAGGAAAGGGGTGGAGTTAGAGGCGGAGTTTGCCAATTTCCGATTTTTGTTTCTTTCTAAATCTCTAAGGGAGAGAAAATTACAGCAAGTGCATAGGTGAACCTTACTATGTGTTTACTATGTGATGAACAGTAGGGAGAATTGTAGGTTTTCTCCGGGAGAAGATCCGATTTTTGAGTTGGCCAAATCCTCATAGATTTTGGCATTAAACTTCACGTAGTAGACTAAATGTTTGGGTAAAGCCTCGGTTGTCACTTTGTAGAGCTTGCTTCGTTCTATCGAACGGCATCGTCGTAGATTTTTACATTCACATGCTTTGGGAGCGTATGCCACGGCCATTATTTTTGCATAATTCAAGATAATTATATCCTTTCTTGGACACTATAGGTTTTTACGAAATGCAGTTTTCTGTTTTTCTGTGCTAAACAGATTTAATAATGTACATACAAGCTTTTTCTATCTGTAATAAACAAGTAACTAAGTCATGGCGTCGGTGTAATTTACTCTACGAGGTCAAGGAAAGCAACATGGTCAGCGGTGCTCTTTTCTCTTCAGGAACAGAATGATGCCTATTTGAAGATTAAGGGTACAAGATTTCCTCCTTTGCCCTACTTTTTGCGCGCTGCCTTCTTTAATCCCTAGCCTTATAGGGATTGGCTCTTTTCACCATTTTTTAAAATCCAATCTAGAGCTGTAAATCATTTAGAAGCTCTTAAAAGTATTGTGCAAAAACAACATCTCGGGCTCAAATTTTTGACAAGAATAAAAATCTATAAGGTTTGTCTGCAGAATCGTAAGTTTTTTATCCATTAAAGATTTTTTGGTAATTATTTCCTACACTTGGTAGATGTCGCTTCTTCCTGTAGTACAAAGTAAGTCCCCAAAATCTCGCTACAGCTGTGTCGAAATAATTCAAAAATATTCGTTTGTTCCTCTACGCCCTGAGAAAGTGCACCTTTTTAGGATTTTTGTAATGTCTTCTCACCTCTGTACTTCTACTAGAATTCCTAACTCGAAAGATAAGCAGAACAAAGCACAATGCACGAAACATTTTAAAGATTCAGAAACAACGACAAGAGAGCAAGAAAACAACGAGAAAAGTTCCAAAGACGCATCAAAAATGAGGTCCTACTTTTTGCGATGTTGACGCCTAGAGGAACAAAGGAATTTTTCTCCTTCGGAACAGCTATTTTTAAAAATATAGTGCAAATTTTCAAAAACAGGTTCTTCATTTTGAATTATCTTAACTTTTGGTTCAAGGAAGCTCGAATGATAATGCAGTTTTGAAACTCTTCTATTTGTGCAGCATCAAACAATAATTTTTCTCTATTTGTCTATATTCCGATCAATTCTGTCGAATGAATTTCAATTTTGTAGTCCATCCATAAAAAACGCAGAAAAGCACACACAGAGTATCCTAGAATGTGTTGAAGGTTTGATAGTTAGTAGCTGTTTTAGCCCTCATCAATCATTTGGTAACAGGCTGTAAGGCTGACTTCAACTTAGATTAACAATACAAATTAGAAAGTTAGTGCTTCTTATCACTGTAGGATTAGTAAAGGCGGGACTTCCAGCACAATGTCTCAAATCAACCCATTTTGAAGATATTCCAAAACGTCTTGAAACTTTCTCGAAACGTTTAGACAAGTTAGATCTAAAAAATACTTTCGTGCAAATTGGTAACATACAATGTGCAATAGTAAACTGAGATATCTGAAAATTGCTGGCAAATCCTGATAGGTATACCTGATGTAACTTTTGAATAAGAAATCACGGTAAATCTAGCACTCATTTTATGACGCTAAAACCTGATAATAAAGTTTTCAGCTCTTCTAGACAACTTCTTGGCATGATGTTTTATGGGCGCAAAACTCTTTCAGAAGTCGTTACTGTAATCCTACGGTAATGAAGAGTAAGATGCGAACTGTTTCAAGATGGAAATTTGTTGAAGCTAGCACTATGTAAATACAATGTCGTACCTGAAGACCCGCGAAGTTCGAGAAAGTTTAGTTAGTGATTAGAACGTTCAATGAGTTTTTTGGACATCCTGTACAAAATGAAAACAGAGCTATTCGCTAAAGATTGTATATTCAGACTCTGAATTATAAATTTATTTGTTTTTCGAATATGTCAAAATTATTTTTATATGAATCTCTGCCATATTGATACTCGCTTTTTACAGTTGCGCAAGCTTCATTTTGATCAAAATACGAGAACTGTGTCATAGGCGCTAAATGGGTTTGATGATCCTTAAATTGAATTTCTGTTTTTGACCTATGTGCTAAAAATAGCAAAGTACATGGCTAATCTTGCACTTTCGAGCACTAGTACGACTAATTTTGACGGACAGACGTACTCTCCTTCGCACTTACCTTCGTTAACCCAATTAAATAATTGCTTGCAAAAAAAAGCAGACAGCTGACGTAACACAGAAAAAAAATGGGGAAATTTAGGGGGGGGGGGAGGAGGGAAGGTCATTAAGATTAAAATTTTGTGGATCTCAATCCGAAAGTTTTGAAAGGTCTTCTAATATTTTACTAGAATGAAAAACACAAATATTTACATTCTTGTCAACTTCAAAATTTTCTAATGATTTTATTGTTCCAGAAACTTTTCAAATCGATTGGCCTTTTCTCACCAAAATTCTCAAAATTTTTGAACCGCTTGATTCTTATTGATCGAAAAAATCCCCTTCCCCTAACACTTTAGCAGCTCTTTATCTATGCTGGTGCAAATCCACAGTAGAAAAAGATGTGCCTTTCTCAGCTTAGGGAAGTTCATATTTCCTGTTTTTAAGTAATGTCGATGAAGCCTTAGCAAAGAACTAACGAGAAACCTGTGGAATACTTGGAATGTTTCTCGGAATTTCTACGCACGTAGGCAGTTTCCAAGCTGGCAGTAAGGTTTCCAAAATGACGCAATCATGCACAACAACAGCTTTGTGCACAAATTTGTGAAAATAATACAAGAATGTTTATGACACATTAGGAATGTCTTTTTTTGGGGACTGTGGAGGGGCGGGGAGGAGGAGATATTCAATTTGCATACAGACCTCTAATCCACAATTATTTCTAGCTTACTATATAATAAAAAGCCTTGCAGTCAATCTGATCAGCTCCCGAAGGCGATCTTGAAATTTTTTGGGAATAAGGGAGAAAGATGCAAGCCACGCCCTCCAAAAACTTTTCTAGAAGTCGGGAATTTTGTGGTCTTATAAGTCTTAAACTTTTATAAAAACGTGGTTGACGCCACCCCCTAAATATCTACGATACGCTTACGCTTGAATGCACATGGAACGTTTGTAAATGTATTTTATTACAGAGAACAGGATATCCTAGAGCCTTACACCCTACCAGAGGCAGTTCCGGCAATCACGCGGTGTTCATTAAAAAGAAAACAACTGGAAAGCAATTGATTTTGAAGTACAGGCTTAGCATATGTTGAAGGGTGGAAAAAAGAAGATTTCGGACTAATTATTTCCAGATGAACAATTTGTGAAGGTTTCTTCTGTAATTTCTCAGTGCCTTAAAGCAGATGTTATAAGGTTTTGCAGTAGCTACTGTGTATGAATGAAGGTTCTTAGACATTTGCATGTCAAAGCTGATAATCCTAAGGGACTGACGCATAGATGTAGTCTGGGTTGTACTACTTCAAGTTCTCAGTATTTATGTAGGCGAAGTTCAGGATCAGGGGGAGTTTGCCTTCTTGATTATGTATCTATGAATAGCGGTATTTACCCAGGACTGGATCATTTGAGATAGGGCAATTAGACGGAAAAGTTAAGTAGCAAACAATGCGAGTATGAGCAAATTTTAAAAAAATACAGGCTATCCTTCTCTACGTGTTGTTTTTCAAAGCATATTAACTTACTGGAAGTCAAAAGGCATTTTTCAGCATCTCAGACAACTCACCGACAATTCCGCAGAACGTTTGGGAAAGTTCCGCTGGGTCACCTGCGGAAGTTCCGAAGAGTTCGAGTCACAACGGCAAAAGAGAAGAAAAGACGACAATAACGTGCAAATACGGAGGTTCTCATTTTCAACGTTCCAACTTTTGCAATAGCAAACAAAATTTTGCCGAACCGCTGCTAATTTGCTTGTCCTGCGGAACTCCGGTGAAATATCTAAGATAACGTCTCATCACGCAATGCGGCCCACAGAACTTCAATATTTACGGTAAATGTCGGAAATTTCGCGGCATTCGGTGCTCGCGCAGACATTTCGCCGAAGCCGCGTAATCACGCAAGCCATGGGACTACGCATTACCTCGCCATAACTTCCTTCAGAATGAATTCATTTGAATCCGAAAGGAAGATTGTGCTCATCAAAGCGAATCTTTTAGTTTACCGCAATACTTTAATATCGTTTTCAGTATTCTTGAATTTTCTGCATTATGCTTTAATTTATTTCCGTACGATCTAAAGATGTACTGCTTTTTCGGAACTATCAACTATTTTTTGATGTCGCTCTCCAAAAATGAATCTTTTGATATTTTCTTCTGACTTCCTTCGAAAATTTCATGAAATTCTAGTTGAACCGAAGCATTCTCACAATTAGAGCGCAATCATTTTCGCCCATTTTTCGCACCGTTGTTTTGAACATGCGTTGATTGATAGAGTAGACCCCAATTTCCGAATTCAGAAATCACAAAAATCAATCTTTTTTAAAATTTTCTATCAGCTTATGGACTTTTGGATGCACAATCACTGTCATTTCTGTCAGTCCATTTACATTGGTGCATTTAGTGAGTTTCTTTGAATTTTCTTTAATTTTTCCGCGTTTTCAATGCGGAGGAAACTTGTATGTTGCCATGCTTGCAGAAATTGACTTTTTGAAATTGATAACTGCGCTCCTAACTCATGGAAAAAATGGATTGCGATAAATTTTTCCGTCGCTGCATATTTATCGTGAAAAAATCGTCGGAATGTGATAACTTTCTTGAGAGTAATTCTCAAAGAAAAACAAGCACACTATGGACTGCTTAAACGCTGGAGATTCAAAATGTATTTCAAAATCACAAAGAGCTTTTATTGAGCTGTCGCGACGTATTTGTCGCGACAAAATCGTCGCAGTGTATTAACTCCCTTTGACATGAGTTTCATAAATTTGCGAATATATCCTTGGATTCCTGACAAATTATTGATCTAGATATCATTCAAAGAAACCGAAAAAGCTTTTGCACGAAGCGTAAGGGGCTATTGAGATCAATCAACGAAAATTCTTGATAATTCAATAATTTATTCTGGATTTTGAGGACAATGAGCACTGAGATGCTTTGTTAACGATTTCCACCTACTAGCGATGATTCAGGTTGATCTAACCTTCGAAGAACGCATTTCCTCACAGAAACAAAGTAGAAAAATCAACGACTTGTATTTTAGAAGATGTGCACCACGACACTGTAGTTATCTTCAGGATGATAGTTTTTTGAATAATTTGCATATGTCAAACGATAGTTTTGCTGTAAGCAAATGAAATTTGGGAGTTTGCGACAGAAAACGTAACGCAAATCTATGATTTCAATACTTTGTGTGGTTTTTTTTTTGATTTCTATAAACAGTGTCCAGAGTTTCTCTGTGCCAGGGCAGTGCCAGCGCGGTGTCAGTGTCAACTTTAAGTAGTAGCTAGCATGGCGCTGGCACAAACAACTCTAAAAGCAGTCTTAATAAGGAAAGTAACCAGATTAATTTCCTGTGGTATGAAAAAATTGGTATTTGCTTTGATTGTATTCAATCATATGCAGGATACATTTTCAAATTTAACTTCTCAAATTTTAAGGCTAACTACTGAGCACAATAAATGCACTTCTTGGTAAAGGAACATCAGTTCCGGTTTGACATTGTAAGCAATGCAACTCTTGAAAATTGCTTTTTCTAGCAAAAAAAAATAGAATTAAGTCAGAAAACTCCTCGTTGACTTCGTTATGAAAGTAACAAATCTCCTATTTTTTTAAATTGCGGAGAACAAATGTGATTTCTGCGTTTTAGTTTTGCACGTCCCCGCTTATGCTATTTTCCCAATATTTTCAAAGAACAGAATTACGTTGTAGCGCACATTGTGCTATCCCACAGTATTGTAGTCAAAAAACGCAATAGACGCTAAGAAGAAGGAAACTGCCCTATTTTTTGTTCAGAAGAATACATTTCGTTCTGCGATTTGTAGGAAGTTCCCACAAAAGAACAAACGAGAAGACGTAACGAGAAAAGAACGTCAGCGTAGCTGTCGTAATTACGTAGGTTGCAAAAAAATGTACGCCTGTCGTACCTTTCCGGCTACAAAACTGTGGGAAAGCACAGTGTGTGCTGCGGCGTAATTTTCTTTGAAAATCGTTGCAAAGAGAGTAAAAAATGGGACTAGAGGGTTTATATGGAGAATTTTTATTTTTGACATCAGTGCTCATAAAAATTCCGAAAATGTTGCAAGGATTGCAAAACGTGGGGTTCGAACATTCAGACAAGAAAATTTTGATGAAATTCAGCACGCATAAAATTTATATTTTTGGATATGCCTAAGCTATTGCCAGTTAAAGGCGCAAAACTAAAGGCGCAAAGGCGGTTTCATTAGCCGCGGAGCGCATGACGCGCAGAGTTTACAGCGGTGAAGACGCACGCACGCGTCGCGTCGCGCCGTTCAATCAATTTTCTGAAGCTTCTGCGCTTTCGTGCGCCGATAGCCTTAATATATATATATTTTTGTCACTCACAAAAGACTTACTTCTTCTTTCTTCATGTGCCGATCGTCCCTTAACTCGATGACATTTGAGAAAATTTTTTGCATTTTCTGAAACAGATAGCTATAGTTAAGTAATTTCTATTTTTGGCCGAAACTTCATAGGATATCGAAATACGACACGATTTTAACGCAAGTCATATACGCATCTGCGCGAATGCGAAAACTTTGCAAACAAAGCCAGTGGTAGTGACGTTATTGGAGCTGCAAGAGTAAAGGAGAAGTATAGGTACGGCTCAAATTACATATGTACATACGACTCATGGAAAACGAATAATGGAATTCTGCGAATGAGATGGTAGCAAAAAAATTGTCGTTTGCTTCTGACTTTTTTTTCGGTGAAATATGAGACTTTTTGTGCAAAGAATTAGTGTGGGAAAACTTAAGAATCAAGAATTCATTTGTTCATTCAAAAAAGCTGTCAAAAAACTCAAGTCAACACTTTTTTTGCTGACCTGGGATGGAAGAAATTTTGTAACTTGATATTGTATGGAATGTATTTGCATCAAGCCATTATTTATTAAAATACTACTGCAAAGTTAAAAAGACCGAATAAATAGCCAGTTTTAACATTCTATGGTTACGCCAAAGTTTTTGATTTATGATCTATTTATTAGGTCGATCCTAAAGTTTGATCACCTTATAATCAAAGATTCACAGCTTCTGATTTTTCCAGTCGGTTTAGTTGCTTTCATTTTAAATTCGAGGATCAAATTATGCACTATACAATAGTATTGCATCTTTTAAGTCAAAATAGATTACATAGACAGAAGGGTTAGAAAAAAATTGCTCAAATTTCGGTTTTGCGTGCATGGTGTAAAAGTCTAGAGCTTGCAAAAATTGGAGCAGTTGGTTTATAGGTCTTATTACCCGTTTTTTCGGGCTATGTAAAGCTTGTGCAGATTGACTGTTTCTACCAAAAGTTATAACTTTCAAAAATGATGCTAAAAAATTAAATTTGCTGTTTTGTACTGTTCGCTCATTCAGTCAGCAAAAACTCTACACAATTACAATGAACAGGTAATAAGGTCTGTAATTTCAACTGTTCCGGTTTTTACCATGACAACATCCACGAGAAATTATTCCATAGGGAGAATCAAAGAAGTGAAAATTTAATGGTCGAGATTTGAAGCCTTCACAAGGACAAAGAGCATTACATTTTCAATATCAATCTTTATAGCATTGCTAATTGGTTGAAAAATGCTATCACGCACTCTAAATTTGACAATGGCAACTCCTCAAAATTTTATACGTCAAAAAAGATTCCAAATCATAATTGTTTGGGTTTTCCTGACTAAAACGACAGCTCGTTTAATTCATTTTAACACACATTACCTTCAAATACCCGCATAGACCTTCAGTAGTCTTCGGATACGGTCTAGGTAAGGAGATTTTGGCTGAGTATTCTGGCACGAATAAGTTCTATAAGAAGCCAAATATTGTTAGGCATTGAATTCGTCAAAATTCCGAATCAGAGTCTAGATAAGTCGTCCAGGTAACCAGGAATAGACACCTAGATCTTGCCCCTGATGTTCAGTGAGACCCATTAGCAGTGCGAATCTGCTCTAATCGCTTCCCGCCCACAAATGAGGCAAATTCTGAAGCAAAAACACCAAAGCATTGGCTGTATTTCCAGTGTAAAATGATACATAATATCTGTTTTTCATATTCTTGATTCTCAAAGAAGCTCCTCAGCCTGAGAAATTTTCTTTGAATGAGCCATTTGCGCCATATCGGCCATCCTTCGTCATTTCCAAAAAAGAAGTTCATTTTTATCTTATCATCCGAGCTGAGCTTCGAAAGGTAAAAATTGAAAATGTCTTTGCGCAGGGCATGTGATTTAAGCCCAGGGTTAGAGGTGGCGAGGTACTGACGAAAGCAAAGCAATTTACTTTACACTCGCGGCTTGATTTTCATTATTAACGGGGTAACTTTTTTGAATTGGTTTTATCCTACAAATTGATCAGATCGCTCGTTTAAATTCGATTTTTTCCTGAATTTTCCAGAAAATTTGCCCCACACCACACCTGAAGCATTAATTGTCTTCAACTTATGCACTATTTACATCATATCATTATATTTATGGGATAAGCACGTAATCTAGGTACTACTCTCGTGAAGGGTTTATTATGCAGTTCCATAATCAAAAGCTGAAAGACTTCATCTTACAAGGGAAGTCACTTAACTTAGGTCGGGCTTTTGAAATGAGACACACATATTTAGAATCAGCTCGGAACGCTGATTCCAAATATGCTATCCTTAGCTGCGAAGCGTTTCTCTGAAGCGAGTTATGAGCTTTTTTAGTATGTGTGATTGACATACAACTGAATATGGAAAGAAGGTCTTTGGATGAAAATCTGCCCAAAAAGTGGTGGAAAATCAAAATAACATCAAATTGAGTCATTTGGCTTTGATAGGGTATGATATGCATTTGAACCACTACCTAGATGATGATACCGTAGCATGCCTAAGTCGGTCAACACGCAAAATTAACTCAGGAAAAAGCTCATAACTCGCCTCAGAGGAACGCTTCGCAGCTATGGAAAGCAGATTTGAAATCAGGGTTTCAAGCTGATTCCAACCATATGTGTCTCATTTCAAAAGCCCGACCTAAGTTAAGTGACTTCCCTTGTTAGCCAAGATGTATTAGGTTGTTGCAAAAATAATGTCCATTTTGCAAAATTTCACTTTCAAAAGCTATAACTTCGTTCAGTCTTATATAAATCGAAACTAGAAATAATAATAATAAAATAGAAATCGAACCGTCACAGGAGAAATTAGCTGAGCTTTTGGTGTGGATACTAGTACCAGAAGTTTTTACGGCAGATTAAAAAACACTATTACAGTCCCTTCACAATGTAAGAATATTTGTCCTTTTCCTTTATCCTCTATTCACAGCTAGAAGAGTATACTCACCTTGCTTGCTTCTGAACAACTTTTGTACTGAGCAATACAAAGCTCTTCTAAAATTGAATTTACGGTTTTTATGGCATGCAGTTTCCGAAAAGAGTGGTGGTTCCGCTTGAGACCAGCCTTCCAAAAAAAAGTTCGAAGGAAAAATTCGAAAATTTAAAACCGTTAACATATCTGGAAACAGCATCATAGAAAACAAATCCTTGGAAGGAATTTTGAAATTTTCACCGGAAAAGTGAAGGCAAGTTTAAATCTCAAAATGAATACATTTCAAAGTTTTAAGCAAAACCACGATTATATTCGGAAACATCGTGACAAGATAACCCTAAATACAAGTTTTTTTACTCTAAAAAGGTTAATTTTACTAATGATGATTTCATTTCGACAGAATCCGTTTTCCATTCTGTAGAGCTGGCTTTGATTTAGATTTACTGTATGGATCACATCAACGATCACTCTCATTACTGTAGGATTACGGTAGGAATTTCGATGAGATTTCAGGCTATCGAGAGCCATATTCTGCCTAAGGAAGAGAAATTAAACAAGTTGTAAAAGTAGCTAATTTTGACTATGAGATTTGCACTCTAATGTCATGCTATTTTTTCAAATTATTTCAGGTAAGAAGGTAACATACTTTCAATGTTCGTCGACAATTTGATTACAGGCCCAAAAAACTCGTAAATGGTTGTGTAACGAAAAGCAGCATGCAATGTCCTGCTAGACGGTTCTCGAGATTTTTTCTGGAGATTTTTTTATTGAACGGGCTGTTTCACAATAATTTTGGTTACTGACATTTCCCACCGTAATTTGCAACAACGAAGAGCGACCATTGCTTCGCTCCATATGTAAATCAAGCTGAAGCCAGCTTTACAGAATAGTACTTAAATCGGCGAAAGACATAAATGAGAGAGAGAGAGAGATACCAATGATAAGACAGTACGCACGTTTTTTCGAGACACCCTTTAGATAATCCACATCATATTACGCTGTGCAATAAGTTCGTTCGCATTTTTTGTTTTAGTTTATCCCAATAGTTTGCAAAGCATCTGGCAGCTCTAAGTCTGCTTTAGCAAACTGCTATCATTATTTTCTCAATTTTTGAGAAATTTAATAAAGAACTTTACTACAAACCGGAGCATCCGAGAGAGTAAATATTCCATTTTCGAAATTATGTTATGCTGTGCCTTAGATGCGAGAGCGCTTGGAATACAGCTTGAAAAATTTGCGACGGCAAATACTTAAAAGTGCTAAAGTTCTTAAAAAAATTTATATTACAAATTTAAAAATGGGTCTTCTTTTTAATGTCTCTTTAATGTCAATATTGGGCATCTGAAAACACCTTGAGAGAGGATTGTCGCCGAATAATACAAAAATGGCAGACAAGGGAATATCTGATCATAAAATTATCAAACGTATGGGTTAGTTGCCCCAAAAGTCAAGTTTTGGGGAACATACAACTCAAGTATGCGAAGCGACGAAAGTCTTGCGTCAAAGTCTTGCTCCAGTCCTCTGCTACTTTTATACCATTTTTGCAAAATGGTATAAAAAGTTCAGTGAAAGGAAGTTAGCAAGCATAAACAGTGGTAGAAGTGCATAAGTAAGTTGGTCTTTTGTTTTCAATTGTTGTCAGGCTTCTTGAACGAACTTCGTCAACGATTTTCGGTTAAAAACTTAGAAAGAAAAAGGCTCAAAGATTGGATTTTCGCCTTCTCGGATTTTTCGGTTTAATATCGAATTTCTCGATCAATTTTTCAAGAATTAAGAAAGTATTGATAGTGGTGTGGTAGAGCATACTCGGAGCTTGCGAACGCGTACAAACATTTCGCCAAATGCTTTGCAAATTATTAAGAAAAAACAAAAGCAAAAAATGCGGACGAACTTCTTACGCAACCTAATATTCTAAAATCTGATCAATGAATATGTTTTGCATGATTAGGTTCCGCGAGGTCACCTGCGGCAATTCCGTAATCGTGCCGCGGGATTTCCCAAATGAGGTGCTGCGGAAGTTCCGACGAAAGCGAACCACACCAGCAAAAAAGAGCACCTGACTGAGACTCAACCTTCCTCTACTGACTACAAGAATCATTTACTATCCTCTGATTAGAGATGTTCGACAATGCACTCTAGTTGCTGGCGAGGTAACGTCGTAAGAGACAAAACATTCAAAAGTCTAGTAGTGCAAGTACTGGCATGTCAAAGGGCTGCGGAACCGCTGGCATTTTTTTTCGAAATTCGCGTTCTTGTAACAAGTCCTGGGAAGCTCCCATTTTCCAAGTCTGGCGTGAAAATCCCGCGGAAGTTCCCATTTTCAACGTTTCACTTTTGCGATGTAAACAAAATTCTGCGGAACTGCTGCAAATTCTGTTTGTCCTGCGGAAGTTCCGGTGAACTGCTTGAGTAGGAGTAAAAACGTAATTATTACGATGTAGAGCTCCAAAACTAAGACCAATGGGCCCCGAACGTGCACTTGCATCTATCCAAAGCCAAGGTTCACACAGGAGCAAAATCGGAGCTGGTGGGGAGAAAGAATGAGCGAAACAAGCAAATGAGCAGAGAGTTGACATACTACACCTTGCCGTGTTTTTCAGCCCCAACGCGGGAACTTGTCGAAGATATTGGGCGTGACAGCGCTTCTGGCATTTCCTTGGAGCTGCTTTTTGTCAAAATGAATTAGCTCCGCCCTCGTTGACAAGAAGTTAGACAAACGAAAAAAAATCGAATAGGCAGTGTTTGAGCACATGCCACTGTGTTATGATTCAAATTCCATAAAGATTAATGGTCCAATTAAGGAAGCCATGAGCAGTTCAACGCGATATGCTATAAAAATTCCACATCGAGTGTAATTGAGGCTATTGAGAAGGAAGCAAACACCTAAAATGTGCTATATAATCATGAAAAAGGACATTTATTCTGATGTAAAAAGTGAAATGAGCAAATTTCAGGCCCCATGCGCATAGCAACAAATTCGAAATGATGGTTCAGCATGCCACATAAGCTCTTTAGATCATTTCGACCCATGTTTGAGATTTCGACTCGATACCGTATACCCATCGTAACCACATCAGAAGCTAGCACAACAATAATCATCATATGCGTGACGATGTCGAATTAACCTCCCTAGTCTCACGTCAGCAAAATTTGAGGTTTTACCCCATGCTGGGTACCAATGGATTTCTCAGAATTAGGTTCGGGCTGAAGGGGGAGGGGCAAGGCAACAAAATTTCTTCGAATGAAGGAGCCAAAAGTTTTTCTCAGGATGTTTCCCAGAATTTCTTAGGGCCCATAACCCGAAATTTGGCGTGGCTGCAGGCACGCACTTCCACCTTCCACGTAAAATTCGTGCAAGGCTAATTTGCATTCCTCAAATCTCGAAAAATACGTCAACTAATTACAGGATGAATAAGTCAATTAAATATTTTTCAACTCATTCGGGCTCAAATAAGGTGCTACCGTAGCGAATGCATATCATATTCGTGATTAGCTTGCCAAATAATGTCAAACAACCCAAGTTTCACCGAAATTTTCAGTAAGGTACTTACATAGTCCCTTATATAACTAAAAGCATAAAACTAAGGTGGTAAAGAAGCGGGAAGGGGAGGGGCGGAGAGACAGGGGAGCTTTGGATAACCGCTTGTAGAGTTATCAAACGAAGCCTACCAGCTAATTCTATTTGTTCTCAAAGCTCTCGTGATAGTACACGCTCCCTCATTTCTTTGCAAAAAAAGATTTTTTTGAACTGCGTATGCTGTAGATTTGCTAATTTTTGATATCAAGTGTTTTACACTACTTTTGAACTGATCCAAACAAATAAATCACCCGAAGTTTTCAAAGGCAGCATCCAGGCAAAATCTATGCTACCCCGGTTGGCACCCAACCAAAATCAGGCCCAAGGAGAGGGCCATCCACGTTAGTCCGGTCTTCCATTGTGCCCTCTGAACGGAGAAAATGAGCAACCCACAAATGTGATATCAAGCCACGACTGTATCGAGCTCTGCCCACCCCTATACTGAAAGTCGTCTGTGCCTTCAGCACCAAGCTCCTAAAAATCGGCTTTTTTGTAGTTTTGCATATTTAATACTTCATGTTTGTAATGAGGGCACGTAAAGGCCCCGGAATTACAAGAACATGGAAGGCTAATTTTTGGATGGACGCTTTTACGGGTCGAAAGCTTATCATTCTAAACACCATTTTAGACCATTGATCTGATCTACAAGATTATTGTATTTATTTTATTATTTATTTTCGTATACGATTCAAATCTCCCTCGGTTTCCGGGAGTGACGGGTGATGGTGCGGTTGGAGGGCGGAGCTTCGACCGTAATTTAGCGTAAGAAATGACTGAAGAGCACGCTCGCAAGAGAGGTGCAGAGCTTAGAGCACCCACAACCCGCCACTCTCAATGATACAGAGGGTACAACTTAGGCAGCGTCCGAAATGCCTCCGAGCTGGCGGTGTACCAACACAAGTCATCTGAATGCCTCCGACTTTTCGATCGATTCCGGCACGGCGTTAGCACGGTGCTAACACGGAGCTGGAAGCTGGCACGGCATTGATGTTGGGAACTTTGTATGCAGCTTTCATTGAACACTACAGATTTACGTTATCTACATAGTATATTTTAGTACCTAAGTTAGTTTTATAATTTTTGCTAAGTAAGATTACAGTGTCATATTTATATTCAACCAGATGTCACAGCTTAAAAAGAGGAAGGCAATGCTGCGATTTTTCTTTTTTTTTTCTTTTTTTCATGTTTGAACTTCAAGCGCTCAAAAATTGCAGGCTAACAAGGTGCAAATTCAAGCGAATTCTCCGGTCCCATCAAAGTTGATTTGGTGATGGTTTGGAGACTATCATATCTGAGTCAGAGAGCGGTTACCATGACACATTTAAGTTAGCTTTGTATATCCTTCCAGCATATAGTAAAAAAAATCTTATGGGTAAACATACAGATAGGTCAATGTGTAAAAAATGAGCAAAAACTAGAAATATAAAGTAGTAACTCTGGATTGTAAAAGCAAACGTCATGAACATGATTCTGACAATAATTCTGAGCTCAGCCACAAATATACGAGAGTGCCACTAAGTTATTTCGTGTGTTTTATAGTATCTAAATTTTTTTTTATATAAAGCATTGTGATAAGCGCAGTCGCGCACATTAAACGTCACTTAAAATTTTTTTTGAAAAGTACATTGTAGATGCTTTGGCTTGTTTATAGTCAACTGATTTCATGCCATAATTTCTTATAAACTACTAGCTGGCTTACCCGGCTCCGCCGTATGTTCCGAATAGAAAATTCCATTTCTCAACCGATCCGGACCAAACTTGGCACACATACACTTCGGGCCCCGGCGGGTGTCACAGTCCACTTTTCGTTATCGATCGATGTCGATTTTATCGATTTTTTGCAAAATTTGAGCTACGGGGCTGGGAGTTGGCACAGGGGTGTAATCGAGCATGCTGATTACGAATACAATATTAGTTTTCGAAACCGTGCGTTACTTTTATCGATTTTATCGATTTTTTGCAAAATTTGAGCTAGGGGGCTGGAATTTGGCAGAGGGGTGTAATCGAGCATGCTGATCACCCCCACGGGGGTGATCAGCATGCTCGATTACCCCCCCCCCTGTGCCAAATCCCAGCCCCGTAGCTCAAATTTTGCAAAAAATCGATAAAATCGATATCGATCGATACGAAAAGTAGCCTATGACACCCGCCGGGGCCCGAAGTGTATGTGTGCCAAGTTTGGTCCCGATCGGTTCAGAAATGGAATTTTCTATTCGGAACATACGTACACACAGACAGACAGACAGACAAACAGACATAGCTTTATATATAAGATGAATGCTTCAGTATCATTGATTCAGGACACTCCCACAGTTGCTGCCAATAATAGACAGCGCGCCGTGCAATTACACTACAAAGCTACTCAAGCTTGCAAACAAATGAAAGATGAAGAATTAAGTTGAAATTTGTGCATAAGATCCTTTACTCAAGGACGATTTAAAAAATTCTGTTCGTTAGACGATCTATAATCTCGAAATTTTCAAGGATTTTGCGTCAGTGGCCATGAACTCAAAGATTTTTTTCATAAAACTGATCCGAATTCGAAAAACATTTGAATCAATCACAAAAACTATTTCAATTAATCACGATTTTAAGCATTTCACTTACACAATTTTATAACCCTATGCGAGCGACTTTCAAAACATTTCGACTCCATCCCTGTCGCTCCCCGTTCTTGTCCTACCTCCCCGCCCCCCTGGTCCGCCTTGATGCGTTCTGAAAACATGATATCAAAGAGCAGCTTCATGAAAACTTCTCAAGCCTGAAGTCGCAACTTTCCCAAAAGTTGTACAACACCCGTCCCGACCCGAAGTATAGGTATGCCAACTTTGGTTACATTACATTCAGAAACAAGATTTTTTACTTGGAACATACGCACACACAGATAGATAGACGTACATACAAACAGACGTTCAGCTTACATATAAGAAGATTGGAGGCTGGTGAATTTAGCCTTAAATCTTTCCTATTATGGCAGGCAATCCGGCTTCCTCCAGCACGGAGGAAGTTAGGTGACTACTGATTAATGTTTACTTTACTTTACTTTACTTTACTTATACACTCAAAGGTGTAACACAAAAGAAAAAGAAACAGCAAAATACAATGCCAGCTAGTCTTAAACGCAACGGAAGTTAAATGCGCACGTTAGAATGAACTAGAAGACTCAGTCCCATAAAATCTGCCAAACGATCAGCAGATAAAGAATCTTATATATAAAGCTGAATGTCTGTTTGTCTGTCTGTATGTCTGTCTGTCTGTATGTATGTACGTATGTTCCGAATAGAAATTTTTATTTCTGAACCGATCCGGACCAAACTTGGCACACATACACTACGGGCCCCGGCGGGTGTCATAGGCTACTTTTCGTCATCGATCGATATCGATTTTATCGATTTTTATCGATTTTTTTGCAAAGTTACAGCTACGGGGCTGGGAGTTGGCACAGGGGGGTAATCGAGCATGGGGATTCTGAATACAATATTTGTTTTCAGGATTATCGATTACTTTTATCGATTTTATCGATTTTTTTGCAAAGTTTGAGCTACGGGGCTGGGAGTTGGCACAGGGGGGTAATCGAGCATGGGGATTCCGAATACAATATTGGTTTTCAGGATTATCGATTACTTTTATCGATTTTATCGATTTTTTTGCAAAGTTTGAGCTAAGGGGCTGGGAGTTGGCACAGGGGGGTAATCGAGCATGCTGATCATCCCCAAGGGGGGTGATCAGCATGCTTGATTACACCCCTGTGCCAAATTCCAGCCCCCTAGCTCAAATTTTCAAAAAATCGATAAAATCGATAAAAGTAATGGACGATCTTGAAAACTAATATTGTATTCGTAATCTGCATGCTCGATTACCCCCCCTGTGCAAACTCCCAGCCCCGCAGGTCAAACTTTACAAAAAAAATCGATAAAATCGATAAAAGTAATGGACGATCCTGAAAACTAATATTGTGTTCGTAATCAGCATGCCCGATTACTCCCCTGTGCAAAATCCCAGCCTCGCATGTCAAAATTTACAAAAAATCGATAAAATCAATAAAAGTAATCGATAATTCTGAAAACTAATATTGTATTCGGAATCCCCATGCTCACTTCCCCCCCTGTGCCAACTCCTAGCCCTGTAGGTGAACTCTGCAAAAAAATCGATAAAAATCGGTAAAATCGACATTGATCGATAACGAAAAGTGGACTGTGACACCCGCCGGGGTCCGAAGTGTATGTGTGCCAAGTTTGGTCCGGATACGGCGGAGCCGGGTAAGCCAGCTAGTACTCAATAAAGAACGATTAAGCAGCAGAATCTTGCTTCATCTAGATTGATAGACCCTTTTTTTTGGTTGTCAACGGGCCTGCGGGTGGAAGCTAGCTGACTTGACCCCGTAAAAACTAACTGTAGATGAAGGCAAGATTCTGAAGAGTTTCTTGATACAAAGACTCAACAGTACATGTTTAGACCATTTGAAAGCAATGATTGGGTCTAGGTTCAGACGAGGCATTAGATATCAATTGAAGTCATTCCACTGTAGATTAAGACAAGCTGGTTTCAATTACAAAGTATCAATGGTTAGTAACAATCGAAAGAATAGTCGACAATACTTGATCTGGCTATCTTTCACAACAGAGAATTGAGGCATAGTTGCACTGTAATAAAACCATTTGACGAAGCAGGAAGCTCTTGAGGGAGCAGTTGATGCAACAAGGTTCAAAGAACTCGTAGGAAAAAATCGTTATAAGGTGCTGCAGTATATGGTACAAGATGAATAGAAAAGCACAGTGCGGAAAAGTTGTAGCTAAGGGTCCTGCGGCGATATCAGCCGCAGTAGAATTATGAGTCGGTGGCACCATAAGCAGATGAACTTGTACCAAATTGTGTATTGGTCTCCAAAACTTCAAATGGAAGCCATTATAAATTAGCAATGAATATTCTACATATGTAGCCCTAACACTTCTGCATAGAATTACGAAAAACTGCACGATAACATGAGGAAGCGGGTATCAAATAAGCCGATGTCAACTCAATGGAGTTGAAATTGCGTCACCGCGCAACCGCAGTCATTAAAATTTAACACATAAAGGGTCTTTTACATAAAACGACATAATTTGCATGTCGCATTGGTAAAACACATTTATTGATGCGTCATTGGTCTGACACAATGCTTCAAAGGCTTTTGGGATTAGAAGTTGTGATATTCTTCGATTTTTTGTGATAGCTCCCAAAATCTGCAATGAATTCTTTTTGGGTAAAAAATTCTACAGAGCTTTCCAGTTTTTGAATAGCAAAACTTTGCATTGCAATTAGATAGGAATAACTGAAGGCAGTGTACAAAACTTACTTGGTTTTTCTAATGTGGACATCGATTGAGGGACTTAACTGAATTAATGCCTAAATGGCAGCTCATATAACTTAACAGTGGCTGATAAATTCAGCTTCACACTCCAGCCCAGACCGTAACCCTTCCAAGTAGATCGATAAGCACACCGTACTCAAAGGCCAGCTCGAAATATGTACAGTTCTCGCAAAAGTTTGACTTCTTGACCAAAAATGAATAGTACTAGCTGTCCCTTTAATGGCTCATTCAGCCCCTTCTCTACAGACACTAGTTTCGTTTTTAGACCAGTCCTCCCACCTCCATCCAACATTATCTCCTCCTCTTCCGTCACTAGTATTAGGTTGTCTCGAATGTTCTGTCGTTTAATCTTTGAAAAATCATAACTTTGCGCTGTCTCAATGGATTTACTCCGTATATTTTTATTGGAAAGAGTAAATCTTTTGCTTTCGAATGCTGTTTTGCTGAGCTTTTGCTATACACTGACTGCAGAAATAAAAATAGAAAAATGAGACAATATAAGCTTTAGTCATCATTCTTAGGTCGCCAAAAATCGAAAACGCTGCAGAAAAATCTGAAATCGTCAGTACATATATCATTTGACCTACCTTTTGCAACTGTGAAAAGTTTGTCATGTTTGGACGTCTTTTGAAAAAGTTATGATTTTCGAGAAAAGTGTCAAATTAATTAATATTGGCGTTTTCTGTAGTAAACTGGTAATTCGTAACTTCTCACAGAGACTTCCGAACAAGACACATCTTTCACAGTTGGAAAGAGTAGGTCAAATGATTGTGTGTTGACAATTTCAGATTTTTCTGCAGCTTTGCAGATTTTTGACAACCTAAGTTAAAATGGGCACAGTTTATATGCCCTTCTGTTTCCATTTTTATCTCTGTAGTCAGTGTATGGCAAAAGCTCATCAAAACAGCGTTCGAAAGCAAAGGATTTACTCTTTCCAATAAAAATATACTGGGGTAAATCCATTGCGCCAATATTAATTAATTTGACACTTTTCTCGAAAATCATAACCTTTTAAAAAGACGTCCAAACATGACAAACTCTTCACAATTGCAAAGGGTAGGTCAAATAATATATGTACTGACGATTTCAGATTTTTCTGCAGCGTTTTCGATTTTTGGCGACCTAAGTTAAAATGACTAGAGTTTATATTGTCTCATTTTTCTATTTTTATTTCTGCAGTCAGTGTATAGCAAAAGCTCAGCAAAACAGCGTTCGAAAGAAAAAGATTTACTCTTTCCAATAAAAATATATTGGAGTAAATTCATTGAGACAGCGCAAAGTTATGATTTTTCAAAAATGAAACGACAGAACTTTCGGGACAACTCAACAGAATTGTCACAAATTAGTTTTTGGGGATGAATATCTTCTTACGAAAAAATCTTGGCTGAATAGTGTTACGTGAATTGTTATGGAGCTTTCGATTTGCACGTCAAAACGAACTCATTTATTAGCCAAGCTGTATTTTACCGTCAAAATCCACAGACTAAACGTACACGCGAATTCAGATCACATTTGAAGAAGGGGCTTGATAACCTTGAAGAAAACTGAAAAAAACTCTTTTTGGGTCCATAACAAAATGTTACCTTTGTAAATCAGAGAACTGCTTCATGTAGAGTGCATTACTAACATGCTCTCATCAAATTGGAACGATGTACATAGCACGCATTTCCAACGTTTTCATTATTCCTCATCTTCTCAATTTAGAAAGAAATTGGTCTATAGCTGGAAATAACCCTGGTCAATGTGTTCGAAATGACTTTTAGAAGAAGAGCGGCGAAAAATTATGGTAATTTGGGTGACTGAATATCCCATGTTACCCTAAAATCCCATAGATAAGAGCGGTTTGATTTACCGGTGAAAAATGAATTGGAGTGAATTGAAATTGAATGCAGTCACCCCTCTAACTTGATGGATGGATAAATAAAAATCGGAAAAGAAGTTTATAAGAAGCTCGCCCCTCAACTCTAAACCCCGCCCACTTAATAAACAATCCATATAGAAAAATAGCGATTTTAACGAAATTTCGAAATTTCTATATGAATTGTTTATTAAGTGGGCGGGGTTTAGAGTTGAGGGGCGGAGCTTCTTCTAAACTTCTTCTCCGATTTTTATTTATCCATCCATCGAGGGATGACTGCATTCAACTTTATTCAATTCATTCCAATTCATTTTTCACCGGTAAATTACCGCTCTTATCTATGGGAGATTAGGGTATGTTTTTCCACATCTCTACAAAAATCATTACTATCCAAGTTTTAAGACTCCAAAATCAAAACTCATCTGAAATTTGAGCTATACTTTCTTTTCCAAAACTGTTGACCATATGATCACGAGAATTTCGCTGATGACAGAATTTGTAGCTAAATGGGAAAACAAGCAATATTTTGCTTTCATCTATCTCCGCCATCTTGGGTTTTAACTACATCGGAAGAGTGTAAAAGACTTAACACAGTTTGCAGTCCTTTTTGTTCCAGGAATTATAGTCCAAGCAAATCACGGGTTCCCCATTTGGTTGCGTTTACTATGGCTAAAAAATGACAAGTTTCGAAATGGCCTAGATTTTTTTAAGTGAGCAAGATTTTCAACAATAAAGTTGAGAGAATTTCAACAAGCACAAACTATTGTTGTTATTAACTTTGATTCAAGAAGACTACTCCAAAACGCAATTGAAAAGTCATTTTTATGCAGTAAACTGAAATAAAGCTTTTGCCATTTATAGTTCGTGAGAAGTAGATCATAGTAGATCACTTCTAGCAAAACATTCTTGATATTAGGTAGTTTCATAAATCCGTAAAGTTTTTATTTTTGTAGCCATTTCTCGATGAGGCGATTGTTTTACGTCGAAGTACCTGTACTGTTTGAAAGAGCTAATTCTGATCTACAAGAATCGAACAACCAACCGCTTCATCGAAAAATGGCGACAGAAATAAAAACTCTACGAACTTATGAAACGACCTAATAGATACATTTGTCTCTGTTGCCCATTGATAGATAACGTCCTAGGAGGATCATGATGCTTTTAGAATAGGGTTTTTTTTGTCAATGCGATAAATATTGACTATTTATGCCGTAGTTCAAATGAGATAGAAGTTGAGAAGCGAGTTTTGGTTAGAAAATTCACGTTAGTGAAATTTTATTTTGGCTCCGGAATAAGGAGAGAACAATTTTTATGACGACAAACATATATCATTTTTTTTCTGCCATTTATTGGGAAAGTTGTTTCGATACTAATGTCTTTTTAACAAAATACACAACTCTTGATGAAGAAAAGTTTCTTTCGTCTACTTATTTGTAGCATGCTAGTAAAGTCTATGGCAAAAAGCAATAACTCTTCAAAATGAGTTCATATTATGGAGATAAACTAATATCTTAAGTTATAGCTGAGAACAACTCTTACATGCTTGTATAAAACTTCCTCCAAAAGTCTATTGCCTTCGTTGGATAGGCTTTACTAGATGAAAAAGGGATTACTCAACACACGTAAGAAAAGTTCACAGAAGCAGCTTCCTTCTAATTTCGTTAAACTGGAGGTCAAAATGTGCACTGATGAAGTGACAGAAGAATGATTTGCCCCAAAAAGCGCTATACTCTAGACAGTAAGAAAAAAAATGAATGAAAGATCCAGTGCGGGGTAATCTTTTCGTATTTACATTTTTGGATTTTGGATTATCTCCCCCCAGGGAGCTGAGCCGAGGAGTACGTCATTCGAGTGTCTATTCACTCATCGAACTAGATATAACATAACAAAACTTCCTGTTAAGGTTGACAATTTGATAAAGTTTATCTATTGAGAAATTCCTCGCTAGGTGTAACTGATATTATGCAAAAATTTAAATTTTTCTCAGCTTATTGTAAGCTTTGTATTGCTAAAATTTTAGGGTATTCTGCTTTTGAGGTTTTCGAAGCGTTATAACAAAAGCAGTTCAGTTGATCCTCAAAAAAATAATCGCGCATGTTTCGAAACAAATTTAGGCGTGATTCTATATTTTCTCTCAAATCTAGCTTTGAAATAACAGTATTTTTACTAATTTATTTAATCTTCTAGTTCAGAAAAAAATTCAATTTTTACTCCATTAGTAATTTTGCATAAATACGCGCAATTATTTTATTTAGTAGAGCGCATTTATCGACAAGGTTTTCAAAAATTTGCATAATATTTAAACGTTGATATCTCTCTTGCCCTAAAGTCTTTTGCTGCTCTAAGGCAATATATTGTAAAACTAGTTTTAACTTAAAATAAAGTATGAAACTATCTACCGATTGCTCTTCACAACAGCAGATCATGGTAGAAACTTCCATCATGCGAAACTGTGAAATGCTGTTTGGAAGGAAATTAGCAAAAAATCTAATGAGTTGTGCGGATTTCGGTGCTAATTGTGCTATGAAGCTTTTTAGAGAGTTTCCCACTTGTTTGTTTGTTTGACCACAATTTTCAAGAAACTTTTGAAAAACATTGTTCAAGCTGTTACGGGACACACAACTTGACTTATGAAGCATCGCAAACTGCGAGTTTCATTGTTGAGTCATCGGCCCTGGTTAACCTCGTATAAGCCTTTTGAGCTTGTTTGGTCTTTCTGAAATAAAGGTGGTCCTTGCTAGCTCAAAACCCTCTACAAAATTCCTACTGCGATGTTTCACTAATGAAGAGCAACTCACTGAAGCAGTAGTGTTGAAAATTGAAGAGGCAAATTTTTCTCAACATTCGGCGGGGCATTGGCATAGGTCAAGTTGAGGTTTCTTTTGATGCAAGAAAAATATCCAATGATTTTCGCTCGATCGAAAAAACAAGCAGGGATCCATAAGAAGTGAAAGCAAAAATCTACTGCCCATAAATAGTATAACAATAGATTTCAATATTTTCTTCTGCCGTACAGGTCATAGGTGACACTTTATTGCCTAACATTCCGGCACAACGCCGTCGTCAGAAGCTCAAAAGGAGTCAGTCACTTCGATTCAGGAAATTGGCCGCCAAAAAAATTGCCGCCTGTACGGCAGAAGGAAAGTAGTGAAATCAGTTAGTCGCATACGCCCAGGTTTCAGGACAATAGGAATATGACAAGTATAATAATAGTTTTCAACTTAAACGTTATAGAAAAATTCTACGTAGATTACTTCGCATTCGTATGTGGCATCCGCTACGGCTCTTATCGCAGGGGTTGCGCACAGCAACGAATACGGAGAACCGTTGGCAGTGCATGTAAGCGCTCGTGGTGTAATGGTTAGCATGGATGCCTTCCAAGCCTTCGACGGGGGTTCGATTCCCCCGGAACGCATTCGTTTTGCAGGCCGACCACGAAATAGGGTGTGAATGCGAAACAGATAGCTTTGCGCCATGAACGCCTACGTAGTTTGAAGTAGCTGCTATCACGCGTTCGTGGTGTAATGGTTAGCATGGATGCCTTCCAAGCATTCGACGGGGGTTCGATTCCCCCCGAACGCATCCGTTTTGCGGTCCAACTACGAAATAGGGTGTGAATGCGAAACAGATAGCTTTCCGCCATGAATGCCTACGTAGTTTGATGGAACTGCTGTCACGCGTTCGTGTAATGGTTAGCATGGATGCCTTCCAGGCATTCGACGGGGGTTCGATTCCCCCCGAACGCATTAGTTTTGCGGTCCAACCACGAAATAGGGCATGAATGCGAAACAGATAGCTTTCCGCCATGAATGCCTACGTAGTTTGAAGGAAGTGCTATCACGCGTTCGTGGTGTAATGGTTAGCATGGATGCCTTCCAAGCATTCGACGGGGGTTCGATTCCCCCCGAACGCATTAGTTTTGCGGTCCAACCACGAAATAGGGCATGAATGCGAAACAGATAGCTTTCCGCCATGAATGCCTACGTAGTTTGAAGGAAGTGCTATCACGCGTTCGTGGTGTAATGGTTAGCATGGATGCCTTCCAAGCATTCGACGGGGGTTCGATTCCCCCCGAACGCATTCGTTTTGCGGTCCAACCACGAAATAGGGTGTGAATGCGAAACAGATAGCTTTGCGCCATGAATGCCTACGTAGTTTGAAGGAACTGCTATCACGCGTTCGTGGTGTAATGGTTAGCATGGATGCCTTCCAAGCATTCGACGGGGGTTCGATTCCCCCCGAACGCATTCTTTTTCTCCAATGCGTGCAACGATCCCGATATGCAGGATATGTCGACAAATACGTACATGCAGTTGCAAAAATCGAAGAACTGGAATACATAAGTTAAAAAATGTGCAGTGACTTTCATACACATTTTGATCCTTGTCTTTCCTTTTTGTTATCTTTCTATTTCTTCATCTGTAACAACTGCGCATTTTTTCAAAAAAGGCCTTGTAAAAAAAATTCCTTTTGGGGGTTATGGGCGGCTGTCGCGCCATGAAAAAATTTCACGAATCTCGGTGCTCCGATATTCCTGAATGTCCTAAAAGCTATATAAAATGTTAAGGATTGTTTTTTTTTGCTTTAATAGAATGCAATGTTTCGTACAATCTAAAATATTAGAGTGTCTCAAAAGTAAACTTCATTTTCAAACAACTTGAGCTGTTTTTGTTTTTTTGACAGATTTAGGGTACCATTTGGTAGAGCGCAGCAAGCTCTACAAAAACACTACCAAAGTTCCACCTAATTCGTAACCTAGGTAAATTTTGGAGCCAAAAATCAAAATTTTTCAGGTACCCTAAAAATCGGATCTCCTTCCAGAAAATTCCTACGGACTTCCAGCTTGGTCTTTATATAGTAGACACATAGTAGTACCTAAAAATGTATTTGGTGGACCACCGATTAATCCCAAACTTTATTGGAAAGAAACATCTGAACCAGACGTGTGGACTTCCAAAGAACAGTCGGCAGATCCACGAAATTGAACTGCAACTTCTGAGGACGTCATGGAAGATGAAGAAAGATCACCTGTACGCATTACTGAAGAAATGTGTGTCCAAAGAGTTATGCTGTCAACGATTGCTGTCGACGAGCCTTTGGAATGGAATAGTAAGTGAGTCTAAGAACATTTGTGATTATATCCGCTCTAATGTCAAATCTAAATTGCAAGGAAAATTCATGAAGTTGTTGGAAAAAGAACAGTCACAAAAGCCTAGCGTATCACCTAATGCCACTTCCGCCTGCGAGTCAAACCATCGTCTACTCGAAAACAACAGTGACAGTGAGCAAAATCTATCACGAGTTACCGTTATTGGCAGTGCTACAATGTCTGATAATGCGCGTTCTTTGCTCGCCCTCGGACCAAGTTTCTCGCCTATGCAATCAATATCCCCCGCGGTGGCACGCAAAATTGTGGGTAACCTGCAATACATTCAAGATCGCTTGCGATATAGGGCTAAGTTGGAAGAGGCGCAGCAAGCAAACAAAAGATCGATAAGTACAGCGATGTCTGTGGTACCATTCCCATCCATGTTTTACAAGCCGCAGGAGCCAGTCCCTTCAGTAGACTCCGCTTTCCGAGTATTCGCAACTTCAATTTTCACGGTGCTCAAGCGATTTATGCGTATGCGCCAAACATCTAATTTAACACCAGCACAAAGGAGGGGCTTGAAGGAACTCCGGGAACTTACAGCCGCGAACATCAAAATAGCAGTAAGCGATAAGGGTGGCGAATTTGTGGTTATGCCAAAACAATTGGAGATTGCGATTACCGAACAACACCTTCAAGACGAAAAAACGTATTGCAAATCTTCAGAAAAAGAATTTGTTAAACAATATCGCAAGCTGAATAGGATATGGGTGGAAACGGCGCGTATGGCGGACCTGCCTAAACATCTCGTAACACGCCTCAAATGCGATCTACCAGTGTGCCCTGTCCTTTACGTTCTTATCAAAACACATAAGTTACCTCTCGACTTGCGGGGCTCCGAAAATCCTATGGACTACAAGGTTAGACCCATTATAAGCAGTGTCGGGGGTCCTACGGACAGGATTTCGTGGCTACTCAATTTGATTCTAATTCAATTGCTGCAGTACGTCCCCGCGCATCTATCAAGTACAAACGCCCTTCTAGACCGCTTGCGGAATACACAGTTCAAAGAGGGCGAGGTCATAGAATCCTTTGATGTGACTTCCCTTTACACAAATGTGCCAAATTCTGCTGCGTTGCAAGCTGTATTTGAGTTGCTGAGCGAACACACCAACAACATCAGCTTATATGGTCTTACAGTCCAGCAGATCATGACGTTACTAAAGGGATGCCTAGACTGCTCTATATTCCGCTGGTCGGGGCAGTATTTCCGTCAGGTAAGGGGTCTTGCTATGGGACAGCGTTTGGCGCCTGTGTTAGCAGTGACTTTTATGTCTAAAGTAGAATACCCCGTTCTATGCCGCAAACCTATTCTTTACTTACGGTACATCGATGATTGCCTCATCGTATGTCCGACGCAGGCAGAGATGGATACCTGCTTTGATCTGCTCAATAGGCAATCAGCTGACATAAAATTTACTCGGGAAAAACCAAAAGAAAACTGGCTTCCTTTCCTTAACGTTCAACTATGCTTAAGCAGAGGAGAATGCAAGACCAAGTGGTATAGGAAGCCAAGCAGCAAAAACATTCTTGTGCACTATTTTTCCGCGCACCCTATCCGCACTAAGCATAGCGTTATTAGGAACATGTTGCGTACAGCTAGAACAGTGTCGTCTGACGAAACCCTCAAAGCCGCATCAGTCCAAAAAGCTCTTCAAATAGCGCAAGCTAACGGATATCCATATACCAGAGGTGCTATAGTACGTCACAGCGGTAGACTGCACAACGAAGCCCAAGATAACAAGGTGCCATTCTGTATCCCATTCATTTCGGACGCTTTGAGTAGTGCAATAAGAGCGTGCGTGCGCAAAGCAGGTCTGCAGGAGTCAATGCGAGTTGTAGAATTGCCACCCCCAAACTTAAAACAGCGCTTGGTACGCAATAGAGCATACGATACGGCCTGCGTAACACCAGACTGCATAATTTGCAAAACGAGCAGGCCGGGAGACTGTATGCGCTCAGGCGTTATCTACCTCATAACCTGTAAAATGTGCGGGCACGAGTACATTGGAGAAACGGGAAGGCCACTGTGCACTAGGATAAAGGAGCACATGGATGGGATGCGCAAGTCAAAAGTATCTACACCACTAGGCACTCATCGGATGCTGCAGCATAATGGTACAGAATTTGATATTACAGTGTCAATTCTGTCGCGAGAAGCAGAGGTCGCGGGGCGCAAGACGCTAGAAGCCTGTTGGATTTTGTCTAGAAATCCTCAAATGAACAGGAAAGATGAATGCACTGCAATAACTAACGAACTCGCGCCCTTCCTGGAGTTATGCGGGTTTGACCCACAACCGCATCAACCCGGGAACCTAGCTCACTAATCATTCATACGTTCGTCAGTGGTGGTCCGTGACCCGCACTCGGCAAAGTCTCAGGTGGGGCTGTTAATCCTAGGCAGCATCGTTTCCGTTTCCAGCCAACTTTTGTCTGTTCCTTGCATTTGATGAGACGTTTGGGAGGATAAATCTCATTTGTTCCTCACTTACAGGCTCCAACGAAGGCGAGTTGGCCGAAACGTCAGCCGAAATAAAAGTTGTAACAATCTTGGTGGAGGCTTAACATCTCGAAGCAAATATATCGTAATGCCAAGATTCACTGAAAGTCGAACGTGGAGAATTATGTATTTGGTGGATTTTTTCAGGGGCGCAAAATTAAGAAACAAATAGGGCCCAAAATGCCAAAATGCCACTTTTTTCGGGTTTTTTATGTAAAACTTGGTATTTCTCGATTATGAGAGCACATGCAAGGGTAAGGTTCTGGAATTATACTTAGTAAGGCTGTAGTATACTGATATTTATGAGAGGGGCTGGAGCGGAGTTTGCCATTTTTGGACAATTTTTGTTTCTCGCTTTCTATACTCGGAAAAAAATTCGGTAAAGGCATATTTGTGTACTGCTACATATATGCCTAATGTATAATGACCAAGTTGGAGGTCTGTAGGATTCTCTGTCGCAGAAATCCAGTTTTTAGATGACAAGATTTTTTTCGATTTTGCCTTCGAACTTTACATGAAAGGCGGCTTAGGCGGACCCTTAGCGGTCATTTTGTAGAGCTTAATCTAGTCTATCGAATAATATCCCAAACATACTAGGAAAACAAAAACAGCTTGAGTTATTCAAAAAAGGAGTTTACTTTAAGGATTGGGACAACCTAATATAAAAAATCGTAACGCCAGTTCCAAAAACATCAGATGGCGGGAGTCACAATGTGGTCCTGAAGCGCGCGGATCTAGCAAATCTAGCACCTTTAGGATATTGGTTCATTAGTCTTTGATCATATTGCTTAACTGAATGAAAACATGAATTGCATGTGCAGGATGCAGAAACAGGAGCAAACCATAGCAATGAAAAGAATTAGTAAAAAGCGCTCTGAGCATATGTTCGCCAATAGCTTTATGCTTGCTAACTCAAATACGGCATACTAGCAGTTGCCTACGTGATCACCAGGGTAAAGCGGGGGGTGCGGCACTCGACCGTCGGATACGACCCCCCCCCCCCCTGATTGCTGTCTTAATAAGACCCCCCTCCTAAACTATACACTTAAGATAGTATTACCTGAAGGCTCTGTCAAACATAATGGACAACATATCCATAATTAGCATGTCAAATACCCCCTGTAGACAAAGTGTGAGCGAATTCTGAAGATTCAAGATACTAGGCTACCTAAGTGAAATGGTCAAATTCCAACATGGTTAACTTTGTTTTAAAGGTGAATTAGCTATCCGTTTTTGCATTCAAGACAAAGCACTACTCCTTCTTTGTCCACCTCAGGAATCCCGCTTCAGAAGACCTCCAAACTGTGGAATTAGAAGCCAACCAAAATCTCATTTTTCCCATTTTTCGCTTTTGATGGCTGTGCTTTCACCAAATATTACTCAGAGCTAAGAAGACGAATCAGGCTCAAAACATCCCTATGGAATCTACGAGGTTTAGGCTATCGATTCATATAAATATTGTCCGCTAAAAATGTTTTTTTGATATAGTTAATGGCCTGCGGCACCCCTGCGGCACCCCTGCGGCAGCCGCAGGTTTTGAGGGGGGGGTGCCGCAGGCCATTAACTATATCAAAAGAACATTTTTAGCGGACAATATTTATATGAATCGATAGCCTAAACCTCGTAGATTCCATAGGGATGTTTTGAGCCTGATTCGTCTTCTTAGCTCTGAGTAATATTTGGTGAAAGCACAGCCATCAAAAGCGAAAAATGGGAAAAATGAGATTTTGGTTGGCTTCTAATTCCACAGTTTGGAGGTCTTCTGAAGCGGGATTCCTGAGGTGGACAAAGAAGGAGTAGTGCTTTGTCTTGAATGCAAAAACGGATAGCTAATTCACCTTTAAAACAAAGTTAACCATGTTGGAATTTGACCATTTCACTTAGGTAGCCTAGTATCTTGAATCTTCAGAATTCGCTCACACTTTGTCTACAGGGGTTAATTGACGTGCTAATTATGGATATGATACGAATATCATGTTATCGCTATAATCAGATCACCTAACTACGACCCCCTCCCCTTTTGACTCCTCAATACGACCCCCCCTCTGCGGCGTGCCGCACCCCCCGCTTTACCCTGGTGATCACAGGAAGCTGAGAAATTATACAACTAGTAGCTGGCTTACCCGGCTCCGCCGTATGTTCCGAATAGAAAATTCCATTTTTCAACCGATCCGGACCAAACTTGGCACACATACACTTCGGGCCCCGGCGGATGTCACAGTCCACTTTTCGTTATCGATCGATGTCGATTTTATCGATTTTTTGCAAAATTTGAGCTAGGGGGCTGAAATTTGGCAGAGGGGTGTGATCGAGCATGCTGATCACCCCCACGGGGGTGATCAGCATGCTCGATTACCCCCTGTGCCAAATCCCAGCCCCGTAGCTCAAACTTTGCAAAAAAATCGATAAAATCGATAAAAGTAATGCACGATTTTAAAAACTAATGTTGTATTCGTAATCAGCATGCTCGATTACCCCCCTGTGCCAACTCCCAGCCCCGTAGCTCAAATTTTGCAAAAAATCGATAAAATCGATATCGATCGATGACGAAAAGTAGCCTATGACACCCGCCGGGGCCCGTAGTGTATGTGTGCCAAGTTTGGTCCCGATCGGTTCAGAAATGGAATTTTCTATTCGGAACATACGTACAGACAGACAGACAGACAGACAGACATACAGACATACAGACAGACAGACAAACAGACATTCAGCTTTATATATAAGATATATTTATTTATTATTTACATATGTTACAGAAAGGGGGGGGAAAGACTGCTGGAGCAGCCTTACGGGGCGCGGTCGTACAAGGCACTGGCTTCTTATCTGAATTCCTTGGCCAGCCCACGGGAGGAGAGCAGGCGGTGCTCAGCTGCGTCCCGACACGGCGAAGGCAAAAACGCCAAAACGTCAGCCATTAATATAGTTCATGTCGTCCATTTCACATAACAACATAAAACACGAAATTGTTTTGACAGAGGTTATCGATGTGGAACTTTTTAAAATAGTAATGGCCTCCTTATGTACAATTTTTGCAGTCTATGACTGAATTTTTCTTACTTTTTGGTAACCGTTCAATTTGCGACCAGCAAGTATTTTCAAAGTTGAACTTGCGAGCATCCTTTTCACAGAATAGTTAAGAATTACAGAAAGCCTGCGCATTGCAACCAAGCGTATTCTGCACTACTTGTTATAACACCTACACTGTACACAGTTGTGAGCCTATCTTATATATAAAGCTGAGTGTCTGTTTGTCTGTCTGTCTGTATGTCTGTATGTCTGTCTGTCTGTCTGTACGTATGTTCCAAATAGAAAATTCCATTTCTGAACCGATCGGGACCAAACTTGGCACACATACACTTCGGGCCCCGGCGGGTGTCATAGGCTACTTTTCGTATCGATCGATATCGATTTTATCGATTTTTTGCAAAATTTGAGCTAGGGGGCTGGGATTTGGCACAGGGGGGTAATCGAGCATGCTGATTACGAATACAATATTAGTTTTCGAAATCGTGCATTACTTTTATCGATTTTATCGATTTTTTGCAAAATCTGAGCTACGGGGCTGGGATTTGGCAGAAGGGGGTAATCGAGCATGCTGATCACCCCCGTGGGGGTGATCAGCATGCTCGATTACACCACCCCCCTGTGCCAAATCCCAGCCCCCTAGCTCAAATTTTGCAAAAAATCGATAAAATCGACATCGATCGATAACGAAAAGTGGACTGTGACACCCGCCGGGGCCCGAAGTGTATGTGTGCCAAGTTTGGTTCGGATCGGTTAAGAAATGGAATTTTCTATTCGGAACATACGGCGGAGCCGGGTATGCCAGCTAGTAGCTCTATATTCTTAACACATTGACTACCGCTTGACACACCATGTGTGTCAAGCAAGGATTAAAACTTTAGACAGCTTGACACACATGGGTGTCAAGGTTTGAATTTAGTAAAATGACGACTATCCTGATACAAACTCAATCCTGAAGCTTTTTTTTGCCCTGGATTAATAAAAAAAACCTCCATCTAATTTTTCAGCCTCACAGAGCTACTGTTTGATTCAACTGGCTCGGCTTCGGGAAGGCGGGGCTCCGTGACCTAAAGGCTAGCTAGTGATCAGAGAGCACCCGCACGAGAGAGACGCAAGTGCGTCGCGTCTGCGAGCGGCCTTGATTACGTCACAAAGCCCGCCTTCCCGAAGCAAGTCAGTTGAATCAAAGGTTACTGTAGGTATACTGCATTTGGCATATGCGTATTCTTTCTGAAGAATGTCGACTGATCCGTGACAGGCTTGGTCCCAGAAGGCAGGCAACTCAAATTTGCAATGTGTTAACATAACATGTAATATTGTAGAAGAAACGAGATATTCCTGCCGAGGTGTTTCTCCAGAACTCAATGGACAATTGCTTGCGTTGACAAACGCATCACGAAAAATGAGTTCGAAGTTTGTAGAACTGGTTCTATACCCAACAAATTTGTGCATACCTTTGAAACGTAGACCATGTAGTTTGATAATCTTCACTCAGAATGATAAAAGAAAAGCAGAACTTCTACTTAGAAAAATATTCGCGACTAACGTTAAGACTCCAGCCGAGCTCACAATTATTAGGTTGTCCGAAAAATAATGTCGCATGGCATTCTACCGCGACAGAATGACCACAAAAAACAGCGAATGGGGTATCATTTAATAGAGCAAAGTAAGCTCTACAAGATAGTCTACAAACCTTTGCGGAAATCGTGCTCCACCTGAAGTTCGAATCCAAAATATAAAAATTTCAAACACCCGAAAAATCGTATCTCCGTCCATAGACGTCTTATGGATCTCCAATTTGCACAGGCATGTACTCTCTACACTAGACATCCACCAGTATAGTTTGTGGTATTTTTCCATAGCTACAGCATGGGAAATAAAAGGAGGTTAGAAGTGCGAATATGTAGCGTTTTTTGGGCTTTTTGCAAACAATTTGATTTTCCTCGAAATTTAGCGCTTGTCCAAAGCTAAAAATTCATGGTTATACTCCTAAAGGTTCATACTACAGAATCACCCATGTGAGAGAAGCTCAGGATTGTTTTGGCAGAAACATGCCGATTTTCGTTTTATCAATTTTCAGCCACGGAAAAACCGCCAAAATGTGCACACGAGTGTCTCGTATACTGAGTCCATGCGTGAGCAAGTTAGGGGTTCCCAGAACGTTTCCGAACGGAGATACGACTTTTTTCGTCTTTTTAGATCTTGAGTGCCTTATAAAATTCGGCTCCAAACTTCATGCAAATCAAACCTGGCACAAAGCTTCGAGCTTCATTTTGTAGAGCTTGCTTTGATCTATCGGTTGATACCCCACTCACTTACTTTCGTGCGCACTCTGCTGCGATATTGCATGTTAAAGCAAGATGCGACATTATTTTCCGGACAACCTAATACATCAAAATGATGGTGAATGAAGTAGGCAAAGTGAATACTATTAGTGTATTTGCAGCAACAGCAGAAGAAAGCCTTTTTCTAGTATTTTCTAGCATTTTTCGTACTCAAAAGTAGATATTTGTAAGAACTAAAGACAGCAACAATCTCTTAAACAATCGGTCCGTTAAAGTGGGCTAAAACTTGTTATAAAATTCTCTTCTACCTCACGAAGTTACTAGCACTTCCAGTCGTTTCAAAATGAGATGTTGCATGGTTTTTGAGAATCCGCTGAAAGCACGCTTGCAGAACCAATGCATTTTGTCCTAACCACTTGTTCAAACTATCTAGCTGACTCATATAGGAAGACAAAAAAAACTTTTGCGATTTGTCTACCAAGGTTAAAGTCGAATTACAAGAGGAAACGTTGGATTCAGGACACTTTATCGTAAAATTGCGCAAATGACAGATATGAGCTTAAATTTCATCCAGCTACTTCATCCACCTCTGATGCTTCTGATTCCTCCTGTTTGTCATTCAAATGTGTACTGCAATTCTCAATCAGCCAGTCTGTCACAAATAGCGCATTCATAGTTTTTTTTTCAAAGACATACCCACTCTTCATGAATTCCTCTATACATGATGGCATATACTGCGAGCTAAAGTCAGTTTATTATTAAAAAATGGAAGCAGATGAAAAGCTCCTTGACAAACAGAAATATTATGAATCAAACAAAAAAATTATTTCCCAATATATACTTACGATCCTGAAGCTGTCGTTTCCTCTATCTCACGAGAAAGCATGGGAAGAATGGCTTCCGGTCTGAAATGAGACAACAAAACATATAAAACCTGTGTGCGGATGGGGGTGCACCTCCTTTATGCCTTAAATTCAAGTGTGTTCTCAACTGCGGTAAAGAATCCGTAAAGCCGAAATATCAACAAAATTAAAATGTCTACATAATTTATGGCTATATGACTGTTTTACTCGTAGACAAATTTGATTTTTTTGATCTTAAATCTACTAAGCTAAATTTTTCTTGTGCCAATTCAGGAAAAAATCATAAAGTCTTTGAACACCGAGATGTTTTTTTTGAAAAACGGCTAATATCGCACTTTTTCCATCCGAAAGAAGTTTCACCTCCTTCCCCACACCCACGAACAGGGTACGGCACGAGGTGGTTCTGACAATTTTCTGGAACCAAAAACATTCTCTTCACAACGAAATTACGAATTCCCCTATGACATGCTTATAAATGAGCAAAACATGAATAATAAAAAAGAACGAGTGCAAAAAACCACAACAAATAGACGACAAAAGCTAATGATGTTTAAACCTCGAACTATCGCCATCTCAGATAATCGCCGGGGGAAGGCGGCCATGCGATTTTTGAGCAAGCGGGCACCGGAAAAATAGTTCGTTGATTTCTTGCGGTCTGCTTGCAGATATTTGGAAGAATTTTAGCGAAATTTTAAACGAATGCTTGGAGAACAATCGCGATTTCCTTACAGATTAGCTGCAGCGCAGTGGCCGCATTCTCGCGGACTTTCCGCGAGAATATGCAAAATTTTCGGGTGCCGCACGGTCCTTTGTGGAGGACCGCGCAGCCCCCAGGTTCTTTCCGCTGAGAGAGAGTACCTCAAACTTGAGTAATAAAACCATCGATGACACCTCTGCCATGTAGAGTCTCACTTTTCCTCGGCGTACACCCGAAACTGCTTAAAAACCGTCCAAGCGCCAGCTGAAAATTTGACCAGCGCTCGCTGAAAGAGATTATTTGACGAGCGCCTGCAGAAAATTCTGTGTTGCTGCCCGCTGGCAGAACATTAGACAGTAAGGGAAGTGCCGCCCGCTGAAGGTTTGGCCACGCCCCAAAATTCTGCTGACCGCCTGCAGGAAAACACGAGTTTGCGGACCGCCTGCCCCCGGCGATTATCTGAGATGCTGTGTCCGCCGCTCACCACCGTGCGCTTGGAGCAGGATTGCGAATCCATTCAAGAATTTTGAAGGGTTGTGACTAAACTGGTAGGAAGGGAGTTAGAATTTAATTAGCTTGTAGGGTTTTGGGTGTTAAATAGGCCTCAGGTGGCTCCTAGAAGTGGCTCCTAGAAGTGGCTCAAAAATCACCAAACTCGGAAGAAGTTTGGCACGCCTTCAGCTTACAAAACTTTCTCATATTTCATACATAGTTCCAGCTCCTTATTCGCAACTACACAGTGACCCTAGCATTGAATAAGTTCTATATCTGCGAATGGCCGAATATACATCACGCAATTTCGTCTCCCGCGATTCTCATATCAAGACGAATGTTAAGAGTCCACTGCATGAAGAACATTTCGAATCTCGTTTATGATAGTCTACCGACGCGACAAATCACAGTCACATCACAAATAACTATCACAACCGAAATGCAAGATAGTACAACATGCAGTAAACTGTGACAGTTGTCTTATCGGGCTAATCGCGAGATGTGTGCGGTCCTTGAAGGCACCGTCCATCCAGATTTTCGACTTTTATGTTTTTGTCATTCCAGAGCCTTCTTATGTCCTGATTTTGAGCACAAAGTCGAAAATTTGCGAAAACCCGACAATTCTTGTTCCGGAGAACCTGCAGACTTGTTCTCCGGAAAGGAAATTGGATAGGCGAACACGGATCTGCCATTTATTGAAGGGGCGATGCTGCGCCTAGGGGTCCTTTGTTTTTCTCATTGTACCGGGGCGATTTTCTCGCCTCTGAAGCGACATTTTGCGCTGCAACTTGACCATGTACTTGATAGGGAGTCCTACTATTGTATGCTGCCAAAGTTCGAGGCCTCTAGGATGGACGGTGTTTTGAGGGGAAGGGAAGCAAAAGTTTGTTGGGTTGATGGGCGCGAAGTTGGCCAATCCCTCGAACTTTTTTTACTCAGTTAATTTCGTATGAAACCCAATTTTAGGTTGCGGGATTAAAAGGAATCGATTTTCGTCAACTTTTTACCACTTCCAAAGTATTGAGTGTACGAAGAAGTGGCAATTCATTGATGTATACAATATCACACTGGCACTTGTATTCTCCTTCCCATGTAAGTTTGTTACGATTTCCTTTGCTTTTCACCCCATAACGACATCCAACATGCTCCGTGAGCCATCTGCGTTGAGCTCTGCGTGCAAGAAAGATTTCTTCTCTTTCTTGAGTACCGAGGATAGCGACTGAAGTGATCGTTAAACTTGTAATTATAATATCATCACTTGTAATCATTCTGCCAAAAAATAAATAAAGTTGAAGATGATTCGGTTTTTAGTACCTGCCAAGATAAGTTTCAGTTTGCTGAATTGAAGAGTAATACTTACTTTTCTTCTAGTATGAGGCGGCGAAGATTTTGCTCAACTTTGTCGTAAACATCTATTTCGCTGCACAGCATTTTCATAACTTCCCCTGTTGTCATCTCACTGCCAAACATTGAAATTTCAACAGCGAAAGCAAGAGAACTCATGCCCACCTAATCTCTTTCTCCATATCGAAATAAATGAACTTCACTTGTGATGTATTATCGACATGTTTTGCAACTCGCTCAATTTTTGTGAAGTGCTTTGATATGGTCCCTAACCACACAGCAATCGGAGAAGTAGCGGCTTGTACTCATGGAAGATTTTTACACACAGCGATTTTGAAAAGTGATCATTCAGTAAGAAGTTCTGATAGCTCTAGCAACTTTATGGAATTTAGGACTAATAACCCAATTTCACGCACCAGTTTCGGGCTAAGAAGTTTACCGGAAGCGGGCTTATCAGACACTGGGAGCGAGAAGCTGCGGCCCTTGATTTACCACATCGGGCAAATTGCGGCTCCCGGGCCGGCCGGAGATACAGTGAAATGAAGGGCCTCGGGTTGCCGCTGCGGTACGGATCACTCGCGGCCCTTGATCCACTACACTACATTGGAACCGAGGGCGGCCCTTACTGCAGCAATCCGTCTTCCTGCTGTGCCGTAAGCGCTGCCAAAATCCAACCGCAACGGCAATTGAGGCCCATGACCCGTCCGCGCGAAGCGTCGAAGTTTTTTGTCACCCAGCATTACTACTTTAGAAGAAGGACAATAAGGAAGCTAACGAATATTCAGATAAAATCACAGAGCTTACGATTACTATTGAATAGGAAAAAATAAAAGGAAAGAATGAAGGAGCTGCCGGAGCAAACCGTGATAGTGAGTGACAATAAATCCATGTCGGAAAATTTTATCTTACTTTAAGCATTCCCCACCAAACATAAAGCGTTGGCTTATAGCCAGATCTCACATAAAACATGAGTCAAAGGTAATTGCATTTTGCAGTTTGGAATTCTTATTTAAGTAAGAATTAAGTTTAGGTAGCATATGATTATGATTAACAGTTTTGATAATAGTAGTACTCGGCTGTCAATGTATTGATCAGTATTTTGAGTCAATTCTTCAATTTTATGATCTTCTCCGTGTCAAATTCGTGCATGCATATAACACGCTATTATCATTCATTTTTTGTATGCTTATATCCATTCATAAAATGTACTAGGTTTTTCAAGTTGTGTCCAATCTCACTATGGGGTCAACCCGTAACCAGGGCTTAAGAAAAACCGAGTATATTTCAAGCTCCCTTTTGCTGGACTTGATCTAACCACAATAATGATACTTTCTAAAACATAAAACTGTTACTGTTTTCTGCCAAATGGCTTTGCAATGATTTGCAAATTCAGAAGCTCTCCTTTTTACAACCCTTGACATAATTGATGAATATTGTTCAGTTTTTTCTTCAAGACAGGCTGTTATAGCAACAAATCGTTGTTGATAAAAAGAGGTAGTTGATTCACTCTCAGGCCTCTGAGGATGGTGTATTCGTGGATACGTTAAGCACAATAGATTGTTGCTATAAAAACCTGTCGTGAAAAAAAGATGTTTTTTACATGAGCTAATATTAGCTCTGAATAATTGTAGTGAAAGTTTTTTGTGCTTCTTTTCGTTTAGAGTATTTATTCAAGTTTTATAGGATTCTTGTTTTTTGTAAAACCTTATGTTCTAGAAGTTCATGAACTTTCTTCTTTACCTGATGTTCACTGTCTAGTATACGTCTGTGTTTATTTCGCAATTTATTCTCTTGATCTATAGTTGGTACAAATGTAAGATGGCTGACTTACTTCAGAATGGCTTCTACTCGATACCTATGGAATTTAGGTTTGGGTTGCTTAAATGTGATAAATTACTGTTTTCATCTGTAACAAGTAAGTTCTTAGTGAACTTTCCTATTCTAAACATGATGCATAAAGTAGTCCGGAACTTCGTGAATCGATGTTTCTCAAGTGAGTACCAACCAGATTATGCTGGTAAAGTTGGCAAATGTAGATTTCATATTCCCCTTTGCTTCACAATTTCGTCAAAACGTCATGTGATGACGTAAGCAAATGTAAAGATCGCAATGTTTCGCACTGCAATAAAGAGGCGCTGCAAATAACTAAAACTCCAAAGTTCCAAACCATTTGCGTTCTTGATTCCATTCTTGACTCATTCGCTATTGTTTCCTTACCTTATACTTGCTAGTAATGTCAGTGGCGCAGCGTTGAGTCCTTTCTTTATGTATTGCTAGAGAAAATTATGGGTCTACTCTAAAACTGCTCTGACTCACTTAATTGTCAGTGAGTTGAGCAAAGTGTATACCAAATTATTTCCACCAACCGGAATGGGCTTCGCGCCACACCACACCACACCCGTAATCACACCACACTCACACACATAAATCACACACTCACACGTGCGTAACACATATACACACACCTACACGTACATACTCAGATGCCCATATACACAGAATTTTTCAATAAAACTTTATAGTTGTCTAAGGTGTTGATTTACAAAGATAGAACAAACCAGAATAAGCTTTATGGTACAATTCGCTTACAAATCACCACAGAAACGAATTTGTGATATAAGTCATACTTAGAATGAGTGTCTAATTTATTGTTATTTTCATAGTGCTTAGTCGTATTCCATTTGGACGTGGCCAGGTGAATGGCGCACGGTCTCTTTGTGGTCGCAACTAACATGCTATAATATTAGTGCAATGCTATCGAAAAAGTGAACGACCAAATTGAAAATGAATTGAACTTACCACAATCGTTTTCTGTGTGACCTATGGAAAGTTAATGTATCCGTTACTGCTAGTTGGATAGCAGTTCCTGTAGATATGCGTTCTGCAAAAGATGTTCGACACTCATGAACAAGTAATACTGTCTTATGAGGTTGACTTTTCTACTAAACGATGCTGCTCTTATTTTTTCATGTCCTGGTTCATTAGGTCTTGTCTCATATGCAGTAATTTCGAATTGTATTGACAAATAATGGGATGATGTCCAGTCATTTCTGATAGCCTCTTTGCTTTTTTTGCAGAAAAAGCATGTGCATTTGGGTTGACAAGAGGTGCGCATGTGCGCAGTAGGCCCTAAGCAGGGTCCGCAGTTCAGGTATGCGATGCGTCGCCTACGCTCAGCCAATGTCGAATAAATCATAGAGTCCGTAGATCACTGGTGTTTACCGCAAAAAATGCATGCAGAAGGAGCAACTGGGAAAGTTCTCTGGTCTTCACGATGCTTGCGGTGGCAGTTGTGGTGGTGGCGGTAGCAACGGCGTTGCGGACGTCGACTAGGAGTCGCAAAGGGTCGTCTCCTGTGCTTTTGTCGGTTGGGGGCTGCCGATCACGCAATTTTCTAAGTAGTTAACAAGGTTCTCGACTCCCTGAAATTTGCAATGTTCTTTTTCTTTTGATGATGTTGGTTACCTCCTTTTTGATTTAGTTCTTCAGTTTCAACTGAATACTTCACTTTCGTTGAATCTCAAAGTTTTCTTTTTTTTTCTCTTCCACACACTTCTGAATGATCCAAATTGTCTGCTTACCCAATGTAGTTTGTTTTCTTTTCTTAGCTCATGATCTTCTAGCTGCAATGCAGACATGGCTTGCTGAACCGCAACCATGCCGGAGCACCCTCCAGGTGGGCAAAATGTCTGTCTAGGATTGAGACAAGTTCGCGGAATAGCTTCTCCTAGTCTTTTTGCTTTTTGGTGCTTCTTCTCCGGCATGTTTTTCTATTTTTATGTCGACTTCCATATCTGAGATTGTTTGTGGGAGTGTGCTGTGTGCAGCGACTTCATTCGTCGTACTATACTGTATGGATAGATGTAAATGTCCGGCATGTGCTTGAGCATAGAATAAACAAAGGATGCAAAAAATGGTGTGCTTAGAATCAAAGGTGCCATGCGCATAAAGAACCGTAATAAAAGAGGAAACTTGAGAGGCAGCGGCATTGCATATTGTGAAATTATTTCGTAAATATCGCGGCGATAAACTCTTTGACGTGAGCATTGTTGCTTTCCTCGGCACGCTGTAGCTGTAGCGATCAGCGCAATGATAAGCGTGAGGAAAGTGCCCGCTGATAATATGAACTATTGCTTTATCATTTATATTCTTTACATAGATAAAGCTGAGCAGTGGCAAATTGTTAATTAGTGGGTTCATTATAGAATCTTTTACGTGTGGACCGATCAGCGCAAAACTTTGCACACATATTTTGACACCGGCCCTCCTCGTAGGCTACTTTTCGCGGCGAAATTTCCGCTCCCTCTATTAAACTATCGATTTAGAATGAAGTCTTACCAACTACTATCAAACCACCATAACTTCCGCTTAAACAACAACGTCAAAACGCATTTTTATCTCACCATGCAGGGGATGGGGTGATTCATAGCTATGCGCTCAGGAGGTTTCCTCATGTTACATGAGTAACAGAAGAAACCGATTTGCAGTAAGTTGAGCCTCGCATCAGTTTTGCGTTTTGTTGAATCAATTAAACCCACGAAGCGAGCGAAGCCGGGCATGACAGCTAGTGACTTATAATATGTGGCTAAGGGTTGTTTACGTCTTTTTGTGTGTCTGATTGTCCGCGAAATTCGTAGAACATGTTCCAGCCAACGTCCTAAGCCCAAATTTTGCAAGGCGCATGCTAGCAACGTGACTTACTGTGCAAAAGCGCGAGTGGATCCGTTGAGTGGATCCCTCAAAACTGCGCGTCACATGGATCACTTGGCTTCTAGCTAGCAAACTGAGCCTGTAGCGCTATTTTTTGCAAAATCATGGATACGTTTGAAGTTAATGTCAAACCATGGAAATCAGCCCGAGAAAGTAAATAGTTTATTTCTTTACGAAATGGCTTAAAAAGAATTGATTGCGTAACTGTCCAATCTGTCAAGATTTCACCTGATTAATTGTGAAGATTTTTGTACAAAGATATCATCCACGGTGATTATTGTCTTTAACGCGTCTACCAAGCCATAAAAGGTCCAAAAACCGATTCAAATTTGCATTTGTTCTTTTGGAAAAATTCCATCCAAGCGAAATTACCGATCTCACATAATATAGCCTTAGAAATATTTAAATATTTGCTTACAAATTAATCGTGATAGTGTGCATAGCGCGGTGCCTCGATGTCATTAATGCGGGAATGCGTAAGTCATACATGTAAGACCAGTGCGAACCTCTGCGAAGCAGAGGTGACGCACTGGTTGCTTATTGAAAAAAAAACTTAGGTAAGTCTGGTTATTCCAGTTTAAAAGTATGGGTCTCTGTGTTGCTATCACCTTGCCGTGCTCGCGGATCACCGCTCTACCAGTTTTCAGTAGGGGGATAAGAGAGGCGGACTTAACCTCTCAGCAGGGTATAAATAGGGGTAATAAAGAGGGAGCAGCCAGAGCGTGAAAAAGCGCGAAGAGAACGCTCTTGGGATTGCACGAGCCGCCGAAAAGAGGCGGACCTTCCTTTTTAGACAGAGATAGCTTAGAGAACCCTGCAGACAAGGCAAATAGGGTGAAAACTCGTTGTCGTACGTATACACCTATTGTCGTAGTTCTTGCTGCTGTTTATGCTGTTAGTTTTGTGCCATTTGGACGAACCACCCTGTATTCAACCCGTGTTCTGCTGTTAGTTTTGTGTCATTTGGAAAAACCACCCTGTATTCATCCCGTGTTTTACTGTTAGTTTTGTGCCATTTGGACAAACCACCCTGTCTTCAACCCTTGTTCTGCTGTTAATTTTGTACCATTTGGACAAACTACCCTGTATTCAAACCTGTGTTCTTCATCGATCACGTTCTACCGTGACAAAACCATTAAACCGCCTCCCGTTACATGGGAGCCGAGCATCGCTTGGATCGATCAAGAAATCTTACACGGTGCGAGCACTGATATTGATCATCTGCGGGTGAGACGGCAAAGAAAATACACAACTGGCCAAGAGATCAAAAAATCTTTATCTCTTCGGGCAGAGCACTTGTCATAGAGCTCTATTGACTAATTATCTTCATCGTCTTGTTATCGACCGATTTTGTACACGCTCGCGTGCTAAGAGTTTTCAAGAAAATAACAATAGTGTTTTCAGATAGTACAAGTATACTACGAGAGCGAAAATGATAATGGAGATGTAAACAGAAATGCAGATTCGAGAAAGTCAGGTGATAAAGTTAAATAAAGGAGACATAGAAGAGAAGATAGGACATGAGAGAAGAGTTAAGGCTTTTACCGAAGTAGTAAGCAAACATTTAATTGAGAGTAGGGCTGCGCTAAAGTATAAAACACCTTTGGAGAAGGATATGAAAATCCGAGCAAACAATGCTAAGCCGTTTGGAAAGCTTAGCAGCAGAATCCCAAGGTCTTGTCAAAAGAGTAGATGTGACAGAAGACATATCAAGTGAACAGCTGAAGTTAGAGCCATTTCAAGCCGAAGCATGTCTTCAAGCTCAGGGCCGCTCTTCAAAAGAAAGAAAGGCATGCAGGAGGTCACTGAGATGCTGCAAGGTGAGCAGACCATGTTCTCTAATTCAAAAGGCGGTAATGCATATCTCTTTCGGACGTGGATTACGAAGCTGCCCATGACATGGACCAAGATCCGAGACTGGACAGACGTCCGAGCTTTATTGGAGGCAATCGGTGTTATGGAGCAGCCGAATATTTCAGCCCATTTAAAGTACAGAAGATTAGTAAATTATCTTCACAGTATGTATGTGCATATATCGCCGACCTGCGGGTCTTCAAAGGGCATGAAATGAAAATTTGGATAGTTATTTTAGAAGATTTATGAGAAAATACGGTTCAATCGTTGGGGATGGAAAGATGCTAGTAAAAGATGCTGTAGAGTTCTTGGATGACGAACACCTTGTAGGGGGCGAGGTCTCCATTTCTAAGCATATCTACGGCGGCAAAACGCCAAGGGTTCGACAGAGTAATGAGAGAGTAAAACCAAGCGTTGACTTTCCAGTACTTGGGAAAGATAAAGCTAATGCACTATCCAGCTACTTTTCAAATGCCTACAACAACTCTTTTTCACAAAGGCCTCAGTATCGCTGCTCGAAAGCGCGATCTCTTGCTTATTACAGTAACCCATGTCTCTTCCTATCTTGTAAGCTGATCTTTACAGAGGGCGCCGACGACTATCAACAACAAGTATAAAATGCAACCGTCACGCGGCACAAGATTCTTCGTCGCCCCGATGGGAATCGTCTTCTTTTCCCAACATGCTCAGCTTTGGTCATTTTATTCACTGAGCCCGCAAGCTTTATACGCGTTTTTGATCAGTTTACTATGCTTTTGTAGCGCTTAAGTAGATCGCTTGGACATCAGATTATGATCGGATCATCGCATAATGTTTTCATTTGCAAAGTAAAGAATCACGAGGTTTCATCCTTGTGGCAATAAATCGGTTTGGTGTTATGGTTGTTGGTTGGTGTGGCAAGAAGCTGAACCACTAAACTCAGTTTGATTTTATATCTGCCGAGATTTACCTCCCATCCCTCTCCTATAATGAAGTATACAAACTTCTCAAAGCAACCAAACCTTCCATGTCCCTTACCTGAGGCATCCCAGCATTTTTGTTCAAAGAATGCGCAAGAAATCAAGCGCTACCATTGCGCGTGATTCATATATTCATTATCTCGCTGATGACTGGAAATATCCCTAAAATCTAGAAAAAAGCTATGGTTGTTCCAATACCGAAACTCACTGGCACAACCAAAGTCTCTGAATTTAGGCCATTAATATTCTTCCCACGTCATGCAAAATCATGGGAAAATTATAGCCAAAAAATGTTGAAAAAATGGTGTATCGAAATAAACATTTTCCCTAAGGAGCAGCATGGTTTCCGGCTTCTTCACCTACATTTAATTTTTGAAGTGTTGCAAAGATTGGAATGACGATGGAGAATGTATTGAATTCATTAACTTTGATTTTAGCAAAGCTATCGTCTCGTAAATCACCATGGACTCTTCACCAAGCTACCAAGTTTACCACGAAATATCTTCCTTTCCCCGCTCTTGTTCAATATCTAAACGATGGAGCTTCCTAATTTACAAAAACAGATCCTCGAATCAATGCTTCATATGCTAATGAGATCAAGATACATGCTTATTATGGCACTGAAAGAAGTGAGCAGACAAATGCATCACTGGGCTAACGATTGGGGAATTGAAGTCAACTTTTTTAAAAGCCAGTTGTTGAGATTTGGAAACGATTTAAGTGAATTTGATTATGGAATTCCGTTAAAATTACGTAATGTATGTGATTTGGTGTAATTATCGATTCTTCCCTTTTTTTTAAACATCACGTACTATCAAATTATGTACTCTTTATTCAAAAAAGTGCATTTAAATAATTTGGCTTACACTCTATAAAACTTATGTACTACCTGTTTTGAAATGCGGTAGCCCCGTATGCAATCCCAGTCGAAAGAAACTCGTTGATAAACTAAAAAAAGTGCAACGCACATTTACAAGATTTCTATACTATCATATTTACCCAAACAAGCAGTACCCTAATGCATTACCTGTACAGTAGGTAGGTTAGCCTTTTGGGGGTTCAAGACTTTGTACCATAGAAGTATGATTGCTGATCTGCTATCAGGGGTTAAAATATTCAGATATAAGGTACTATTGAATTTCTCTGTATTTTAGATCATTCATCCGACCAATATCATTTCAGCTCAAACATCTCTTTGGTTCGGAAAAAAGGATGGCGCAAAAGAATAGTACAAGACTCATTTGCTACCATACCACTCTCATAACGTGCAAAATTTCCGTGAATGTCGCGAAATTCGAAATTTCCGCGAACTTTCCGCGAAACTTCGCGAAATTCCGGGAATGTCGCGAAGTTTCGCGAAATTCCGGAAATTTCGCGGAATTTTCGGAATTTCGCGACATTCACGGAAATTTTGCACGTTATGAGAGTGGTACTGTATCTGGCTGATAAAATGATAAAACAGTGATTTTCTCATCTGCTGCTAGCAGGTAAACATTAGAAACGGCTTGTGAATTTTTTTCTCTCAAACCTTCGTGCTGAAGTGATCTATAAGCTTTTCCACAGTTATGACAATGTCATATGTTCGAATGCATGTATGAAGCAAATCTTATAATATTCGCTTACATGTATTACTCGACGTGTTAACAACATTTCTTATTTTGTTTTGTTGCAGGTTGCACATTGTAGGATAGGAATATCTGCCAAATTACACGACTTTCGAATTTGAAAGGCAATTCATGAGAAGGCGATTTTGTAACATCATAATCTGACGAACAATGCAGATAAAGATCTGCGCTAAGCATGGTCCGGTAGAGGTGTTCACATAGTTATAAATTCACGAAAATATACAGACAATTTCCGCAATAGATAGGCAAAAAGCGCAGGCGAATTTGCGATTTTGGTGAGTTGAGCCACTTCTATCCCAATTCAGCTTTACTTTAAGACTCTCTAGTGCAAAATAAATAGGATTTTCGTAAAGATCGGGACCAAAAACCACTATGAGCGAAGTTTCCGGTCAATCCGAGAACCTCAATATTTTGAACCAAATCTTGCGCCGAGGCCAAGAGTGAGAAGCGAGAAAAAATCAAGTGCTACTAGTTCCTTAGAAAATCAAACCATAGATGTTATCCGACCCATTGATTACAAAAAACACATCTGATTAGCGAGATAGCTTCTTTCTGTAGGACTACGGTGGATAGATTTTAGAGAAATGTGGATTTTTTCGAAATTTGCTAGCTCCGCCCACTTTTGGCCCCGCCCACACCCAAGTCTCCACCCACTTCTCCCCCACCTTCCCATTCCAACCCATCCATGCCTGGGCCACTAACCCGCCACTAACCACCAAGGAACCACTTCTGACCGATTTATATATAGAGATCAAAGATCAAATTAAGAAATTAAATTATCTCCAGATACTATAGGGCAGCGCCCCTTCACATTCATGCTGCTGTCCAACTTTCTTCATCAGTTGATAGCGCATCAAAGTTGTATCGAAATATTGCTATGCCAGCGCCTTGATTATTCTCCTGGAATTATCATTTCATTTTGATCTATCATAAAGTTTTCCGAAAAATTTCCAAGTCCAGAACCGTTCTTAGATCAGCCTCTTGTGTATTTAACATCCATTTCTTCTGTGAATTTTTTGGTATAGCCCCTTCGAATATAAACACAAATACGGGTATCCGGACACTTCGTTCCCATTTTCCACAAAGATATGCATAAAAATGTACATTGGCTTTCTAATAAACCCTCGCTTATAAAAGAGTTCAAATCCCGCTTTTATCATAGAAAGAAAGAGCTCACAAAGTTGCATATAAATGACTTCATAGCATTTGCCCATCAGCGCTAGTCGCGGTGATATGCGGTCACTCCCGCACCGTGATTAGCAAATCTCGCATCTCGGCTGTCAATTACAATACCACTCTCATAACGTGCAAAATTTCCGTGAATTTCGCGAAATTCCGGAAATTTCGCGGAATTTTCGGAATTTCGCGACATTCACGGAAATTTTGCACGTTATGAGAGTGGTATTGTAGTCGCACGTGTCGTTTATTGAAAAGAGTTTTCCTGAAATGACTACGAGAACTCATTTAAACAAAAAAATTCTTAATTAAATATGAACCTCCTTAATTGTTTCGGTGATGAACAGTGGAAGTCTAAGTCTTCATGTACAGTTCATGCTCTTATTTGGTTTTTAGTCTTTATTGGACTTAGTTATAATTGTCCCGAGCTGTTGCATTCAAACAATTTATGATCATCGCATCATCATTGCTTATACACATGCTCTCATACTCAGTTTTCCAACGCCACACATCGTTTGCTACTTGCGGCTCAGAAGAAGCGGGGCAGAAGATAGTATAATGAAAACTGGGTACGCGCGGTATAGCCTTATCGTCTAGGCACTACCTTGTAAGCGTACCACTCGAAAGTGGCTTATTCAGTAATGTGAAGCCATGCTGTATTGTAACGCCATATCCGTTATTTCGGGCGAAGAAGCAACGTGGGTTTTCAATCAAACTATTATATTAGGTTGTCCCATAAGTCTTTTCATTTTTGAGTTTTCGCTGTGATAAGTCATGCGGTTTTTATTTTGAGTATACCAGGATATCGTTCGATAGAGCAAAGCAAGCTTCATAAGATGGCGTTTTTTGCATCAGCTTCGATCCACCTCAAGTTCAAAACTAAAACCTTTAAAGTATCGGATGCCCAAAATTTTTCAAAAGAGTCAGTTAGATTTCTCACTCGCTCACTTTTACACACTCCACGTCAGACACTCATATGTGCTTTTGCTGTAATTTTTTATCAGCTAGAAATCAAGAAAACGAGAATTTCCATGTTTTCACCAAAGTGAGGCCGTGCTCTTACACTAATACTAATAATTGTATATTGCAAACCCTTAAAAGTACAACCGTAAATTTTTAGCTCTCTATAAGCTTTGGTTTCAGAGAAATGTTGAGTTAAGCGTGGAATACCCTAGTGAGGAAAGCTAAATTCGATATTTCTCGGAAACGAGAACTTATAAGAGCCAAAAATTTACGGTTGTAGTACTAAGGGCTTGCAGTATACGACTGTTAGTGTAAGGACAGCACAGCGTCACCTTGGTAAAAATATAGAAATTCTTGTTTTCTTGACTTCTAGCCAATAATAAAAACAGCAACAGCACATATGAGTGTTTGATGTGGAGTGTATATGCGTGAGTGAGAAATCTGTAGAACTTTTTTGAACTGAGATATAAAAATTTTCAAATTTCTTGGCATCCGAAACTTCAGATTTAAGTTTTGAACTTGAGGTGGATTGAAACTGGTGCAAAAGCATAAACGCCATCTTATAAAGCTTGCTTTGCTCTATCGAACGACCTCCTGATGTCTATTTAAGATAGGAATTGTGTGATTTATTACAACGAAAACTTAAAAATGAAAAGACTTATGGGACAACCTAATACATATTAATCGATTCTAGCCCATGATAATGCGCTTGTTGAGTTTATACACTCTTGACAGCTCTGGTACATTTATGAATGGACTCGAAAGTAAATGATAGTTTTTCTACCTTGGATGTACTATGATTTTAATTTATTTATTTGTATATCATATGGGCAATGCATAAATAAATAAATATCAACAAGCTGAAGCACACTGATATGTTGTAATCGTACCTTCGATACATAGAGCCATGTACTCTGGTAACCTTCACTTTGAGCGTCATGATAGAACACAACCTTCATTTGGGGAGAAGTACAAAAATTATCCGGGGCGAAGCCCCGGAAATTATGACATAACTAATGACATAACCATATAGGGATGAATTTAAATGAGGCAAATATAGCAGTGACATTCAAAAGAAGCTCAAAAAAGCGAAGGATTGCGTTTGTATGGCCTTTTTTATTGAGAAGAAGGTTTTTATTTGAAAATTTAATCAAAAACTAGGGCAAAATTTCTCAATTAACCTTTCTCTGAAGTGCGGCTGAATGTTGGAAGTTTATTAAAGCCGCTAGAGTTCAATAAAAACGAAAAACTGCGCTCAAATCTTGCGCAAAGAGTCGCCATATGAATGCTGGTCTATCTCGTTATGGAGTGATTTTCAAGATCCGCGACGTTGTCAGTGCTCCTGGCCGTCTCATGAGGATCACAACGATATATAATGTTGCAGGGTTTCGTTGAGACCCCGCTAAGATCCACGACCAGAGCCAAATGCCCCGTCGGCTCTGGTCTGTCTCCGCTGCTCGTCTGCGTCTCCGCGGGCTGCGCGCTACCTCGCTACCTCAAATGCGGGGCGCGGGGCATTTGGCTCTGGTACCCTTTTCTTCGTTGTTTGGAGCCCAATTTCGATAATCTATATATCATATTAGAGCTCTTGATCTCTATTTTCACACTGACAACGTCGCAAAACTTCCTTTTAGGATTTAAACGAGAAATCCTCGAAAAACGGCGTTTTCGAAAACCTGTTTTTTCTTCAGTTTAACTTTTTTCACTCGGTTTTTTTGTGTATTCGATAGGTCTTGTTTCTGTCTACGATGTAGACAACGTCGCCGAGCTTACTTCTTTGCTTATGCCGGGTTTTTTTTTGTGAAAAATACAAAAAAGTGCGTTTTTCTTTACCTTGTTCTCTTTCTGTGCTTTTGCAACGAATTTTTTCCAGCTTGGGCAATACTTTCTCAGAATGATGAGCGGAAGAATCCAGACAACGTCGCAGCGTACGAAACGATTATGCGGGGGTGAAAATTCAAAGGACGCATAAAAATCAGATTGGCGTCGATGTGCAACACAACTTTACAGACATGTTTAACATGTTCAATTCAGTTGTTGACAAGTTCTTCTTCTTTCGGTCCCCCAACTAACGCCACAGCTGAACAGCGCTTTTTTGATTGGAAAAGAACTTTGTTGTTGTTGCCACCCAATTTAACCGGCAATCCTGGAGACGAAACTCTGCGTAGGAAACCACCAAGTTAAGGTCTCAGATTTGGTGATGTGCTAACCTCTGCTTTATATGAATTTTCTAAGTTTCCTAATTTAATTTGTATCTCTAAATTTTCGTCTATTTTTCTGAAACAACCTTCACTTTTTATAGGGGGCAGGAACTCAAACAACTATCACTTTCTAGCCTCTGTCTCTTGACTATCGAAGGTATGGTTGTAATCGTTTTACAATTATTTTGGATATTTCCACTGGAAAAAAAGTGTGATCCGGAAGAACAAAACCATCGAGGATTTTGGTTGGTTTGCAGTTGTGTAAACCAAACTTACTTATCAAATTGGCTATCTTTGAGTCTCGTTTTTTTCTTGTTTTCAAAAAGGAAAGGATGTTTGGTCAAAGCGGAGCTTCAATATAGAATAGTGACGTCTTGTAGAGCATGAAACGTTGATTCCAAATGTGCTTTTGGTATCTGCAAAGCGCTGGGAGGGGACATGGGGATTTGTATGAGGCAGAAATTTGAAAGGCTTGACCTAGGTAAAAACGGGTGCTGACTTTCCATCACTTGAAAAGAGCAGACTAGCATTGGACTGTAAGTACTGACCGCATAAAGCGCTTGACAATATTCATGGCCCTATTTGAGCTCCCAAACTACAGTTCTGAATGTTTTTATTGCGTTCAAGTCCTTGCTCCAAAAAATCTCATAATTCTTCGAATGCGCTTTGCAAATACCGAAAATAGATTTTCAAACAACTTCCGTGGTCTTTAAGACAGTTACATTTCATATGGAAACGCCACTTCAACCAAGTATCCTTTCCTTGTAAGGGTAACATCATTAACAACGCATTCTTTAGAGTACAGCGTACTTAGGCGAAATATGAGGGTAGATTTTGTGGATAATCCGAGTTGGGAGAACATCCATAGAAAAGTATTCCGGTTGAAAATACAGTAATTTATGGATTAAGCGAAAAATTCTCGCTAATGGGTAGAGCTGAAATGAACGGTAAGTTTTGCTCGTGGTTCTGTTATAGATACAATTCGATAATGCAAATGAAAAGAAAAAGAAAGTATTCGAAGTGCTACCTTTGAAACTTCTTTTTAAACTTCATCGTAATTTCTCAAAACATTTTCAAACAATTTAATTCTACTGTACAGTTTCCCTGGCAGTTAAGAAATGGAACTTTTAGGCGCAAATGGACGGAAACAAGGCGTGGAAGATGCGAGGTCATTGACTCGCCAGGTAACATTTCTCTTGGTGGAAACCCACAAAGAAAGAGAACTCCGGTCTAAAGGGAGTACATAGGATGTTAAAGGATCAAATGTTAATTCGTCCCTTGAAGGCAGTGGCTCGGGAAATCCTGAACCTGAAGTTTTTTTGCTTACCTGGGGTACTTCGATGCGCTGATTTCGAAAATACATTTTGAAGAGCTCGCAAATGTCGAAACCAGCGTTTTCAAAGGGATCTCATTTTGAATTTAGACTAACGGACCACTCCTCGCCATGGTTGGAGACGTAGAGTCGTTGCGGGACCCGTTTGAAGCATTGCGGCATGCCGCCTCTGACGGTGGGAGGGAAACCGCAAGCTCGTCGGAGTGCACGTAAGAATGGCTTGCGCGCATGGGTTTAGGGGCAGTTTTTTTGGCACGGGCAGCATGTAGTGCGTTCTGACCTGCTTTGTTCTGCTGCTTAGGATGCAAGCAACCTTTTATATCAAAATTTCGAGATATTTGGTTTTGCCAAGCCACTGCCTTCAAGCATCCTCCTGAAGCACTGTAGGCACTGTTTGAAATCTTTTTCGCAGTTTTTCTTCTGATAAGATACTCTATACGATGTTGCGTTCCCAGAAGTATGCTATTTAGAGCTGAACGCATGCCCACCGCAGCGCTAAGGATGTCGCGATAATGTCCCTGCCACTACGAACTAGAAATGAAAGTTTCTCAGGAATTCTGAGAAACTTTCATTTCTCAGAATTCCTGAGATACGGTCTTTCCGCATAAGCGGTGTCTTCATCGCCAACCTGATTCGTTTCAATACGTCATGCACGGGGCAAATCTTTCCTTCCCCTGTGCTTTGATTAGACGAAAGCTGCCGCAGGTTGTGTCGCGCGCGGCGGTGTGGTCTTGTGTGGAAAGCCTTGCGACTTACGCCCACAACTCTTACTTCCTAAGACTTAACTCCAGCCGAGTGTAAATTATTCTAAGCCATATTTTACAAACTCATGCTTCATCACATCACTGTGTATGTTAATACATCACTTTATTGATGTAACAAAACGCAAAATTAGTTTTAGAATTATGCATCTTCTATATCTTCGACACGCGTAGGGATAAAGTCCACATAGAAATTATCGTTCACCCATTTGATGAAATCCATGATTTCCACTGAAACAAATGTGCGTCACGTTTATATAGGAGAAAATGAAATAAATTGTACTCACAGGCCCTCCTTCTTCTCTCGCTTGTGGCGCCGCCGCTAGGATTTTGTATCTGGGTACCTGAATGAAAAAATTATTGGTAAGAAATCCAATGTTTTAAAGGACCAGTTTATTGCTGTTTGAAGTCACATAGTAAGCGGAGTAGCATTATTTGCTAATGTGTGCAATTGCACATTTCCCAAAGCGTAGCTGGCCGTGAAGCAGTGTTCCGCGGGGAATGGGTTAGCGTCGTTCTATTGCCGTGCCAGCGACGTGCGGAAAAACCCAGTGGGCGTGTCATATTGATTGATAAACTTTCCGGCACGGTGCCGGAGCAGCACTGGCACAGCTCTGACACAAATTTGGCAGGACCATTCTGAACACAGTCTAGGATGAGAAATATTTTTGCTTGGCCGAATTCTTGGTTTTCTTCGTTTTTTGGGCACCATCAATTGTGACTGCTTTCAGAAATTTTCAGAACAACTGACTAACCACTGGCAGGTGGAAGTGTTTGGCCTGCTAGTTGTTTAAGCAACTTCTTCATCGTTTCAATCAAATACCCTTGGTATTTCTCCATTCTTTCCTAATTTACAAATAATTCGGTCAAGTCTCGGACAACTCTTCGTACTGCTCACCTGGACTTTCTTCTTCGTATCTTTCTTGAGTTGCTCCTTATCGTAAATTCCGTGAGTTATTTGATGACCAGGAATTGCAATCTGAATGCTGCGCTAATTTTAGGCGATTCAGCACGCTTTTAATTCAAAAAAGCTTACATGAACTGGAACCAGCTCCAACAGTCCCGAAAGGTCGTACTCGTTAGCCATCTTTTCGAACAACTTTTCTTGATCAGTTTCAGCTCTGCTAGAAACGCCGATGCAGAGAAGAATAACGGCCTCTAAGGCAATCCGGCTCATTGTGGAATACGTTGACTGGTCCTGTATGTCTTCTTCTGGCAATTGATGACTGCAGAGAACTGAGGACCTGCTTGACTGCAGTACCTCTGTCTTCTTTGGATTGGGAAGAAAAAATGGTACTGACTCGTTTCATCTACTTTTATACCCTTTTCCCAATGTTGATAACAAACACCTATCATTGTAGCAAGATAGCCTCACACAACATCATTTCCACTGACATCTAGTCGAGTTTTGAGATTCCCACATTGACTGGATAGGATTCTAATTTTCTTCATTTGACAGAGGTCTTGGGACTTGGAAATAGCATGCGCGAGTCATCTGTAACTAATATGTGAGCCTGCACACTGCGCGCGGCAACCGACGAACAGTTTATTGATAACTCAGTAATTCCTCTAGCGATACTAATTGTAAAATGCTTGCCATCACCTGACACGCATCCAATCAAAATAAAGAGAGAAGAGCAGGGGAAACTTCCAAAACTTAGACGATTTCAATGTTACAAGTCGTGAAGCAGTTTGCGTGGGGTGCAAAATTTCAGTCTTAAAGCCGTGAAGTAGAGCGCGCGGTATGCAATGCGCGTTAAGTCACATATGACACGAAGAATGCACAGCGACACTGCAGACTCTATGAGTGATTCATCGCACGCAGAGACAAGACGTCAATGCGGACGCGGCGTCTTTCCTATCGCTTTTATTTCTCTTATCGTCTGCTCGACGCAAACGGTACAATTTCTGCATGCGATGATTCACCTGTACATGATATACAAATTTTTGTTACTATTCCGATTTTTATAAAAAATCTGGCTAATGTTTAGAGGCGACGTATGTGATGACGTTAATTATAGTGTCTCTACGATGCCGACATTTGCAAACAACACTTGCGCGTAACACATCCGTAAGGCTGTAATGCGACAATTTGCGCGTACGGATTTTGCGTAGTACGCATATCAGGTTCTGTGCCCTTGACAAATTGCTCACGCGTGAATGTTGTCGAAAAATGTCGGCCACGTAGGGGCAGTACACTTCGGTCGAATGTAAATTATCATCTGTGGATTGTGTATCCGCGATCAAGCGATAACCAAAGCATTGCTAAAATCGTCATATTCTGCCATCGAATCATTTGCAACTGAATATGTGCAATACACTTCATGCGCGGTATCCCACGATCAGTGTAGTTGACAACTATTAGTAGAAAATTCCATTTCTTTATTCTTTTCTATTATCTTCTCCTTACGCATATTTAGGTGATGATAGTGTACGCAATCATCTACAATCTGCTTAAAACTGTTTCACCTTTTTAGGGCAAAACTTAGTCGCTATTATTTTGCAAGGAATTTAGTGTACTTCGCTACTTTTTATTTTTGCGCTGCTTGCAACATCACGAAATCTCAATTTATCTCCGCGTTCTGTACAATACTTGAGCATAAAATAAGCCATTTTTCTACTTCCCAGACTGTACTTACTCCCCCCCCCCCGCAAGTAAGGGCCTCGAAATGGATGAAATTTACTTGCATGGGTTATGAACATCTGCAATAACTTGTTCATTTTTGTAAATGATTAGAATTATCTATGAAAATTTTTATAAATTCAAATCAGACTTGTAGAACTAGTTTTCTAAAGGCGTGGTTATGGGCCCGCAACCACCTCAAAAAATTCTCGGAGTGCGGGGCTAACGCGACGCACCTTCATTTAAAGAGATTTTTTGCCACCTTACCCCCCCCCCCCTCGGCGGACGGAAATCCTGGAACCGCCACTGCAAGCTGGTTAGTTCTAGCAAAGCTGCTAAAAACTGATAACAATGTTTTTTTCATGCATTTGCTGCGACAATGAGAACGAAATCAACTTAATATCAAAGAAAATAATTACCCAAAAATAAACGACTTATTCCAGGTAGACTTACAATGGTACATCAAATAAAAGTTCAATCACGTAACCATCATGATATCGAAAATAATTAATGAGTATCAAAAAGCTCAAAAAGTTACAAGGCCAATCAATATTGATAACAGATTTTGTATCCACATGTGGTCATACAGCATGATGGTTGTACCTAAATCATGTAGATTCAGAAACATTTCAGTGTAAAATTTGTGAGAAAACCTCGCTAAATATAAAGCTTACAGTGTTTTCACGTCCAAGACAGTCACTGCTCGTATTGCAAGCATCAGCATGAGCGAATAAGCAGTTTAGACCAGCATTTGCATCCGCTGGGCATTGAGGAGTGCCAGTTATACCTAAAGGGTGAGTCCATCAAAGGTGGTTGTGTTGGCACTTTTAAGGGCAATATTTGGGCGAATATGGTTACTTGAAGAACTTAAGTGGATCTTTTGTTGAGATAGTAGCCAACCCATCGCCAAAACGGGAGCTCATTTAGATGATTTGTGATCGAAAATTCTGACTTTTCAATCCCAGCCCAGACTGTACTTGTTACCGTACTCGAGGACGCTGATTGGTCCGCGCGTTCTTAATCGATTTTCGCGCGCTCAATGCGAGTCATATGAGCTACCGCTTTTAACTGGCTTGGTCAGTACCTCAAGATGTTTTCACACAAGAAACGCAAATGCTCAGATTTGCCTAGCACTTCCTGCTATAAAGTGAAGAATAGCATAACTAATTTATAGCTCCAACCTTGGTCGAGTGAAAGCCCACAAAAAACACCTTACCCGAAGATCCGCATGTGGCTTGGCAGCTTGCCAAAGATTGGAAATTATTGGCATTTCCGCCACATCCAGAGTATGTAAATCGTTGACACGATCCCGATGATGCATCGTAGTAAAACCGAGTCACAGGTGCAGTGCAGGAGCCAACAACCATTGGTAACGAACATAACGATGTGCCTAAGGTGATGCGAAGTGAACCAAGGTACATAATGAACATAAAGTGTATTTCTTGGGGGGTGGAGGGTAAGAACATTGTACGTCGCCGATAGAGGTGGTCCGGTGCGGACATCTGCAACAAATGCGCGCAAATTTTCCTTCAAGAAGTGGGCATTTGTTGCAGATGTCCGCGTGGAATCACACCTTTCAGCTACATTTTGTCTAACCGGCGTGAAAAATTCTTCATGTATTGTGCAAAAATTCTCAATTTCATCATAATTTCTCATTGTTTGTCGTGATATCATCCTCTTCCTTCCATCACATTATTCGGCTAAAATTTTACTACCACTTCCAAATTTGCAAAATCGTGTAAAATTCAATAAGGCAGTCAATTGGATGCTACCAAAGTAATTTTATGTTAATCTGGTAGTAACAAAGTGTCTTTTAAATTCAACTGACTACCTTAATGAATTTTATACGATTTTGCAGATTTGGAAGTAGGAGTAAAATTTTAGCCAAAAAAATGTGATGGCTTTTAAGCCCTATGATAAACTCGTTTGAGACTTTCTAGTGATGGCTTTATTTTTTCGTTTTTCAACTTTTTTGATTTTCCAATGACTATTGCCGAAACTTTCCGACTAATTGCGTGGACGCACTTTCTGTGCCATAAATAAAATAATACTAAAATGAAAACAAGAAATTTGGCACTTGTGCTTATATTGAACCATAGAAGAAGAAAAATGGGTGCGGTGAGGGCAAGAAATAAAGTCGAGTGTATTCAATCATTCTTAGCCTATAAAAGTGCATTTTTATCAGATTTTAAATGCGCAAATTACGGCCGTCTTTAAAAATAGAAACATCGTAATTGCTAACAGCATAGTTCTTTTTTGTTTCACCATACTTGATTCAGGTATTTTTTCGATTCCGGAAATAGTTTACTCAGCTAGACGAGCAAATCGGAAACCTTATTGACTCTCCCTCTTTGTCACGGATACATGGAATATTAATACTTACTTGTTCTGCTATTTGTGAGTCGATTTGCTACCGTACACCTACCGTACCCCGGCGAACACCGTTACACCAACTAAGATTTCTTGTATAAATGTCGCGCAGAAACTTGCATTGAAAAAAAATAATTATTTAAAGGTAAGGTGATGCTAATTTGCTGCTGCAGACACATAATGTAAACTGAGTATTGGTGAGCATGCAAGACATATCACAACACTTATGTATTCTAATTACTCTTATCTATTCCGAGTAATGAGCGAACTACCTTCATTCTTATCAATTCCGGGTAATGAGCGGACCAAATATTGAAAAAAAAATGGCTTACTTCGAATCCCAACGGGATCGCGACAAATTCGTGTGGCCGAGTTAGTCACAGGATTCGGTTCCACACAGCATTTCTGTATACCAGGGCAGTTTGTGTCCATCCAGCAGCCTATGTTGGCGTCCTGAAAGGAATTCGGGGATGCTGAATCCATTGATGAGCGTATAAGTCTTAAGTGAAGGTTTCCGGGCTTCACAACTCAAAATTGTAAGATCTCAGATTGCGCTATATGCTGATCACGAAACACGAACATACTCATCCAGCTCTCAGCTTCTGGGGTTACTGTGGGCGTACGATCTGTCAAGGTCTAGTCTGTAATTTCGCTATAAGGCGCCACCATTTGGAGTGGATGAATTTATGATCACTATGTAGTAATCCCCCCCACCCCCCACCCCCTTCGCCTCTGCAACACGGCAGATTTCGAGATCTTAACACTGTGTACTGTATACCTACGTAACCATACAAAAAAGGCCAATCGTGTGAAATGAGTAAATCTCGTGATTTCCATGCCACTAAACACCCGCTGCTGCTTCTTTGAAACGTTAGCTCAAAATAACACTGGAGTTTTCTTGACAAAAACCAAAAACTTCAGTGTCAAAACTTTCTCAGCATGCTTTAATGTTCCTAACTCAAAGGAGGTGGCCCAAAACAATTAACGTAGATCGAGAGTATATTTTTTCTATTTTTCTTAACTAAAGTCCTTTCTCCTACATAACATCCAAGATTCTGTTGCTGCCTCCCTGACCTTCTATAACCTTCTTCTGCTCCCCTCTCAAAAACGTATTTTCCACAGCTAATCACACACTGTGCTTACCTGAAGTACGGAAACACCCAATGGTCGTGGACATGAACCCGCTTTGGAGTTAATCTCTGATGCAGGAATACCTGAATAAGAATCAAATTTGGTAATATCAGCGATTTCGGAGAATCATCGAAGAATATGAGAGCTAGCGTCAAAAGCATCAGGCGTCATTAACTGATGCCTAATGCTTTCGATAGCTACTGAAGTTTGTTGCGTTTTGAGCAAAAAAATGTTGAAGCACAGGTTCTCAAAACTGTTACCAAGCCGTTAGCATTAAAACTTCAAACTACTTTCTACAAATAGCCTTGTGAGAGTAATTATAATATTGTCCTAGTGCATTGCTTGAGCTGACAACCTATGTGATACTTTGAGTTCTTGAGAACTCAGTTCAACACTATTCTTTTCAGGATGAATTTCAAAAGATGTGGTAACTTTTTGAAATACTCAGAGGATGTATTTGAGTATAATTCAAGGACTATTTGTATTTTTTGCATTCAAAAATGCTTCTGAAACCTCGCAAGTTATCTAAAACGCCTCTAAAATTTCTGTCAAAAAAGTTTGATAATCTCAGTTATAATATATTCAAAGTGTGGTTAGCAATTTTTATGTAGAATGCTGAATTTGTTTAACTGGTACTAAAGCTTCATTCAATATTATTGAGGCTGCTTAAACCAATCATTGCACCATTTTTTGAAATGGTTAGGAACTAAAAGTGCGAAAATTATAAACAACATGTTTTTGATAAGAATTCTGAGCAGCTAAGCAGATTGAGAGTTTTTCCGCAAAAAATCGTCGTGATAATTCTCTATAAAAAATTTTTCCGTAAACCGACAGAGATTGACGGCGGCAACAAAAATCATTTGCTCAACGAAAATAGCATTTGACGAATTTCTGCTTCCTTCGTCCTAATGCTAGGCGGCGTCTACGAAACGAAGTCAAATATCAAAGACAAGCTCAAGCGTTATTTGCTTGAGATTGAGCAGCGAAACAATGAGATTGTGAGTGCGCACACAACCGGGTGTGGACCATCTTGACCGCTGAGTAGTGTAAACAGAAAAAACGGAACGCATGAATCCGGCGGAAACGGCGCTTCCAGTCGTGTTTTGCTCTTTAGAAGCGGACACACTAACCTGCTGTCTCGATTTGGCAGCATTTATTGCCGTCCGATTGTATACAAACTTGTCCGGATAGCGGGCAAGTTTTATGATCGGAGGTGCACTGGATTAGAGCTGCTGAGCTGTAAAGAGGTGAGTCATGTTTGGCTTGAGATAAGAAGAACAGAGTCTAGTATCTAAATTACTTTTTCCACTTCTAACAATAAACTTTAACGGTAATTTTTTGGAAATGCCTATTTGCCATAAGTTGCTTAACCTTATGAAACTACAACAACGATTAACACAGTCACGACAAGGGCTATTTTTTTGATTACTGCCCTTTCAAACCAGAGCTTTTTTAGCTTTGTCAAACTTACGACCCACCGGTGGGTTGTGCCGTCTGAAAAGAACACGTAAGACCCACCGGTGGGTCCTATTGTCGGGAATGTGTTGACCAGTGTTATTTTATTTTTTTTTAGCAACCTTAGATTCTTCGGCATGCAATTTGCTTGACCGCACACATTCTGAGTGACTTAAAAACACAGCAAAAAAAAAGAAAACGTACAAAAGAGATACGTAGACGGCTAAAGTACTAGCTAGCAAAGCTGGCACATGAACAGCAGAATAACAAGGATATCAATCCGTAAACCTTCTTGTAAGTCCAAAAACACATTTCAAAAAGGTTTGCATAATTGAGTAACCATTGGAAATCAAAGATTGAGGAGTTGCAGCGTTAAACTTGACCCAAAAGCTAATAAGTAAGTTCCAAATATTTTGCCGAAAAAAATACCCGAATTATCTTTTTTGACTATGACATAGTTCCAAATAAATAAATAGCTTTCATGCCAAAAAAAATCTTGGAATTTTGGTGCAAGTAGGATTACAATGAAAATTTACCCTCCATGGTACTTTTCGTTGGTGAAAACGGTCTTTTTTAGGCAAGGCACAACTCGCCGAGAGAAAATGCAGCAGAATTGTGCAAATACACACCTATTGGTCTATCACTCACCTTGAGCAGAACTCAATGCGAACAGGTTTTGGGGTAGTTGACGGTTCAGGCATGTCTCGTTTACATTCAGGATGACTGTCCAGTTGACCGGTTAAAGCATAGTAGTCACAAAGATCCAAGCTATATGAGGAAGCACCCTGGAAGTAGAAAAGTTTGGTGAGGAAGGGATAGGAAAATGTTTGAAATTTCTCACAGGCTGCGAGATTACGTGGTAGAGTTTTCAAAGCTTTACAAGAGATTCTACAAGCTCTTACAAAATTTCTAAAGTAGATAGCATGAAAAATATGTTGAGAGGTGTAAAAAATCAAAAATTATATGAGAAGGGCTTTGGAATGATAAAGTAAGACTGAAAGTTTATGCAGCAAACAAACTTGTAAAAAGTGGTAAAATTTACTTGAACTCACCAAAGCCAATAAAATTGCTAGTATCCTGGTGGTCATTGTTGTCTCCCCGTACAGCTAACAACAGACTAGCTTTGCCACCGTACCTTTTATATTTGGTCCACAACCGGAGGGCGGGTGAACGCCGTTGATCGGAACGAGACAGCATTCTCAGTCTAGAGAGTCAAGACTAGTGCGGTCAGTTTGGTTCAAGCCACGGAGGACGAGGATAAACAGTGGACATGCAAAGAAGCTGGTCTCAAACACTCTATCTTCATCTGGCCCTCACAGAACGTAATTAATCGGAGAGACACATTTGAAGTGGAAATGATGAGGGCTTAAGCGAGGGTTGCATGAGCTTTTCGTCACAAATTCGGTACTCAGAAAAAAACTACAAAACTTTGCTCGCATAATATCTGGTATCTACCTACACCCCGAGGGGTGAGGGTTTGGTCCATTGGCAAAATGGAACCTTGAAACCTTGATTTTTTCTGTGACAGTGGAGAAACACCTTCTAAATACCTACGCTAGCTTCCCACGTCTGATTCACGGTGGCTTACGCTTTGAGATTTGCTACCTTGCCCTACCTTATGGGCACGCTCAGCACAGCTGGCACCGGGTCAAGCTGGATATCGTTTCTGCGCCAAAAATCAAAGGAAACATCGTTTTTGTAGACAAAAAGACACAAAAACTGCAATTACGTTTTCTAAGTCGACGTTTTGTTTCTTTTTTTTTGGGGGGGGGGGGGTTAGGTTTAGGGTTTAGGGTCAAAAGAAATTCCGTAAGAAATTTTCGAGATCAAATGGGACTTCGTTTTGGAAATACCCTGGTGCCAGGACCCTGCTAATGGGACATTGGAGTGGCAAATAGCGATTGTAAAAGGCTCTGCACTTCATGCTAGAAATCAAAGTCTAGCTATATTTTTGGCTTTGGGCTTATCTAGCATCACAGCTCCTTTGGTCTGCTTTTTATGGATAGCGAAAACATTCGAAGATTTGATTTCTGCTATGAACCAAAATTTAGGGGTTCCATAAATTCACCTTCTCCAGTCATATTACAAAAGTTGAGGACTACTTTGGTTGGTCTGCTCAGCTGATGAGAATAAACCAGACCATCGTCATCAGCTGAGCCCAACCAAAGCGCGTATACGAGGACTGAATTTGCATTAATAACTGCAAAATTTTCATGCAAAAGATTTTTACTCTTTTCTCAAAATGCAAATTTTAAAGCTCAAATTAATGAGATAGTTGAGTTAGTTTACGACTGCTACGCATACCTGCTTTTAGCAAATTTGTTTCTTAACATGGTTTCCTGTGAATAATCTTTCCAAACAGAGTAAATAAAAAATGCTATCAAGCCCTACAAGCAGTTTTGGTCGTGCTCAAACATAGACTGTTGATTGAAAGTGAATCATACGCATTGGTATAGTTGCGGAACTTGTTTGTTTGCTATGAGCAGTTCGCTCCTGGCAGGAGATTCATCTGATCGGCTTTCAGTTTTTCTACTTTCTTGTCATTCAGTTCTATCTCTTCCCACCATGCTTACGAAGACCGCTGTTTCCGACATACTTTCCACATGGACTGAGAGGGATCAGGTGTCCGGTTTGGGTTTGAGCAGAGTTCCCGAAACAGCGTACAGAAGCTCACACCCGTCCAGTGATGTCCAGCGGCCAATTTGAAGACCGGCAAGGCCTGCACGCCATCGCTGCAAACATCTCACGGTTCGGGCGCCGGGACGAACAGGAACAGGACACGATACTGGGCAAACACCGACTCATTATCTGGAATCGGAACGTGCGAGGTACGACTGAACTCGGCGATTTTCAAGCTTGTGCAAGCTGAAAGCGAGCGATGCGAGAATGCTATGAAAGGACGGAGAGCAGAAGTGTTGAAAGCAATGGCAAGGAATATTTCATAACCATTTTAGGAAAATGCTAAGTGCCTTAGCCAAGTCTTTGCGCGAAAGGCAGCTTATTTGATGCATTCGCGACTGTAAAATTCTGCTCTAAATCTAATATCCGGAGCGTGATCATGCTGAATACGGTATACGCTGAAGTTCAATGGTGAATCACTTAGCAAGGGAATGATAATAAGAACACCACTTTGAATTTTTGCTCGAGCAACGCTTTTTAGTCAATTTCTTCTAAAAAAAACAAAGTATCCACGTTTGTTTTGGACATCGTATTTCTGGATTTGATGTTGTGGCCTATGACTGAGATTGCTTAGCTTTTTCCTCCAATTACCTTCATATGTCTACCCATGATCTTCTTCCATTTTTCTACACTTTCATACTCAGTTTAGACTCAATGATTTCGGTTATCCATGCTCAGAAGAAACAAGGAAGATTTTTAAATGAAACATTTCTTCATTAGATCCTCTTCATCTGTATGTCATATCCTTAAGAGCAGGATTTTCGCTTTTATTATAGTAGGGGAGCGAACGCCGCCAGTTTGGCCGCCTACGCGGACCATTGGTCCTAGAACGACATGCTACAAATTGCAAAAGGAGCAGTTGGCCGCGAAAGGCGTTCCTCTACCCCCTATTATAGAACCAAACAACGCGCGTGTGTTATGAAAAATATGAAAAATCAAAATTTTCTGCTGCCGCGGTGTACGATTAGTCGCTTGTAACTTGGATTTTTTTCTCGGTATTTGTGATCCTGGTAATTACACATATTGATATAAAAAATAATTTCAGGTTTTCACTTCTAAGCAGCCCGAACTTAACAAAAGAAATCCCGTCTAACAGCTCTATCTCTCTTTTTCTGCTAATCTGTATGAAATTTCCTTGAAAGACTCAGAAATTGCTCCTTAGGAGCGTGGACGAGAGACCTCGATAATAGTGCAGATAAAATATTTATGAGAAGAAAAATCTAGAAGCTTGCCATTGCTGAGAAAAGCTTCGCAATTGGCGAGCTATGACAGTATTTCCGTTTTTTTTCTACGTATTTCATTGCTTTCGAAAATTTTCTGGAAATGTCTTTCTCGGTCAGTGTAAGAAAAAGTTACGAATAACACTAGTCCAGCATTTTTTCCATTTTTCAATGCTTTGTAGCACTACTGCACAATCGGATCTAGTTGTTAGAAGAGACATTTTCAAAATTTATTTAACTGACCCAAGTACAAGGAAAAGAGTAATGTGGGCATTTCCAGTGCAAAAATGTACAGACCGCCTGGAAAAAATTAGTCGGTAAAACTACATACTAAAAGCAACGACTGAATGTAGTCCAAAATGTTCTACGCGTGTGTCTTCACTTTCTTGTGTTTCTGGTCGTGAACTTCGTACAATCCGATCAGAAATGAGCACGACAGCAATACGCAAAGAGTTGTAACTGAAAAAAACTTTCTTGATAGGGAAAAATTAGAACAAAACATACCGAAAGCAATGAAAAATGATGTTTTGACATGTGCTGGATAGGCGTCAATATGCTCTCCAGCACTGGCGTTGTTATTCTTTCCTAAGATACCATGAGGACCTGAAACTATGACATACAAGGGCCCATGGGGCTTGGTAGGTTACCAAACCTTCTTCTTCTGTTGCATTGAGACCTACTGAAGCAAGTGTTGTATTGTTATTACCATGAGGGCCTGGAACTGCGACATAAAAGGGCCCATGAGGCTTGATAGGTTACCAAACCTTCTTGTTCTGTTGCATTGAGACCTACTGAAGCAAGTGTTGTATTGTTATTACCATGAGGGCCTGGAACTGCGACATATAAAGGCCCATGAGGCTTGATAGGTTACCAAACCTTCTTCTGTTGTATTGAGATCTACTGAAGCAAGTGTTGAATTGTGGTCTATGTTGGACCCATTGACATTTTGTGCTACTGAAAAAAATTATATTTACTGTGATTCTAGTGTGTAAATCAACTGACGCTGCGCAATTGCAGCTAGCAATGTCTCTTCCGCCACACAGCATCCAAAAATCACTGAAAAATACATCTTGATTTATGTTTGTGTTGGTAATCTCAAAAATCATTAGTCGCGACAGTTGAGCAATCACGCTTTGACGTGGTCCATAATACTGCGAGCTGAGTACCAAAAATTTGCAGCCCTTATAATTTACCAGTGCGTCACCTCTGCTTCGCAGAGGCTCGCACTGGCTCTACTATTTATGTGCCTTACTCATTCTCGTAGAATCGTGGCACTGGAACTCACCGCGCTATGCCGACTACCATGAATAAAATGTAAACAACCACTCATTTAGAAAGTTTTTTCACGTGAGATCGGTGATTTCGCGTGGATGAAACTTTTCGCAAGAAGACAAACGCAAATTTGAATAGGTTTTTGGATTTGTCATGGCTTGGTAGTCGCCATAGAGGTAATAGTAGCCGTGAGCTACATTTCTGTGCGAAAATCTTCTCAAGCGCTTAGCTAGAACCTTGGCAAATTGACCATTTACACAACCAATTCTTTTGGCGCCGTTTTCGTTATGCAGTAAACTTTAAACCACTTTTCGGGCTAAACTCCATCGCTTGCACAGTTGCCTACCAAACTCGTCCACGACTCTGCAAAAAGCGGTGATACGGACGGAATTTTGCGGTATAGAAGCCAGGTGGACCTGTTTGGTGCGCAATTTCTGAGGGATCCACTCAACAAATCTGCTCGTGCTTTTGCATGTTGGATTTTCTTGCGGTTAGCATGCGCTGTGCGAAATTTGGACCCAGGAGGTTGGCTGGAGCACGCTCTACGAATTTCGTAACAGACACACTCTCACACAGACAGACACACAAAGTCACGTAAACATCCTTAGCCCGTTATTATAAGTTATGATAAATAACGAGCTGGTATCCCGGGTTCCATCCCGCTTTGAAGCCATCCCTCGTGCTTGACCTCTCAAGTAGCGAATCTTATCCTTTTTTTTGAATTCAAACTCGTCTTTAGTTCGCTTGCTACCGCCCTTACCATATCTCGATGACCAGCAGATCAAAATGCGCTTCACCGCTCTCCTTCATGACTATGGGGAATGTGCACAGACATACAGATTTTCTTTTTTTATATATATGGAGATATACAAGAGCACGGTTCGTCTTTATACCAATTACAATGAATAAATACTTCCTATCTGAAGCCTCCCCTTCTGAGGGACTTGGTGTTTTTCAAACAATTGAGGACATGCGTGGAACGTCCAACCGATGATAAACAAGCAGTGCTTCACCCTTCCAGATTACTCTGGTACCAATTGCCATCTGCGCAAGGTAGAGGGCTCGGTTGGCCCAAAGGCGTAATCAAAACATGGTCCGACCTCCTAGGTCATCCCTTATTATACTGCGCTACCAACACCTTTCCCACGTTTCTGTTTATCTGTGAACAATTGAGGCCCGTATGCACGTACATCCCTGCGAGGAGGGGAAGGGATCTGAGAGGGGAAGCGTCAGATCTAACTAATCTACATATCTTTCTTCTTCTTCCTCTATCTTGCTTATGAGTTTCTCATACACTGATACCTGCGCATTACGGATACCAGGCTACTGCCATACAAGATTAGATATTCAACATTTCGTCTGATCCCCTGGGGATATCCTGGAAATCACATCACATTTTCAAAGTCATTTATCTTCCTGAAAACTCAATGAATACGGTGTAAAAATATACTGAAGATATACTACGATACGGCTGAGCATGTTTCCGACAAATGAAATGGAATCTGAAGATTTTGATTTTTTCGATAATCCCTGGCTCGCGAGCAGCGGTTCATCGAAGATTTGATATCTTGAGATTTCACTCATTTCTATCATAAGCATGTTTAGCAGTCTGTAGTATATCCTCAGTACAATTTTAGAGCATTTTCATTGAGTTTACAGGAAGATAAATGACTTTGAAAATGTGAGATGATCCCCTGGGGAGCCCCAAGGGATCAGACGAGATATTGAATATCTAACCTTGTATGGCAGTAACCTGGCATCCGTTATGCGCAGGTATCAGTGTATGAGAAACTTCATAAGCAAGATAGAGAAAGAAGAAGAAAGATATGTAGACTAGCGAAATATGACACTTCCCTCTCAGATCCCATCCCCTCTCCGCGGGGATGTACGTGCATACGGGCCTAAGTGGAAAGGTTGAAAATTTCCTTTTGGCTTCACATTTGGAGGGTAGCAAGGACTGAAAGCAGATAATTCATTTGCAACAAAGTGGACACATTGTCTGCTCCTATAAGACTTTGCATATTACTTTTGTTTTTAAGCAATCCGTTTTTATTCAAGTTGGAAACATCTGCCAAGACGGCAACTTGTCCCTTCGACTCCCACGCTGATGCCCTTTTCAGCGTTGCGTAGAGAACGTAGTAGACATTTTGAGCGTGTGAGACATACCGTCTCGCAGAGATTTATACACGCTGATTCGAGACGAATGATGTGATTCAGAGGTGTAGATAGCATACAACAAGTTGCTTTCGAAACTGCACATTGATCGCAACCTAGACCGTATGCGATGTCCAAACGTATTTTGACATCATCGTTAAGCGGATACCCTCGATACATAGAGCCACGTACTCTGGTAACCTTCACTTTGAGGGCTACGAGGGGACACAGCCTTCACCTGGAAAAAAACAGAAGTCATCCGGGGCTTTGCCCCGGATGTTATTATCCTGACTATATCGGAACGAATGTTAATGAAGCAAATATAGAAGATAATATCTTTAGCTTATCTCAACAAAACCGAGAATTAGCGTTTTCATAGCCTTTTTTACCTTAAAAAAGGTTTTTCTGTGGGATTTTCGCTGAATTCAGAAAAAAATTTCTTAGCTAACCTCACATTTGAACAATATCGAGTTTCAGAAGTTTAGAAAAGCTATTGGAGTCAAATAAGAACGAGAAACTGCGCTTAAATCTTGCGCAGAGAGTCGCGCACGAAAATGCTGGTCTATCTCGTTAATGTGTCATTTTTGAAGCTTAGGACGTTGTCAGTTCTCCTCGTCGTGTGACGACGATCAGAATGATATATAAGGTTGCGGGGTTTCGATGAGGCCCCGCGGAGATCTACGACCAGAGCCAAACGCCCCGTCGGCTCTGGTTTGTCTCCGCTGCTCGCCTGCGTCTCCGCGCGCTGCGCGCTACCTCGCTACCCCAAATGCGGCGCGCTGGGCATTTGGCTCTGGTACCCTTTTCTTCGCAGTTTATAACCCAATTTTAGCAAGCTATATATCATTTTAAAGCTCTTGATCTCTATTTTTACGCTGACAACGTCCCAAAACCACATTTTTCAATTTGATCAAGAAATCCGGCAAAAACCTTGTTTTCGAAAATCTCTTGTTTTTTTTTCTAGTCTAACTCTTTTCATGCGGTTTTTTCACGCGATCTATAGATCTTGCTTCTGTTCATAATGCAGACAACCACCCAGCCCTTATCTCTTGGATCATGGTGGAACTTTTTGCGAAAAATCGTAATAAGTTCGTTTTTCTTTATCTTGTTCAGTTTCAGTGCTTTCGCATCGATTTTTTTCCAGCTTGGGCGTTTGTTGCTCAGAACAATAAGCGCAACAATCCAGACAACGTCCCAGGAAACAGGAACGTCAATGCGGGGGTAAAAATGCAAAGGACGCATCAAAAATCAAAAGCCCGTGTTGCGAGTAGCTGGTCCTGAGGCGAAAATTTGCACCTTGAAAGGCCGTCAAATGAAGGATTTCAAGCCTTAGTGCTGCGTTTTTATCCGGATTTCAACAGTTTCTTTTGTTTTTTATATCTGTTTTATGTCATTTTCTCTTCTGTGATCATCTTTAAACAACCTTCACTATTTATGACGTCAGATGTTAAAACAACCTTCACTTTGACGCTCTGTCTCTAGACTATCGAAGGTATGGTCAAGCGTGTTTCTCTGCTATTCTTTTTGTAAATCATCAACTACATCCTCCTTTCTTACCTTTTATTAACATTCCCAGATCCTCTTCTCATGTATCTATTACTGCAACTCTTAGCCGTTCTTATTGCTATTCTGGAGGGAAAATCCTCTTCCACATAATTTCGATGTATTTTGGTCCAAATCACTATTTGGAGGAAGTTCACGATGCAGCATGCATCAGCTCTCGAAAAGAAGACTAGACATTTAGACCGTGGTCTCGTTGGTAGAGTTGAAACCTTGTTTTCCGCACATTTCGATCTTTCGATCCGCAGTTTCGAGTATCTAAATTTCAGAAAATGCATCTACCCTTAAGCAAAAACATTCTTGTTTTCCGAAAATTAGTGAATTTCGGTGAAAATCACAATTTCGAAGGAATTTAAACGCAGGAAATGCATCTAATCCTAAATTAAATCGAGCAGCAAGCTGTGATTTCGTTGATAAGATTGCAAAAGACCTTGTATTCCACACGATTTTGGATTCGACAAAAGTTGCAATTTTGAAAGAATTTACGTTGCAGAGAAGTGCATCATTATAAACAAAATTTCAGCCATCTTTGGTAGGAGAGTGATTGTGGGTTAAATTTAACCAACAAAAACGCAAGTGGTACGATCACCGCACCTTTGTTTTTGGTATTTTGAAAAACCACTTGATGTCATTGTGTGTCTAGCAAAGATTGTTTTTTCATTTACCAAACCTTTTCAGAAAAAAGGATGAAAGCGCCGTTTAAAGTTACATGCATTGCCAACTATGCAAATACTATCCAGCCCCGACCTCTCAACGGGGTCGCTAGTAAAACAATGTATACTAACTTTGCCTAAACTTTATCATAACACCCCATTTCAAATCCAGCCGAAGACATAGAGCTTTTATATTTGTTAGTAAATGGTCACATTTAGAAAATATCTCAAACCGAACAGAAGTTGTCATCGGAAAGACCTCAAGCTGGGATTCGCATTTTTTCATACATAGAATATTGCCTCCATACACCAAAAGCAAAATTAGCTATCAACTTTTCAAATCATATCCTAAATGGATCCAGTGCTTTAGTCAATTACCTAAAGACTACTACATGAGATGGCGCAGAAGCAGTATTAGCTGAGCGAGCGCGAACGCGGCGCGCGCGTTCGCCATTGTAGATTCTGCTTTTACGCTCTCTGCGGCTATTGAAGCCGCGTTCGCGTCCAAAGATATTGCGCCTTCGTCACGCAGCAGCCAACCTCATTTGGTTTTTTGTGCTTCAGATTTGCATCTGAAGTGTGCTATGCAAAAATTAGTTAGCAAGGATAGCCTAGCTTAAACTAACCTCAACATCAAAACGCAGTTGACTTACATTTCCTCAAACGCCAAGCAGATGTTTTAACGAACCTGCGAGAAGGCCACTTGGAAGCATGTTGATTGACTGCTTTGCTGTAACCAAGGAGTTGAATGAATAAGCCCAGATGCGTTTCCAAGCAATAATGCTGTTGAGTTATGGCCCAATGGAGGAAGCTGACATTTTTATAAGATGAAAAATTTTCTCCCGTTACTCATCAAGAAAGGCAGTTGATAAAAATATGTTGGTTAAACGTAGTTTGACGCCTAAATTTTAATTATAAAATGGTGATTTCATCATTGCCCACCTTCTCAATCTTGCTATCATTGTGGCGAAAGCTAGATCGAGAAGGCACACCTCGTCCGCGCTGCGCAGGAGCATCCCAAAAAAGGGTTCTTGAGCATCTCATGAGACTTTGAGTCCCGTAAGTCTCGACCGGGTCGCAAGGACTTCTAATATGCAATATGCAAAAATTATATAACGAAATTTTGATGAGACACTGCCTTTATTTTGTCCACTCTGAATAGAAATATGACGACGCTACGCAAACTTCGGCAAGTCGGTGGTGATCGCGGCTTTACAACTAACGTTATTGTAACCATTAATTGATGTTATGTTAAAGCTCTTGCGAGATTTTTTCCCCAGCAAGGTTAAAATAGTAGTTGTGGTCTGCTCAAATAAAATGCTGTGCATCGCGAAGTGTTAGACATGTTGAACTAGCTGTGGCAATTCTTGATAGGCAATACATTGCCGAACAAGAGAGTTGCGTTCCGTGCATAAGAAGCGTTACCAGTTGCAAGCCGAGTTTATCACAACATGTGCAAAAACCAATTCGCATTGTTAGACAATCTAATGATGCTTTTCCTATGGTTAAGAACAGCACTTTTACCTAAGGCAGCACTATAAAAGAGTATGAGTTGTCTGTGAAAGCATGACATTTGCAATGATCTCTGTCTACTTGGTTCTAATCATTCTTCTTAACACTAAGGGGTAAGCCAGTTTTGAGTATGTGGGTAAGCAAACAAAGTGAACAAAATGTCAGAGACTAGCTACTTTTACAGTTCATGAATATCAGTCATTTTCACACATTGATGTCTTTCTGATAAAATGACCGAGTACTAATTACGTGAAACCCAATTACACAAAACCTGTTAAAAGCATAAAACACTATGCGACTAACGTCATGCTTTACAGGACGACAGCTGAAGTAATTGCAGCAGCTGCTGCTGCAGTTCCCGTAGCTCCCTCGGCTGTTCCTGCAGTTTCCCCAGCTCCAACACCAACAGTTCCTGCTGTTTCCGTAGCACCAGCAGCGGTTCCTGCAGTCCCCGTAGCTCCAGCGGCAGTACCCATAGTTTTACCAGCAGTTTCTGCAGTTCCAGTAGCTCCAGCGGCAGTAGCGGTGGCTCCAGCAGCAGTACCCGTAGCTCCAGCGGCAGTTCCAGTACTTCCAGCAGCAGTGCCTGCACTTCCCGTAGCTCCTACCCCTATTGTGCAGCTCCATACTGTAAGCACAAAGCATATTCTCAAATGTTGAAATGGAATGCCTTGAAAATCACGAAAAGATAGGATCTGTTCCTAGCGTGAAAAAATCATTTTCATTCCAGAGCCGTCCACGAACTGAGGTTCTCAAGAGGGCGAAATCTTATATCAAAGGTCAGCTTTCAACTCAGTTTTTCCAGTTAGAAACCACTGTTTCAGAGACCGGCCATTCTTCGACTACATCAATGATCTCTGAAGTTCCACTCTTTTTCCATAGGCTACCTATGTACATATCACCATTCGCAGACATGACCCTTAAACCTTGGCGAACGCGTTTGAACCGCAAGGTTGCCAGGAAGGGTCACAAAACTCGCAAAGCTTTACATAAGAAATCCTTATAAGAAGTATTTTCATCATAAAAGTCAACATATGCTAATCATCAAACTTGTGGCTGTAAAGAGAAATGAACCACTTGACGACCGACAGTAATATAAATATCAGCCATGTTTGTTCAACTAAAAAAAAGTTGGGAATACAGATATCATGAAACCCGTTTGCATGTTCGAATTATGTGACATCGCGAAAAAATGCATGCTAGCCAGTAAGCATGCTATCACCTGTTTGTTGTTTGATGATGAACCTACAGCAGTGTTAACAAAGTCTATCAGCTTACACTCCTTCTCCTATTCTTCCGTAGTGAAAAATTTAGACTATAGATTGTTAACAGCGATACAGTTTCATGTCTTGTAAAAAGTAATTGGCACAACCGGGGTCGCTCAGTCCGCGCCAACACAATATGCTGTCCATCCCTTCCAGCTTCCTTCCTGATTTTAGGCAGTCCCTGCCTCTTTCGCGATCATTGTGCCGCCTATTACCTCCCTGCAGACAAGAGATAGCGAAAGTCAGTTTTCCCACTTTATGCACAAAGCAACCACGGCCTGATAAACATTCTCACTGAATGAAAAACACGAAAAAAATTTTCTAAAAAAACAAACAAAAAATTTTCTATTCTCAAACGTATAGTTCTTTTACAAACCAGAACAAACATCACCGAATATTTAGGATCAACCTTACGACGCTGATTCATTTCAGCTATAATCAACCTCTTTAGAGCACAAGCAAGGTCATAATCATTATGTTCATTTGGAGTCAGTACACGACCAATTGAAATCCATTTCTCTAAATAAGTTAGTTACTATTTTCTAATGTACAAAATCACTCCTTTTTGTTTATATGAAGCACCAATACTTCATCACTGCTTTACAGAGGCTCGCATTAACTCTACTGTCTAGACCCTCCTCATTTCGCATAAGGATAGCATTGAAATTCACCAAGCAATGCCGAATAGCACAAACAGAATGTAAACAACTACTCATTCCAAAACATTTTGTGTGAAACCGGTCATTTCATGTGGATGAAACTTTCGCTAGAGAACAAACGCAAATTTCTATAGATTTTCGTTTTTTCCCGTGGTCTTGACAACTACCATAAGAACAATAGTCACCACGAGCTACATTTTGTGCATTTTCAATTAAAAGATTTCGTGACAGACAGAAATTCAGATGGACATGCATACAGAATACTCTTGGCGCGTTATTATAGTGAAATAATGTCAGTTCTATAGGCTGTACTAACCTTTCGGCAGTCTTTGACTGAATGCAACAACCTTCTTTTGCAAAGGAGCTGACATTAAATAATCATAGTGACGTTGATATACAAAAAACTATAAGCAATAATATCCGTTACTGAAACTCATATTAAAACATAAACTTAGAGCCATATTACACAACAAACTGTTTCAATTTACATGTAATATGTCAGCAGCGAGTAAATCTCGCTTGGCGTCGAACAACGGCTTGCTGTACTCCAACTGACACAATAGCTGCTGTAGAGCCTGACACTTCGTTTGCCCAAAAGGGAGAGGCATATTTATCACCTAAATACTAGTCAATCAGTAAAGTAATTCAGAATTTTACTTACGAGCCAGTTGGTACGACTCATATGTCGTATTTGTTCCACTTCTTTCTGGCAGTTATCCTGCCTCTTCTTTAGTTGGTCTATGGCGGTTCTCAGGGCCATGAAGGTAGTGGATAAGGGTGCACCGATATCGAATTTCGGCGATAGTATGGAGCTCAGGGCGGCAGATACAGTACTAGGAATTTCGGACATCACTGCTGAATATGAACCCAACCGCTCTCATAGTAATGCTTTTATAATAAACCTTTTGTCTAAACTCCAGTGCTAAGTTAATATCAATCTATTTAACTCCATCATTACAAAGGAGTCTCATTTTGATAACTCAGATGCACCGTCCCTTTGCATTAAGAGTAGGAAAAACGTAAGGCTTTTTGATGTGTAATATCTTAAGTTTGACTTTCTCGTAAACATGCGTTATAGGACTCTCTGAATATTAACTTATTATAATCATACGCTATAAGACTCACTGAATTTTACTTCATCATCATTAAGCATGTCCAACCTAATTTAATGCCCGAAAGGGATTTTACCTATACAAGGGTCACTGTCACCAGTCTGTGTGCACTAAAACTATAAAAATTATAATTAGTTCTTTTACTAACTGATTCGTTTTGTTAGTTAAGACATATTTAAATCTCTACTAAATATACACTTGTTTATTGATAATTCTAAATTTGAATACATTTGCTTTTAAAAAACAAAAATCAAACATTTTCATCAACAAAATATTAACACATCTTTGTAGACTTCCAAATTTGCATTCCACACTTCTGTTACACCACTTCACACCATTGAAGCTATCATATCGTTTTTCCACCCTCTCGCATTAAGAGTGAGAGAAGGCGTAAGGTCTTTCGGTGAAGTTCAACACAAATGTTAGTGCAAGTGGTGACGATTCCAGTTTAATTCAGCATGATTAAGGTTAGAGTAAAACCCAGGCTGAAAACATATGAAAATCGACAATTTATTCCAGTTATTAGATATGAATATGATTAGAAAAAGCTAATACATAAAACATTAACATTAACAAAACAAAAAACCGGGAACATTAAAGCTCACATATATAACGAGGACCCTTGTTCCAGTAAATGATTGGCTTCATATCTATACACGCCTTCTACAATAAAGAAATTCTGAAATAACAAAAAGTGCCTATAACATATCTAATTATAACATAGAAAACAACTCAGCAGTCTTTGCACTGTTTAACTTAAGTAGATTGATAAGTCATAGAGCAACTAATTTGACATATTTCAAGCAAATTCCAGTACTTAAATAATGTATAATTACACACTCAGGATCGTTACATAGTAGCAAATATTAGGTTGGCACGAAAGTTCTTGCGTAATTCAAACAAAATTCAATAACTTTTCAAAGACTAAACCTAAATTTACAATCTTGTATGCTAAAAATATTAGAAGCCTTGCGCTTCATGAGGGATGTTTAAGCATAAGATTCCGTGAGCTAGCCCCCGAGAACGAAGCTCTCAAATATGGGACTTCAAAAATTTGCAATTTTGGGTTTGGTGCCAGAAAATCGCAGAGTGCCGCTAGCTAGCCGAAAAAAATTTGTAGAATTTATTTACACAACAAAAGTCCGTATGTTACTTTGGAAGGCTTTAATCTTGCACGGTGAAGCAAAAACAGAAAAATTCGTGAAATTTGTCATTTTGAGGAAAAAATCCCCTTGTCGCTCTATTTTTTCCACAGAGACACAGTTTGCAACGAGAAATTAGACATAGTGTCTATTTAGAGCCTTGCGACGTTTCCTCGATTGTAAAAAAGTGTTTTCGCCGGAAAACTGCGGACATGAGGGGATTTTTTCCGCAAAATGACATATTTCACGAATTTTTTGTTTTTGCTTCACCGTGCAAGATCAAAGCCTTCCAAACTAACATATGGACTTTTACTGTGTAAGTAAATTCTACAGACTTTTTTCGGCTAGCTAGCGGCACTCTGCGATTTTCTGGCACCAAATTCAAAATCGCAAAATTTGAAGCCCCATATTCGAGAGCTTCGTTCTTGATGTCCAGCTCACGGAATCTTATGCTTAAACATCCATCATGAAGCGTAAGGCTTCTAATATTTTTGGCATACAAGATTGTGAATTTGGGTTTAGTCTTTGAAAAGCTATTGAATTTTGTTTGAATTACGCAACAACTTTCGTGCCAACCTAATAGTTAATCGCTGTGCTCAAAGATACAAAGTTGACTGACGCACCATAATATTGTTCGGGAAAACCCTGACGTGATGCTGGGCATAAACTATCCAATGCAGTTTACACCACGGGTATCGCTCCCGGGCGATGAAGAGGTTCGCCCTAACCTAGCAAGAAATACCCTTCGATAAGGAAACTGCATAAAAGTCCAGGAAGAACCGCCCCTGACTCAATGGATCAAGGTCCACTAACAAAAACGATTTTACGCAGCATAATGTTGTCCGTGTCAGACAGCCATAATGGAAACAATCGGTTGAGATTAGTTAACAACCCCGAATCTAATGATAGAACGGGAATCAGTGCAAAAGAAAAAAGTGCCACATATGTGACAAAATGCTGTTCACCGCTCATTCGCGAAGCTCAACGACGCATTTCTCGTTTAGAACAAACAAACCCGACATCTCCAATTGTGACTCAAAGAACATAATTTACATGATAACTTATCTTACATGCAAACTTCAGTACGTCGGAGAAACAACACAAACATTGAAAGCAAGAATAAATCAACATCAAAATGGTTTCAAAAAACATAAACACCTTTATGGTCAACCACTTCAATGACGCAGGACATGATCCTGAACACATTAATGTTGAAATATTAGACCAGGTAATTGAAGAGGACAATATCAAGAAAGTTTTGAGGGAAAGGGAAATGAAATGGATCCAATATATGGTCACTGCTTATCCCTTTGGGTTCAATGATCAAATTAAAGGCTTTGGAAACATCTCGGATAATATCAATCCTTCAAAAAAGAAAGACCATCCTTATTTCAGATGTCCAGTGAAAAGATCAAGAAAGGGAGGCAATAAAAGAAGATCAAAGAAAAGAGGGATGTGCCTTGACAGAACAAATGAAATTATAACAAACATCAATAAATTACAAAGTAATTTGCTATACACTTATCTTAGAACACTCAATAAAGAAGACATCACTAAGTTAATTAACTTTACATTCACCCCAGAATTTGCAGACTTGCCCTTTGAACATAAATACAAGATATACTCTCTGGTGGCAACACCTTTTTGGAGTAGAAAGAACACTAAAAAACATAATAGCGACGACATAATAATCACGATACCATATCTGGGAAATATATCAGGTTGTCCCATAAGTTCCGTCCGTTTTGAATTTCGATCGCAATAAGTCATACACTTTTCATTTCTAGATAAGTTGCAAGGTATCATTCGATAGATCAAAGCAAGCTCTACAAGATGGCTGTTTTGCTTTTGTACTAGCTTTGTTACATCTCGAGTTCCAACGCGAAAACTAAAAAGATTTAAATGCCTGAAAAATCGATAAAAATTCGTAACTCCGTTCAAAAAAATCCTACAAAAATTCTAACTTGCTCATGTAAACACTATCCATCTAAGACATTTATTTACGCCGGTGCCGTATTTTTTCCTTGGCTAGAAGTCACGAAAACGAAAATTTTCATGTTTTTACCAAAGTGATGCTGTGCTGTCCCTAAGTAGATAGTTGTGTACTATTAGCCTGCGGAAGTGTAAACATAAATTTTCAGCTCTCTACAAGCAGTAGTTTTCGAGAAATATGGATTTTAGCGTAAGGCATTCAAGTAAGGCAAGCTATATTCAATATTTCTCGAAAACTACTGCTTGTAGAGAGCTGAAAATTTATGTTTATACTTCCGCAGGCTAATAGTACACAACTATCTACTAAGGGGCAGCACAGCATCACTTTGGTAAAAACATGAAAATTTTCGTTTTCGTGACTTCTAGCCGAGGAAAGAATACAGCACCGGCGTAAATAAATGTCTTAGATGGATAGTGTTTACATGAGCAAATTAGAATTTTTGTAGGATTTTTTTAAACGGAGTTACGAATAATTATCGATTTTTCGGGCAGTTGAATCTTTTTGGTTTTCGCTTTGGAACTCAAGATGTAACAAAGCTAGTGCAAAAGCAAAACAGCCATCTTGTAGAGCTTGCTTTGCTCTATCGAACGGTACCTTGTATTCTGTATAGAAATGAAAAGTGCATGACTTATTGCGGTCGAAATTCAAAACGGACGGAACTTATGGGACAACCTGATAATAGATATAATAGATTCAACCTTAGCAAAGTGTGTAATAGTTCCGAACTACGAGAAACGATTAGGAACTATATCAATATACAAAGTAGGGAGAATTTTGATAACATCAAAGTAGTTATAAGATATACTTTGAGTAACCTCTTGGGCTTGAATTTTTCAATTACAACAGTTTCCTTAAGAAGTTTAAAGATGCTACGATGGAAGCCTTAGAAAGACAAAATTGTGAATGTTGGAAATATATGGAATTTGTGGATAACTATCATAAACATGTATGCACAAGAAAACTCGAATTTATAAAGGACAACAAACTAAGACACTACACATGTGTCGTCTGTCTGTTCGGTGCGACAAAGTACTGACTCTACTGACTCTCACTAACACCACGGTGGATAAAGACCTCCGACGAAGACGATTTTGTCGAAATGTAATGCTAACAAAGAATTCTACCGTACAAATCTGGCACTGGCATAATATCATATGACAACTACTAACAGTTTAACAACAAATTGAAACCAAAATTATACAATTTATATTATAAAGAGCAACTAGAAAGCGATGGTTATGACAAAGAGACTCTTAGGAAGATACAACAAAATTTTGTTGTTGCACCTATAGACAAAGCAAACTCTAACTTTAGTTTCATTTGTAAAAAATTTTATTTGATAATGTTAAAAAAGGAATTGGAACAATCTAACAGATAAGGAAGCACTTGTATTACTACTACACTTCAAGAAGAAGAAATTCGTATAAAACAGAAAAGAATTCATAATGGACTAATTATCAAATTCAATTTCAAGTTCAATGACATCCCTAGAATTTCACTTAGAAATGGATGGGATGGAAATAAAGTTATTCTTGTTTTATACCATACACTTTATGATAGACCATTCATTTTACGTAAATACGGATTTCCTACTGCTATACATCTTCCTTTGATGCAAGACTTGCGAGAGACTTGGATAAATACCAATGCAAGGTAACTGGGACGGGGCATGCATTTGAATAGTCATGGCGGTCCCCTGGACCATGAAGATGGCTGACTACAATATTAGGAATTTGGATATTAGACATTATCGCTGAATACGAACTCAACCGCTTTCATAGTAATGCTTTCAAAATAATGTCCCGCCTAAACTTGCAGGCAAACATTAATAGCTCCATCATTGAAGAGGAGTTTCATTTCGTCAGTTTTGATGTACCATCCAACTGCATTAAAATGGAAGAAACAGTGCTTTTGATGGTGAACATCAGCTCCAGGTCAAGAGTCACACCGTGCGCGGTGGTCGCTCACCGCGCCAAAATTTTGTGCTTCACAATAACTCTCTGGTTCTAAAGAGCCACGACGCCACAGTAAAGGGTGGAGGTGGCGGCAGATACATGACTCGATAGCATAAGTAACATTGCGACAGGAGTACTAACAATGTTGAGTCTTGTAACGCTTGACGTTGCGTTACGGCTCGCTTAGCGAAAAATCGTGTCTCCTGGCCCGTGCCCGTTAACTTGTGCTTGGTTTCCAGTGGATGTGAGTTATGGGACTTGTAACTATAAACATTTACCTTGTATTATTTTGATGCACCATTTGTGATATCTTGCTAACTCTTTGGAGCTAGTCGGACTTACACCTCCAGGACTTCTAATAGTCTCCTCTCCACACTTATTCACTTATTAGGACCTTTCTTATTTTCTCTCATTCTACATAAATTCTACTCTTAGCCATTATTTTAATTCTACACTTTCGCAGCTTTTTTGGGAAATACTGATGATGGGCTACCAAGAAAGCTACACTACCGGTCTAGTTCTTGGGTCCGAAGCCGGTGGTGTGTGAAATTCAAATATACAATATAAACTTTTGTTTTCCTTGATCTCATTATATCTCATTCAATATACACTCATTCTACTCTACGAGAATAAATGCATTCGGGAGAGACGTGATATGTCTCTATGTCTCAATTGAAATCACAGCAACAGGTGTAGGTCAATTTAGGAGTTCGGCCGCCGAAAATTAAGCATTGAAAGTGACATTATGACAATAACTCTGGAGTCTTATGGATTTTGAGTGTAAAAGTGTAGGTGCCACGTTGTAAAGTCTTTGTTTCAAATAGTAGGGTTTCTTCTAACAGAAAATATTTAGAATCAAGCATATTTAACAAAAGAGAATCAGTTAAGCCAATATAAAAGAAAATTGCCAAAAGAAGCACCTGAGATTTGTTTTTGATTTTTAACAGCCTTCGTAACATATCTTCGTAAGCATATCATGTATTTGTCTGCGAGGTTCCCGAATCAACATACTTTTTCTGCTTTCTGAAAGGGCAAGGCTTGCCCTTCAATGACGTCTAAAATCTATGACGTCCCTTTCACTGCCCATCCATACACGAACTTTATGAAAGTTGGAAACTAACAAGCAAAGCATGTCTAGTCGAAGTGGCGTTTTTAAATGAGACCCACACTACTTTGAAGAGCATTGCAGGGTGGCTTCAAATATGCCCTCATTATTCTGCCAAGCGCCTCTGGACGCCGAGTTATGACCGTTGTTTGAAACGAAAAATGAGTGCATAATCTAGGTAAAAACAATCGTTACAATCTTTCCATCGCTCAGATAAAGCATTGTTAAGTATTAGCATGTTAGACGAAATGTATCCATTGCATGAACTGCTTTGATACTCGACGCAGGACCATTTGAGCAAATTTGTGCGATTTCGCTTCAGTTTTGTGTTCAATTTTTTGACCCCAAAGAACGCCCATAACTTGGCGTCCAGAAAAGCTTGGCAGATAATGAAGGCAGATTTGGAATCACCGTGCAATACTCTCTAATGAGTATGGGTCCCATCTGAAAAGGCCAATTTGACTATACACGCTTTCTTTGTAAGTGAAAATGACGCAATTTTACCATTTGAAATTCTGATCTTTAGCAATGAACTCCAACTCTAGATCAACCTAATCTCTTCATAACTAAAAAAACAAAACTTCTTCATAGAAAAAAACCACGTCTCAGCTGATTTGACCTATTTTTCAGTACCATACTTCTCTACACTTCAAAGCTGCCGAAACCCGCCTTTCCTAGGAATGGCTGGCAATATAAAGTAAGAAGATCCAAAACAGAAAAACAGATTCATTGGTGAATACAAAGCATATTCAAAAGAATGGTCAATGTGGGGTCGCGATTAGAACCTTTGCATGACGAGGAGCAAGCACTCCGAATTAAGCAGACTAATGAACGCAACCAGTTGATGGAATATATCGCAAATCCACACAACTCACCGTAGCAATATTTCAGTGGGGAAGCATTGACAGCATCTATTGCTGGCTTCAGAATCGGCAAAGGTCTCAAGCAAACTCGCTTTACAAACGGAATAATCTAAAAGACCGTTGTTGGTAGATACTACAAGCACTGCTTTCAAGAATCGCCTGCAGTACGAAAGTTTGTGTTATGCAATCGCGAGTTTTGCTTGCGACACATCAAAATCTATGACATAAATAAAAATGCTGTAGTGTCGTCCTTCTTTGGCTTTCCAGATTTGAAATTGACGTCAAGCGTGTACAACCAACCAAAACGAACTCTACCAACTAAAATCTATATATAAATAAAACCCAATCTCTGTAAATTTGTTCATATGTAAGAATGTGGCTTATAGACTTTTTTGTTTGTGAAACGATGAGGCTGAAATTTGCTCCCCTATAAATGAGGCCAGACGCAGAAGATAGGCTACTTTTTGCGACGACTCGCTGGATCCTTCTATCGATTTATTGATTTGTTTATTTACATCTAGGAAATTGAAAGCTATATCATTCATTCTTTCCAAGTTAAGTAGTAAGGGGCGGTAGAGATCATTTACATTTTGCGGTGAGAAAGATGGGTGTCACGAAGCGAGAAAGGTTAAGAAGGACAAATTCACCACGGATACTACACGTGTGCTGAACTGACTTGAGCTGAAGCAGGGGAGAAAGAGAAAATATGATCTGAAGGAAGTGGAGGAATGGTAAGCAAACCTTTGAAGCAGACGGGCCATTTTCGACCCTTGGCCGGGACCGGGAAACGCAGCTAGTGATTACTAAACTTGAAGTAGCCGTGTAAAACTAATAGTTTTTGCCTATGTCAATTCCGTTCCCACATTCACAAAAAAGTGGAAAGAAAATGTTATACACTATCATCAGAAAAGCACGGAGAAGTCACACAATGGTGGAAAACATCAACTGCATGAGGTTTGGAGCTACACTACTATACCACAACTTAGGGCAAGTATGAAGTTGCACAACGGACAGACAGCTTGTCCCGTACGAGTTTCTGCTGTTCCAAGAAAGCTGTTTAACGAAACTCATCGCGCTTCCGTCGATCATGTTGCTGCTACCAGAGGACCAGGTGAAGATTCAAGACAGCGGATCAACGAAAGCTTACAATTGTTTATGTAGGCAGGAAACTAAGTTTTGCAACTGTCTTCAAAACATTACTCTCTTACAGTGTAGCGCACTCAAGGTCTGGCAGTAGGTAGAAAGTAATTCTACAGTGCATATACTATGTGAATTTTAGAAGCGAATCAGAAAGAATAGAAGCGTTTTTCAAAATCTGGCAAATTCCGAAATTGGGGTTGTAAGCCAAAATAAAACCATTAGCATCTTAGACTTATGTAAAATGATCCGATATTGTGCGTTATTATTGTTAAAAGCTGGTTTATTTGATTCAGTAAAAAAGAAATGAAATTTGAAGGTAGCTCGAAATTTGACGCCTTCACAAAGTCGAAAGAGCAGTTATACGCAAATTCTGGTTACAACCTTTAATGACCGAGGAGTCAAATCCTCAGACCTCACAGAGACTTTGCGTATTGGGGTTATATGACCTTGACAAACACGAATTTCATAATCCATTGTTGAATCAACGCCTTTTTTCTTTGATTGCGGTGAGACCTTGAACCGCAACCTACACTAATTCTATCAAAGGGCCCTTACTATGCAAAATCCATATTGTTTTCGTGATCAGCATGTCAAATCCCCCCCCCCCTCCTATGTAAAGCGGCAGCCAAATCTGTAAAATTTATATTTTTCCCTTATGCAATATACCTACCGTAACCCTCACTACGACGTCAGAATTTGGCAGAAGATCAGCTGTTTTTGTGGCTTACCTCATAATCCACATAATGGCAAAATTTGAGTCCCATGTTGAAATAGAAGAAGATTAATGAAGTGATTGCAAAACTTGGTTTCCAACCTAATATCTGCAAACGTGCAACCTCTGTCGTTTTTCCTGAAAAAATCCTATGTCAGTTGAAATAATATTATTGCTATTGAAATTATAAAACGGTCTTTCCAAAGCGTGTGTTGTGTGCACGCAAAGTCTGGTCCGTCAGTTCAAAATGGGAGTATGTGTTTTGACCACACAAACACATTGTTACACAAATGAACTATCAATTATTGAACAATGAGATTCAATTCTCGATCACATCTGACATGTCGGGAATCATTATTTAAATGTAACTTCTATGTTAGTCGGAGATCCTAACATTGAGGACTCAATTATTATGACTAAACGCCTCTAATAGGATTAGGATTCTGTTGATTTCATAGGCTAAGACTTCAATTGTTAGTTTGAGTTTTCTCTTATTCGTTGGTTTTCTTTTGATGATGTTGCATCTGTGTATTTGTTTCACATTTCTGTATGCTTATACTGTTGTTTGGATCTCATCCAATAGTTTTCACATAAAATGAGTTTGTGACAAGTTCAGTCTTGCGTGACTAGTTCAGTCTTGCACTATTCAAACAGATATACGCTACAAACATTTCAAACATACATAAAATAATATGAAGACTATAATAATAACTGTAACAATATCAGCAACAGCTACAATAACAAACAAAAACATGTTATGCACTTTTTACAATCAGATGAGTAGTCGTGTCAGCTCTTGTCTGATATTGGCCATCCCAGACGGGGATGACCCATGCGCGCAATTCTTCTGCCGAGATGTCGAACCGGGCGACATCTCATTGAAATCATAATATTATGCAAAACTGCGCAAGCAATTATGATTTGCGCCGCTTTTTCTGGACGCACTCGCATTTTCGTTTGCAGTATTTGGAAGCAGCCCTTCCACTTCCCGAACACACATTCAACAATTATTCGCATTTTACTGTGGGTAATGTTGAACCTGCGCTGCGCCCGGTCTTAGGAGTTTCTGTAAATGGTCAGAATTCCGTTGGAATTCATGAATCCTGAGTCCCCTATCAAGCAGAAGCCCTCCGGAACAGCTCCTCCATGCAAGCGGTATAACTGCACATGGTAGAATCGTGAACAGAACCAGGATAATTGCTGTTGATGTACATAAATCTACCATGAGCGTCAACAACAGCCAGACGTTGATGGCGCAAAATTCCTTTGCGACAGTAGTATTCTGAGTGAGTAGGTCTCAGGATGGGGATCAGTGTGCCATCAATGGCTCCGACGACATTTGGGAATGCTCCCAGTCGTGCGAAGCCATCAGCCTTCCTTTGGCAGTAGTGCACGTCATCCAGGTGGCATGGTAAAAACTTCTTCACTACTGCCGGATGAGCGCTCTGACCACCTCCTCCACGGCGTTGGAGACTGTCTTCTGACAGACACCTGAGGGTATCTGCTAAGACGGCCTGATGATCTTGGTGGCGAGATAACGCAACGCGATGATAATCTGAAATATTCTGCGGCATGAAATATTTTGACACTCTCATTAGAACTCAACGACTACATGAGACACTTGATCTTCAAAAAGTTGAAGTGAGGAGGTGGGAGAGAATAACAGTTGCTTTTCCAGGACTGGCCGTGTTCTCGACGTCAACGCTCCAATTTTCAATCCGCTTGTGGGTCACGAGAGGAACCAGAAGGCTGCACAGGCGACGCAGATGTACTTCGCCCATGCGATATTTCCTCATAATCAAACGCTGATTAGAGTGAAACATGCTCATGGGGTGCACTCGTTGGTACTCAATATTCCTCTGTCTCGCCACAGACAAGATGGCTGGGATCATGAGAACATGAGTCATTTTTGAAGGAACGTTTTTAGACGAAAAATTTTTCAATGACTTCAAGAAATACGCTGATTACGAACAAAATTTCATTTTATCGATTTTATCGATTTTTTGTGATTCGGCTCCTACCGTGAATCTACCGTAACCGTACAGAGGCATCGTGCAAAATCAATATGATGTTCGTGTTCAGTGTGACGGATAACCCTCTCAACCAACTTTCAGACGAATCTGCGATTTTCGCCTCCTACCGTGAACCTACCGTAACCGCACAGAGAGGCAATTTTGTGGGGATTTATTACAATATTCGTGCTCAGCGTGCCGAATAACTCCTCATCATCTTATGATGAGTGATTCTGATCTATGCGTTATAGGCCAGGCTAAGGCGTCTTGAATTATGGAGTTTTACTAGGGGTCATTATCTTCAAAAGAAAAGGCAGGCTAGGAGGAAACAAATACATGATAACGATTTAAAATTCTCGTAAACTTATTCAGTGAGGAGAACGATCTCCTAAAAAATTGCAGAAGGTGTCTATATCAATTGGTCAAGCAATATGCAGGTATAGGAGAGACAGCAGGCTACACATCGAATCACAAAATGTGAAAATATCTTGAAATCCTACCATTTGCCGATTTTTTGATTGTACTAAAGGTTTAGATTTTGAATCTAGGAGTTTGTTACCTATAGTTAGTTAAATGGATTTTTGGAAAACAGCGTACTCAAATCAACTTAACAAAACGACTTAACTTCAAGTTCGAATGATGCGGTTATCAGCGAAAGTTTGAAATTGCGAAATATGACTTAAACCTTGGTTGAATAACCAAGAGAATCAATACCTTGTCACTGTGTCAAGATTTTACCTGTCACTGTGTCAAGATTTTACCTGTAGCCCTTTGAAATTTTTATCTTCAATGTAGGCCGATATGCTGAGAAAGGTTAGAGCGCCTGGTACTTCTAGAACTGCAAATCAACAAGTTGTGCGACTCCCAATAGTAAATGATGCAACAAGAAGTACATTCGTAAAATTGCAAACGCAAAATGATTTAACGCTTTAAATGCAGCTACCCATTCTGTATCTGCCTAGTCTTTTGAAAATTCCTATATATGCACAGACTGCAGTCATTTGCCACATTTAGCTTTCTGTAACAACTAATTACTACCGGTGTACGCAGTGATTATTCCAAATGATAGCAGCATTTACGTTATGCTTTAGTTAAATCAAATAGTTCCCCAATGAATAAGCATGAAGTCTGGGATGGCAACCATTAACGGTTTTACCCATTGATGGAAGAAATGTGCTGCGACTTACCGCGTAGCTACAAATCAACTTATAAAACGCCACGAGTTAAAGATTGCGTATAGTGCCATGTCACAGTTGGAAACAGGATCAAGCGAGATGCGACACGCCACACCTGGGAGAACGTGTCGAGGTGATACTGATGTTAGCGATAACATGGTTAACCAGGTCAGATATGCCCATCATGCAATATACTGGAACACTGGTGTTTTCGGCTTAGCATCGTATTCGTACAAGCATAATGAAAGAGTTCTAGAAGCATAAGAGCATCATTTTCGTAATTAGCATGTTCAAATAACCCCTGTGGAGCACGTTTTCAAGAATTCTGAGGTTTCCAGATATTGGGCCACCAAGTGACATGGTCACTTTCGCATTGTTAACTTAGTTTCATAGGTGAATTCACTACTTCTTCTTGCACTCAATACAAAGTACTGCTACTGCTTCTTCGCTCATATTAGGAATTTCAGTTCAAATAAGTATAAAACTAAGAGCAAGCCAAGGTCTTGTTTCATTTGTCGCTTTCAACATCTCAGGCTAGAGAACACCAATCACGCCAAATCACTGTGTTAATTACGAGGTTTAAACTATCAAATGTATGTGTTCTCGCCGCCTTCCCTCGCAATTTACATGGCAACTTAGCATGCCACCGTAACCCGATATTTTTGCAGTCGTTTCTATTTGCATAGATAAGGAAAAACAACTATTATTTTACCTAGGAGAGACGAATTCGAATGAAATTCCTATGGTGCAGAAAAGAATGCTTAATAGTTGCAATGATATGGAATAAACAGGAATTTGCATGCTCTAAAGGTAAGTTATTGGGGTGTGGCACAACCACTAAAAAGGTGTGGCAGCCCCAGCTTTCTTGCAGTTGTGCCACAACCCATTAACTTACCTCCATACAGGATTTCAGTGAACAAAAATATACAGTTCGATGGCCAAAATCTCATCGATTTTATGGAAGTGATAAGAGCTAACTGTCTTTTTTTGCTTAGGCAATAATTGCTGGAATCAAAACCACTGTAAGCGAATAATGAGACAAATGAGATTTTGGTTGGCTCATAAATCCATAGTTTTATGTTCATTTAAGAAGGATCGTATGGGCAAATAGGGGGTAGTGCTTTGCAATACAACACAGAAAGCGGTAGCTAAATCATAAAATATAGTTAGTCATATTTGAAAACGATCACTTCACTTGGGTGGGCCAATATTGGAAGCCCTAAAACTTGCTAAAACTTCGCTTGCAGAAGTTAGACATGGTAATTACGATATGTTACTAATTATGCTTGATACAGCCTCTATTTGTGCTTACGATAAGCAAACGATAATGCCTTGTGGGGAGGTATTGAGACAAAATGGGACAAAACTTGAGGGAGGATCGTGTCTGGCGGTTGTGTGCAACATCTCTTGCTCAACCTTGGTTGGGATTCAGCTGAGTTGCACCCTCTTATGGGCAGATATATAGATAGATATATTGTCACATCAAACAATGTATAGTGAATACCGTTGTTTCTCCATCGATATTGGAATCGATGATCTTTTTCAGGATTGAAAAATTACTAACTGATCCGTTAAAAATTGATGGATTTCTTTGTTTCAACAAACGAAGTCTCGTTTACAAGTTTATCTTTTTTATAATTGTATCACAGGAATATTCTTCCATTCTCGGAATCTCAGTGAAGTCTCTTGTGAGCTCATAAAACTTTCTTAGTAGCTTTCACGTGATGGAGTCGCGATCGCAATGGCTCGATAACGGCCGAAGGGGCTGCGAGAGGTAAAGTAGGCAAGAAGCCCTGAGAAAGGTGTGCGCCCTCAGAGACTATTGATGTTGACGAAGCATGGCCTTTTTCTGAAATTCACAAATACCTATGAAAAGTGAACGTGCTAGAAAATTTATAACCTTTAGCGTAAGACTTCGCCAAATTGTGAATTTCGGTTCGAGGAACATAATAGTGGATGGGCTGGAATGTAGATCATTGCTACGGAACAATGCAAGAAACTCTTATCATATCGTTAAATACCTGCACTACTGGAGCTACAGGAACTGCAGGAGCAGCCGCAACCACTGGTGCTACTGGAGCTACAGGGACTGCAGGAGCAGCCGCAACCACTGGTGCTACTGGTGCAGCAGGAACCGCAGGAGCCACTTCGACGGCGTGTGCTGCGAGAACGGCAGCGGGGGCAGGTCCTACGGCAACAGCGGGTAGTTCTAAATATGAATGCTGAACAGACCTAAACAGGCCAACACAAAACTTGAAATATACCTTCTGCGATGAGACCTGCTGCGGACCTGAAAAGTCAAAGATATACAGTCGTGTAAAATATACCCCTAATGCTAGCACCTTTCCGGTAATCGAATGAAGTCTATATAGTGCAATTGGTAAGATGCCATTTTTGGGTACTTTTCCAATATCCGGACCCCTTTTTTCTCAAAAATCTCTCAGAAAATGTGTCCTTTAGTCTAAGAACAATCTGTTGGACTCTGGACTACCTCCCTGCCACGTATCAGGAAGAAATCGACACATTTCAGTACGTTGTATGTTTTTTTTCGACCACCAGAACTATGGATAAAACAAAAATCTAATCAAATTTGCGTCTATTCTTCTGCAAAAAGTTTCACTCAAGCTAAATCACCGATTTAACATGGAAAGTTTTCAGAATGAGTAGTTGCTATAATTCGTGATAGGTCTCGGGCAGAGTTCAGCGATTTGGCCGTCGCGATTCAATTTCCACAAGACAAGTGGTACGAGTTCATTGCATGCCGATCTTTTTGCATTTCGGTTGAGATAGTTTTCGAACACGACTAGAACTAGACTAGTCCAACACGACTAACTATCACAAGCCAAGTACAAGAAGATCGGCATGCAATGAACACGTAGCACTTTTCTTGTAGCGAATGAATTGCGACGATCAAATCTCGTGAACTCTGCTCGAGGCCATGGTCGGCCTTGCGCGGAGAGTTTCAATGCTATCATTAGGGAGTAGGGCATTTAGATAGTAGAACCAGTTCGAGCCTCTGCGAAGCAAAGATGACGCACTGGATCAATTCAAACATCTCAAGTCTTGAAATGTTGTCATAAACAAACAAATTTTTGAGTTTAATTAATATTCTTACCATCGAAAACTGATAAGAAGAGCAGATAGCAGGAAGTAGAACGAGAACATGCTGACTGTGGCTAGGAGTAACACTCTGATCTTATATAGTGTTGCCTTATTCTTTGAAGGTTGTTGAGACTGCGGTGGAAAAACGACGAGCTTGCTGCACTTCTAATGCACGTCGGTCTTTTTGTTCTAATGCAACAACTTGAAACAACTTGAAACTAGTGTAAAGAGCTGTTCTTTGAGAAAAGTTGCTTTTTTGTAGCGGATTCTTGTTTGGAGCATATCGGTAATTCATAGCAATGATTCTCCTCAGAAGGTGAAAATGTAAAGAAGTCAACAAAGAAGACGCCATGTAGGAGTTCGACTCAACAAAAGCAGGTGAACTACTTTCGTGAAGTGGTTTTATTGACAGTTAATTCAAGCTTTTTTCACTAAAAAGCGAATATTGTGACCCTAGTTGCGCTGATTGGTTTTCAAGCCAAAAAAAATTATGCTACCAAGGGCATATAGCAAACATACATATTTATATTCTATCATGCTGAACTGCGTATTCACTGTAAACTATAGACAATAAAAAATATCAGGATATTAGACGCAAACTTTGCTACACGTACTTTGCTGTAACAGGCTAGCTTCGGTGGAGGTGTTAGGAAGTTTTGCAGTGCAAAGCTGAAGACCCGGATGTCTTCTAATCACAGCCGTTGTGAAACAGCGGTTGTTAGCACTAAGAAGGCAGAGCACACGTGCAAGTAAAAAAATCTTTATGTGATGTAACGTTTGAAAAGTTATAGTTCCAGGTTTACCAAAACCTAGGAAATTTTCATATCCCATCCCTCGATAAACGAAAGCAAGATTTTTGAGCTACCATGTAACTACCATGGGCCTCTGAATTGGGCTGTCTTCACCCTAATTCTGAGAGGCAAGAGAGGGGATGACGCTCCCAGGGAGCTCTTTCTGAAGGTAGGAAAGAAGAGGCACCAATATTCCATAGGACTAAAGCCTCGTTGCTGATTTGGCTTGCATGGTCAGTTCGGCTTCACAGGTTTAGTCCAAATCTTCAATGCTCGAGATCAAGATGTTATATTGCTTTCGCGCATTAGCAGAATAGTGGTTTACAGAGACGTGACTTCTGAAGAGACTTTCTTTGATTTACTTATTACGAGATTAATATCAATCAAAAAGGTTAAGAGATAGGTGGAATGGAATGTACAGTGCGAGAGCTTTGTGATAGTACCTTGGCTCGATCTTTGCCCAATCATAATTCGACTTTTCAACTGCTACAGAATGAAGGAGCAATCTCATTTCCAAAAAATTATGTGCGTCAAGTCATCAAATGATGTGATGCCGGGCGGAGAAGGATTCTAAGAAACGATTTACCTCCATTCGTTTTTGGCAGGAGCGGCAGCTGCATAATCTCGTAGAGGACGACACGCAAAACAAAAGAAAACTTCCACGACATTTGAATTTGCCTGACTCCGTTTTTTTTTGAAGCTTGCTATACCATGAATTATTTTAGCAGAGTTCACTTATTTTAGCTAAGTCGAATTACGGCGATGCAAAGATACATTACATGTTTCTATGTAATTTGCTCTAAATGGTGCCACACAGGATTTATGTAGTATTTATTTTTCTGATATTTTAGACCTCATTTGATGAAATGTATTGTGTCCAACTCCACTCCCAAACCTTTATGTCCAAACCTACGTCTTTTTTCTCAACATTTCAAAGTTATTAATCAGAGAGTCTCCTGTGCGAATTGTCTCGATTTATACGATGCTAATACATGCTAACAGTACCATGTTTATTCTTGAATAGCTGAATACTTGGCTCCTTTCGTTCCCCGTCCACATGATATATCAAAAGTTCATTCCGTCCTAGTTACGTTTCCGTGTCTCTCTCCCTCTTTTACATACAAATCCATTACATTTTCGGGGTCCCAAGGTGCATTCATGATCAGCTTGAGAGATGGGATGTCACTAAAAGAGGAGTTGGTACTGCAACCTATAAACGATATTTGTATTAGGATAAACAGCGGAAAATTGGACAGCTTGATTTTTACTACATTTCGAGATTTTTTATTTCAATCAACAGCAGAGAAATTGCAACTCAAACGACATAAGCGATTTCCGCCTGCTATTTTGGTGACGCGTTAACGCTTCTCTTCAACAACTCTACTAGCGATATGAAAAACTTGGACAGGGTTTCTTGAACAGCTCTCAATCTTGCGCTGCTTATAGCATAAACTCATAATGAATGACACAACATTGGAAATACTGCTTCACGCTCTTTCAGATGTTATATCAGACCAGTGCGCCACCTCTGCTTCGCAGAGGTTCGCACTGGCTCTACTATCTATGTGCCTTACTCATTCTCGTAAAATTATGGCACTGGAACTCACCGCGCTATGCGACTACCACGAATAAAATGTAAACAACCACTCATTTAGAAAGTCTTTTCACGTGAGATCGGTGATTTTGCGTGGATGAAACTTTTCGCAGGAAAACAAACGCAAATTCGAATAGGTTTTTGGATTTGTCATTACTGGGTAGTCGCCATGAAGGTAATGATAACCGTGAGCTACATCTCTGTGCGAAAATCTTCTCAAACGCTTAGCTAGAACCTTGGCAAATTGACCATTTACACAACCAATTCGTTTTGGCGCCATTTTCGTTATGTAGTAAACTTTTAATCACTTTTCTGGCTAAACTCCATCGCTTGCACATTTGCTTACCAAACTCATCCACGACTCTGCAAAAAGTGGTGATACGGACCGAATTTTGCGGTACAGAAGCCAGGTGGACCCGTTTGGCGCGCAATTTCTGAGGGACCCACTCGAATCTACTCGTGCTTTTGCATATTGGGCTTCCATGAAGGTAGCATGCGCTATGCAAAATTTGGGCTTAGAACGTTTGCTGGAACACGCTCTACGAATTTCGTAACGGACAGACAGACACACACACACACGTACAAAAAGACGTAAACAACCCTTAGCCCGTTATTATAAGTCATGATTACTAATGCGAAACGTCGCTGCGCTTTTTATTGGGGACGCCGCTCTCCTCACCGCAATAGTTTTCAAGCATGTCCTGAGCTCAAGTATGCAGCATTTGGCTAAGAGCTTCCTTTAAAAAGAGGATTGTGATATGTTCAAAAGAATTCAGAAAACTCCACACTTTATCAAGCAGAAACTTCTAACGATTCTAGGCGCTTTCCTGAATAGTGAGCTCTGCCGCGTAAAATCAAGGGTTTGGTGTCTCCGTCTCAGCGTCTCTCAGTGCCCTATCTTTTTCTAACAATTATTATAACTAAGACTCCCCGAATAATGCTGATCATCACCAATGAAATGTAAACAACTATTCATTGCAAAGGTTCTACCACATTAGAGCGGTAACTTTGTAGAAAAGAACTTTTTCAAAAAATAAATTTGATTTTCAATAACTTACTGAGGTTGTAATGATTAACATGAAGGCGGCAGCTACCACATACCACATCTCTGAGCAAAAATCTCCTCGGTTTTACATGAGTTTCCTTAGAAAATATAAAAGAAAGCTGAGCTATCTTTTTTGGCGTCTCTTTCATAGAGAATTGAGATTTTCGAACAATTTTATTCCTATGCTCAGGCTCAATAGGGTCTTCATCAGAACCAATCACTGACCACCAAAATCGTGGAAATTTTCCTTCAATTTTCTTCATTAGAAGCTATGTGGACCCGCTTCACGTGCGAATTTCAAAGGAACGGTGCATTGGTTCCGCTCGTCCATGCACATAGTGAACCTACATGCTAAGAGCGTATGCTGTGCAAAAAAATCGGCTTGAAACCTTGGTTGTAGCTCGCTCTGTGAATTGTGCGTGCGTGCGTGCGTCAGAGCCAGTGCGTAGAGCCAGTAGAGCCAGTGCGTCGCCTCTGCTTCGCACTGGCTCTACTATTCACATGCCTTCCTCGTTGTCCCAAAATGATGGCTTTGAAACTTACCTCGCGATGCCGATCATCACGAATGAAGTGTAAACAACTACTCATTCCTAAAGCTTTTTCATGTAAGATTGGTGTCTTTGAGGGAAAGAAGGTACTCTCCAAAAGATTAAATGCGATTCTGAATCAGTTACTGGGGTTATAATGGCTTGATAGTCGCCATAAAGATGACGACAACCCTGAGTGACATCACTGAGCAAAAATTTTCTCACATTCCCAAGTAAAACTTTGACAAATCGATCATCTACGCAATTACTCCTTTTTGGCGCCGATCTTGCATGGAAGTGAACTTTTTGCTCACTTTTCGGGCTGGAGTCCATGGTTTGCGGATTTGCTTGCTAAACGAAACCATGACTTTGGAAAAAGTCCAATTACAGGCCCACTTTGGCGCGCGAAATGTCGCGTGGATCCGTTTGGCGCACAATTTCACAGGTTCCAATTATCGGATCGGCTTGTGCTTTAGCACATTTTACCTACATGCTGATAGGGTGCTACTACCAAAATTCTAGCGCAAGACCTTTGTTGGAACTCGCTCTACGAATTTCGTGACAGGCAGAGATTCAGACACACACACAAACGTAAACAACCCTTAGCCCGTTATTATAAGTTATGATATGTGGGATCCTTTTTGATTTCCGGATGAAAAGAACAAAAAGCTCAGACGTTTGCGATGTTTTGGCGCAGTGAAAAACCAGAAATCATGTTTTAACTCATATTTTCGAAAATAGGAAATGGGATAAGTTGCAAAAGGAGGGATACAGCGTAAAGGGCTCTACAGTTGTGACAGTGGAATGTGAAAAATTTCGGCGAATTCGGCGAATTCGGCGAATTCGCCGAAATTTTTCACATTCCACTGTCACAACTGTATTATATGGTTACCAGAAAACATGTGTTCACTTGCAAAAAAATAGCACGTATCTTCGTTCTCGAAACTGCCAATAATCATATATCCTAACTGAGGGTTGAGGTCAGCAAGCTATCGTTGTTTTGGTGACCGTTCTTTTAAACATTGCATCAGTGGTATTATGTATAGTATCACGCGTTTCACTGCGCAAATACTGCTCGAAGTTATAATTTGTTGAAGTGATCAACTTTGTATTTCAGCAATTATAAAAATTATTAGGCATGTAAATGACCTTATGTAGGTAATGTTTGGAAAAGAATAACATGCTCTAATATCTATCCGAAATGAGAAGTTCAATCACTCTTTTTTCCTAGGGAATCTACAGTCATTCTCTAAGTTTCCCATATTTTACCGTTTACGCTGATAATTCACCCATGCTATGATTTCTTCTTGTGAGGGAAGGCGTCTAACTCAGCTCGATCTTTCAAAAACTATTGTTTTTAGAATCTGCTTGAACCAGTGATTTCAAATATGTTGTCCTAGGTACGAAACATTACTCTAAATTGGATTGCGAGCTTTTGAGTATGCGTTATTGATATACAAATGAATATGGAAAGACCGGCCTGCAGATAGGGAACTGCCCGGAAAAGGTGGTGGAATATCGTTGGCGCTCATAGGAAAAATTACGCATTCAGATCTTTACCTAGACGATCATGCCGTAATATCGGTGGAGCAAATCTTGCTTAGGAAAAAAGTCTTAACTTGCCTTAGAGTAATGCTTTGCAGCTATTAGCATATCCGAGATTGACGAAGGTAATTTCGGGTATATTTGTCGTCAAAAGCCATACTAAGTCAGGCGCCTTTCCGTGTTAGTTAGTTCCGTTCTTGATCTATAATAAGTAAAGGTGATCGAGAATTTATTGCACTATAATGTACCTTGATAATTGTTGGAAAACACAAGATAAAAAACCTCATGAATGCGGAGCATCTCAAACAACCCTCTGGTGTTATCTTTGCACTCAAAGAGTAAAGACCGATCTGGAAAGAAGCTGTCGTACTTAATTCTCTCTTTTTTTTGACAGAAAAAATGAAAATGACGGATTCGCTTTGAAAACTCCTAAAACCGTTTTGATTGGCCATACTTGGCGCGATTTGCCCCATGTATTTCTGAACCGCCGCGCGCAAACATGCAGGCGAGCACAGGTGCGATAGTGTGAAAATTTTCTCACCCTCCCTTCAGCTTCCCCTGAGCCGGAACCAAGGACCCCTTCACCAAAAGCCGAGAAGAATAATTAACAGTGAGGTAAGGTTAAGCAAAGGAGATTTTTGTAGGTGAATGTTTATGTATAGGAAAGGAGAAGTCTGTTGAAAAAAGGGCTTGGTGACGGGTGTGAGTAATGATTTCTGGAGATTTTCGGTTTTCAACATAAAAAATATACGCTGTATGCTCAAATACTTCTGTACTTGAGCATGTTGTACGCCGTGATGATCACCATTGGAACTGTCTCGTCCTCCGCTTTCAGAAAGTATATGAAACGTCTGATATCCATTCAAAAAAGTGCAGTGAACAGTTTGCCTAGTGATTTTTGGGGATTTTCGATTTTTTTAACATAAAAAATTCATAACTTCTGCTGATGAACGTATTGTACGCCGTGATGGTCACATTGGAACCGCCTCATCCTCCGCCTTCAGAAAATATATGATACTAGCTGGCTTACCCGGCTCCGCCGTATCCGGACCAAACTTGGCACACATACACTTCGGGCCCCGGCGGGTGTCACAGTCCACTTTTCGTTATCGATCGATGTCGATTTTACCGATTTTTATCGATTTTTTTTGCAGAGTTCACCTACAGGGCTAGGAGTTGGCACAGGGGGGGGGGGGAAGTGAGCATGGGGATTCCGAATACAATATTAGTTTTCAGGATCGTCCATTACTTTTATCGATTTTACCGATTTTTTTTAAGTTTGACCTGCGGGGCTGGGAGTTTGCACAGGGGGGTAATCGAGCATGCAGATTACGAATACAATATTAGTTTTCAAGATCGTCCATTACTTTTATCGATTTTATCGATTTTTTGAAAATTTGAGCTAGGGGGCTGGAATTTGGCATAGGGATGTAATCGAGCATGCTGATCACCCCCCTTGGGGGTGATCAGCATGCTCGATTACCCCCCTGTGCCAACTCCCAGCCCCGTAGGTGAACTCAGCAAAAAAATCGATAAAAATCGATAAAATCGATATCGATCGATGACGAAAAGTAGCCTATGACACCCGCCGGGGCCCGAAGTGTATGTGTGCCAAGTTTGGTCCGGATCGGTTCAGAAATGGAATTTTCTATTCGGAACATACGTACACACAGACATACATACAAACAGACATTCAGCTTTATATATAAGATGTTTGGGGTCCGTTGGAAAAAGTGCCTGGGTGAAGGGTGTCCTAGTGCTTGCTGAAGATTTTCAAGTTTTTAACATAAAAAAATTCATAACTTCTGTAGATGAACATCTTGTACGCCGAGATGGTCACCATTAAAAGCGCCTCGTCTTCCGCTTTAGAAAATATACACTTTGCCTGGGGTTCGTTAGTTATATTGGGAGTGCTCAAGTAGACGTCTTTTTACAATGGTAAAAAAGCCTGTACTTGAGCACTCCCTATAAAAGTCTTACCCACACTTCACCCGGCACTTTTTCTAACGAACCCCAGGCAAAGTGTATATTTTCTGAAAGCGAAAGACGAGACGGTTCCAATGGTGTCCATCTCGGCGTACAAAACGTTCATCAGCAGAAGTTATGAATTTTTTTATGTTAAAAAAATCAAAAATTCCCAAAAATCACTAGGCAAACCGTTCACTGCACTTTCTTGAATGGATATCAGACGTTCTATATATTTTCTAAAAGCGGAGGACAAGATGGTTATAAAAACCTTTTCATTGCTGACGTTGCTGTTCATCTACAGAAGCTACGAATTTCTTCTTTTGAAAATTCGTAAATGCTTAAAAAATGTCTACCTCTTTCCCGAAACAGATGTTCTTGCATACACATCTTTTATGGTATTTTTAAAAACATATAGGGTTGTTCCAATCCTATCAGTCTTCACATTTTTGGTAAAAAGACAACCAATGATGACAAAGAATTCAAAATGACAAATTTTGATTTGGAAAATAAGAAAACACCATCGCCTTCTCCCCCCCCCCCCCCGGTCGGCATTTTATGATTTTTCGATCAACTGAAACACCCTTCACCCTGGAGGGACTGCGACCACTTGACCCCCTCCACCCTGTAGAAGTCATTCTCACCTTATCGCACCTGTGCAGGCGAGCACTTTTGCCGTTTTTGTGCGGCCATTGTAGGAAGGGCAAATTGTCAGCCATAGCAGCCAGTTTTATCACGGGCTCTAGTGGCGATACGCCACGACATCGCTAATAGTAAGCAATGCAGCGTTGCCGAGTCTGCACCAGCGAGGGGGCGATATGGCGCGCTAAGTTCGCTGATAATAATACGTCGCAACTCATCTAGCCTCCTTCAGTTCATCTATCCCACGCTACGCCTAACTCTACATGACCACCGCTTATGGTGGTCCCCTCCTGTTCTAACAACGCATGTGAATGTATGTGTATGCCCAGAGAGATCGCTAAGCGATATTTCTGATTGAACGCGAGGGCATCCGATGCCTCGTTAAGATGGCGTCGCCGAAGGTATGACAGAGGCCTGCACTCTTCTTGCCTGAGCTTTCTTCTCCCACCGCTAGACGCACGCTCTTGAGATTGATCATTGAGATTATAGTCGCATTTGCAAAATGTGGCGGATGTTATCGTTGATATTGATGTAGTCGTCCTCACTCCACTAGTCGCCTGGTAGGCGAATTCGAATATGAACTGGAATAGGCCAGTCGAGGCGGGGAGCGGCACTTCAGCCCTCAGCTCAAATCTCTCTTTTCCGTTTTTTTCTTGCCTTTGCTTGGTTATTCGCTGAAATCTGACAATGTTCTTCCATTAAACTGATGTTTTGATTTTGCTGAGCGTCGTTTCTGGCCTCTGGCTCGGTTTTTGTTTGGGTGGTCTTTGAGAAACGGCGCAGATGGCGAATTTGTGATGTATAATCCACTAGGGCAACACTTTTGCACATGTCACTCACAAAGAAAGGACGTACAGCAAAAATGTCCCTTTTGTATCGTTTCTTCGAGCTTACCTATCTATAATATATACGGAGTTGAAGTAAGGAGCAGAGCAGAACGAAACAACGTTCGACAGCACGATAGAGAAACATGCGTAAGTTTGAACTGAGGACTAATGTGCCGCGCTCCGGCGCGACCGATCTGCTCCAGTTCATTTTCGAATTCACCCACCGAGCGACAAGTGGGGTGAGGACGACTATATCCACTCATCTCAAGGTCTTTCAAACTAACAACCAAAATGGCTTCGACTTTTTTTCTTACACCTTTTATTCTTGAACTGATGCGAACGCTAAGAAAGGTCAGAGCAACTTACTTTACTACATATCTATCGTCTGGAAACCGTTATGATAGACTGCCATATGGCTTGATAACTAATCGGCTATTTGAGCGAAGTTTTCTTGAGCTGTCACTTGTGATGACATTCCACTTACGTGCTTTTATGTCACAACATCTATTTTCACACAAATCTCATATTACAATTCTAAAATGCTTCGCACTTAGATTTAGTGCAACGGTTTTGAACTTGTGTACATGCTGCTAGATTGCTAGAATTTTAGTGCTTTCGATCTATTCGATTGAACACTGTCATACAAAAGCGACTGATCAAAATTTGCGTGATGGCTGCAACTTTTCTTTTATTCTAAACCTGCTTGGATAATTCTCCCCTTTAACTAACAATCTACGTCATCAATTATCAAAATTATTGACCCTATCACACGACCCGACAAATTCCAGTTCGGTTCCTATACCAACATCGTGAACTGACGATGACATGAAATGGCATACACTTAAAAATTCACGAAATCGTGTTACCATACCACAAAATTTTTCGACTTTCTGATTTTGATTTTGACCATTTCTACTTGAGACTGTTGATGGTTCGAGCAAGCATCAGCCTTTCTATAAAAGAGTTCCTCAAAAAATTAGGAAAAATACAAGTTACCATCCCACCATTCGGAACTTTTTTCTAGAGATAGGTTCGGAAATCATTCCAAGAGTGATGAAAAATCTGAGGAAGACTGGTAATGCAAAGCTTGGATTCAAGTCTTTGGTTGTGATTGACGATTTAAAATCCACTTTGATCGTGTAGCAATAATTTTTATCCCTCGATGTTTTGCAAGCTCAGCTTTTATGACAGTTCCATCATCTGTACTGTGCTGAAGGTCAAACGGTGAACACATGTGATTGAATCGACTACCAAGTGGGTGGTTGCCAAAATTTTGGACAAAAATAAAGGGACTAGTAGATGACATTGAAAGGAAATGGGCAAATTAATAGTTGCACTAAATGAATGCGAGGCTCCACTGATTTATATCACGCACTAGTGTGTACTGCTGTACTTGGACGAGGAAATGTCAAACGGTATTAAAAGTAGAGTTGAACGGCCATTACTGGTGCTGCGCTATATTCACTGGATCGTCATTAGAATAATGTTGAACACCAGAATTCTGCTTATTCTGCTAGCCATCAAGATCGTGAACTGTGAACAAAATCAGTACGATGCTAAAATGTTAAATTGCAAACAAACTTGGTGTGACTTTCATTTCTGTGAGTAAATAGCATCATCAGCATTAAATCATTTTTTTTCACTTTTCCATAATTTTGTGATAATGAGGATTGAAAACAAACAGCAGTGCTATCGAGAATATGTCCGGAAGAGAACGAAAGTTTTACCGCCCTTCCCAGTCATAGGAAAGAACTTTCATCAATGAAAGTCAGGGGGCAATTGAAAGCGCGGTTTTACCACTCAGATAGCGCTTTTGTGTAACACCAGACATTTCTCCTTGAAAAAAATTTCTTCCAATTTTTAACTTTACCAAATACTCCATTTTAGTGGGATTTGTAAGTTTATGGGGTAGCTTGCAAACCAAGGTCATCTTAGACAGCGATGGTCAGAACTCAGAACCAATGGTTGACCTCGTTGTGCAAGTTGTCGAATTAACACACTGTGCTCCCAAAGTAAGGATTTTCTCAAACTAATCCAAACAAAATTAATCAAATATTCAGTTTCATCACTGGCCATCAATATTCAACGTGCACATAAGCGGGATAGGTGACTCTAATTGGCCGAAGAACTGCAAAAAATTCTGGGTAGCAGGTAGATTTCTTTCGATTTTTCTTCCACTTGCATCATCAGTTACAGGAAATTCTGATGGCTGCAAGTCAAATAATACGAGGGAGTGCAAGGTTTTTATGGATCACGACTTTTTCAAGGAAGTGCAAAATGGGCTGGGACGGGGACGTTGCTTATTTGGCAGATTCCGTTGTTTCGGTAAACTTCGTTGCATGGTTCAATCTAATGGAAGGTGGAACAATCCTTCTACTTCTTGCTTTTAGTCAAATAGCTTATCTCGTACTTAAGCTTCTTATTCTGTCACCAATTGTTTTAGCGGGAAAGGGATGCTAAAACAGAATCTTTGTGATCTTAGTTCTTTTATGGAAAGAAGTATAGGTCGGAGCGCCAGCAGCCATGTTGCTATGTGCAAAACTTCCGAAAGTAGTGAAGTGGTTTGAATGTATAACTCTGTTTTAAAATGAAAGGAAACTGCTGGCATGCTTAGAAATATCTTCTTGCCTTTTCCATGAATGCGTCAGCATGAATAAATGTTGATATGTTGGTATTGGTTTGTGCTTCCTCTTAATTCATCAAAAAGCCCAACTAAATGCTTGTCCTTTGCTATGCTTTTAAGACTGCCGGGACATTTCACTTGAATCTTTCAGACTACAAAACTTATAACGTTTAGACAAGATGGTTATATTAACTGCAATTTCGGCGTACACCTGGGTCTAAAAACTTTGAAAAAAAAGGTATCAGCAAATTTGTCATTCACAGCTTACTAATAAAATCAAGATATGATAGCAGTACAAGTTGATGTTGTCAGCATAAATGCTAGACATGTTTAAGTATCATTTACTGATGTGGTCTGTGAAATCAAAAGCTGTAAGAGGATATTTATTTGTTTTTGTTTATCTATTGGTGCGACCACAAACGCATTGCAAATCAAGTATACAGAATGCCAAAACACTCTTTCTGATCCTTAATAATAATTTCGGCTCAAAAGCTATCGCGATGCCCAGGTATCATGTTTCAACTTTTGCTTTGTTGTTGCATCTACAGTGCGAAATGAGATCCGATCGTTTCTGTAGGATTACGATGAAAGCTTAGGCTGGATACTGATTCCCATGTTCCGGAACTGTTCCCGCACAGTTCTCGCACTGTGCTGGAACTGTTTTGGAACTGTGCTGCATGCGCTGCAACCGCCCCGCGCGCGTTTTGAACGGCGGAAGTTGGAAGATTTTGACCGTTTTCAACGGTTTTTCTTTCAGATTCCTCTCATTTTGGCCTTATTCTTCTACCCCGCGGCAGAACTTCGAACTTGAAGTGGAGTTGGGAGATGAACGTTGTTCTTCTCTACTTATCCGGAACATGCATATGAAAGAGAACAGCGTTCTCTCTTCAACTCCTTTTTGAGTTCGCAGCTTTTCTTATCATTAGAAGAAGCGGGGTAGAAGAGAGAAAGGAGAAGCAACGATATGGAAGAAGGAAAGTGGTTAAGAATGATCAAAACGAAATTCCTCAGAAAACAAGAGCAAAGTTTTCACTTTCGCATTTTCAGAATGTTTGCACGTCCTAATTTGAAACAGATGCTGCGGAACCTACGCAACGGCTTTCTGAAACAAATGGAATAGGTTTGAGGAAAAAACACGAAGCGAGAATGGACAAGTGCAAAAACAAAATTTTGTCGGATACGCAGAGCAGAAAAGCGCTCATTCTTCAACTCCGCTTCGAGATCGAAGTTCTGCTGATGAAAAGAGGAAGCGGGGTAGAGATATAAGGCCACAATGAGAATAATCTGGAAGAAAAACCGTTGAAAACGGTCAAAATCCTCCAACTCCCGCCGTTCAAAACGTGCGCGGGGCGGTTGCAGCGCATGCCGCGCAGTTCCGGAAAATTCCAGCACAGTGCGGGAACTGTGCGGGAACAGTTCCGTAACTGTATCAGTATGAATCAGTATGAACCCAGCCTTAAAGAAAGCTCTGTGACAATAAAATACTACACTACAATAAACAAAATAATACAATACTCACAATCAGAAACAGCTGGAAAATTTATTACTAACACAGTTACGTTCGTTCACTACAGATATAGACATTGCCAATGTGCTCGTTAATTCATTATTGATTTAGTGTGAAAGCGGTCTTCCCGATGGTCATCGAAAATCTAATTGCACCGACTCAGATGTTCCCAACCTAAGTATTTCAACAAGAAAAAAAAACTATAACGGTTTTGATGTTCTGCCTGATTTTCTAAAGGCAAGTTTGGCCATTGCGCTGAGAAAGTCCACTAATAATTGTACTGTTGAGAAGAAATTAGTGACATCTTGACGGGATTTCTTTTTATAAAACTCCGCAAAGGTCTTCTTCATAAGTGAATCATGAACGAAAATGTGAATAAAATTTGGGGCGTATCGTACGCGAATGGTGTCTTACTTTTACATTGACTTAGAATTTTATGTCGCTCGTGTTCTGAAGAGCATTACAAGGTAATAGAGTCGTTCCAATGTTTAGGTTTCCTTGTATTATAGCCTATAAGTTTGCCATAAGATGATTCTCAAACCATGCTTTTTCTGCTCTCAATATCACAAAGTTGCACTCTTTATTTTTTATATATTTTTCTCCACTGATAATCAAGGATATTTTGTAATAGATTATACTAGGACATGTCTGAAGCATAAAATAACGCTTTTTTTGGTTTTATGCTAAATTCAATTATCTCAAGAACTAGCGCTTGTAAAAGGCTGAAATTCACGGTTGCACCTGCAAAAAAATCCTTTTCGAACCACCCATTTGGGAACATTCAGCATTACTGTCGAGAGCATGCCAAATGCATATTCAAATATCTGATGCGGAGAGCATATGCATGACCCATTTAGAGCAGGCGCCTTTTAGAGAAAAGTTCGATTTTTGGGTACTTGAAGTTGAATTCCAACTTCACACTTCGCGTTAGCCACTCTTTGTACCTTGGTTTTCTATTAAATAGTATACAGAGTGTTCCAACAAATGTGCACACTGTTTGATCCTTAATTCTCCTGCATTAACATCTTTCGCCGAACTTTAGGAACCATTCTGTAGAGCAGACTTCTACTTCAGATTTACAATGTGGAGCAAATCAACAATCACTCTTTGCTGAAATAATGCGGTAGGAACTTCAAGAAGGATCTGCCGTTGAGAGCCATATTTTGCCTCAAAAGGAAAACGAAACAAGCCAAAGACTTATATCCTATGCTAACCAAAGTGGGTGATTTTTGATATTGAACATGTATTTTACTGTAATACTTCCTGCACAAGTTAGGCAGGCAAGCATGCTGTAACAGTTGCTTATTCAGTGTTCCTCAGAAAATGTTTATACACCCATATAAAGACTCAAAATTAGTGAAAAGTTGTGTAGTGAAATTAGCATGCGTGAACCCTGCTGCTTACTCTCAGATTTCTTTGGAAATTTGTTAGAGTGCTTATTTCACATAGTTTTGTATGCTGGAATCTACATGATCCTACATCAACGAGGAGCGATTGATGATTTGCTCTACAAAGCGTTTTATTCAATGTGAGTAAATACCTTGGAATGCTATCTGAGTTTTGAAGAGATCAAAGGCAGCGTCACCCAGATTTTCGTCTTTGATGTTTTTACCATTTCTAGGTCTTTCCGTGCCTCAGATTCTGAATAAAAAAATGAATGGGGTTCAAAATAGGTGAGACTCTGAAAAACCCCTTTTCTAAAACCTTATTTCGACGAGCGGAACGAGTGTAGTCGTATGCAACATGAATACTGTTGCACAGTGAGCGTTTCCACTGTGCTTGCCATGTGAGAAGCGTGAAAGAGTCGTCCCTGGATGGGCGGAGCGCGGAAATCGTCCGAAGGGTTCTGCGACATTCATTCATTTATTACATAGGATGTCGTATGCATTAACCATCAACGGACAAGTGCTACAAAACACAAACCATTTGTTAGTAGCGAAATACAAAAACGAAGAAAAGAAAGAAAGAAAGTTTTTATTGTAAAAGCAAATAGTCATTTGAAAGCGTCTCAAACTGCGAAAGCTTTACAGGAAGCATTCCTCTTCTCATTAGTCTATCCAGATTACTACTAATTCTGTTCGTAAAAAATCTCCTCCTCACATTTCTCCTTGCTCTAGGTACCACTATCTTTCTTACCTCCCCTAGTTTTAGAACTTTTAGTTCCGAACAAGGAGAACGGCTGAAGTTGATAGTCCTTGAATATAATCTTATGTGCTATAATAAGATCAAACTCCTCCTTCTCATGGCTAAACTATATAACCCGAGTTCTTTGTTTCTGAGCGTCCCCTTGGGTAATTGTTTATAGCGAAGGCCTTCGGTCCGTATAAGCAATTTCCTTGTAAAATTATTCTGCGCTTTCTCAAGCACCCGAAATGAAGTGGCTTTTGTAGGGTTAAATACTACAGTACCATATTCTAGTAACGACCTGATATAAGTTATTTAAGTCCTAATGAGAAGGCATGTGTCACCATTTGATAATGCTCTGAATAAGTTATATACCGCCGCATTACCTCTTACAGCAACTGCTTCACAGTGCTTATCGAAACTCAGGTTACTGTTGACCAGAAACCCTAAGTCTCACTTCATTTACACAGTCAAGGTACTCTCCTTCAATCTGATATCGATAATCTGAGTCAGTAGTACCATTGTGGAGTACCTTAGTTTTTTCCCGATATGGGCAGCTTCCTTTCTATTGGCCATGCAACCACTGCATCTAGCGCTCGCTGAATCTTGACTCTATCTTCATCTGTTGATACTGTAGCATAAAATTTGAAATCATCAGCGAAGCCGCAACACGACACTCCCATTCTGGAGACTAATGCAGGAAGATCATAAGTATAGATGTTAAAAAGAATTGGTGACAGGACGCCACCCTGCGGTCCCCACTAGTCATTGCTCTGAGTTTTGAAAGTACGATTAATATGAACACTGAATTTGCGATTAAATAAAAAGGCAGGAAAACGATTATGCACGGGTGTATTCCTACTGATTTCATTTTGAGAATGAGTTTCGAATGCGGTACTTTGTCGAATGCTTTGGTGAAATCTAGATAAATAACATCAATACTATGCCAGAATCTACCGACAGACGACTTGCAGGTCCGCTTTCTCGTTTTCAAACGCAGTTGGGGCACTTTTAGGGCCCCTTAAACATCGTATGGTTAGTAAGTTTTTCGTCCTCTCTTGTTGAAACCTCGGCATAATTCAAACTGTGTCAGTATAATGTAGCCAGCACGAGGTTTGGGGAAGCAATTTATTACATCAGTGGCCTAACGCGTTTCGACTACTCGTCGTCTTCGGAGGTCTAAAGTGGTGCGGGATTAGTGATCTTATGTCTGCCCCACCAAGTGCTTCGTCAACCCTCGGTCAGCTTCTCGATCCCCTCTCAAGTTTTACATGCAAAAGTCGCTAGATGGGAGAAGACGAACAAACCTTTGCTCCACCGCCGGTCACTTGATGATATAGTGCGACCGCTTCCTTGGTGACAGTAGTGCCAATGAGTCACATTAAGCGGCTCATTGTAGATGTAATCATCGCACTACTCTATCATAGCTCACACAGTGATAAAATGGCATGAAGTCATTCGTAACGGCTAAGCACTCGTTTCTGTTGTTCATAAGCGGCTTTTTGCGTGTGATCCACAACTTCGCCCAAACCTCGTGCTGGCTACATCATACTGACACAGTTTGAATTGTATGGTTAGTTGGGTAGAGTGGATTTTGGGTGGACGCTGCATACAAGCAGATAGCAATGGTAACGAAAGCAAACATATGTTAAAAACTCAGAACGCTTCAGGTAATATCCGAAGTTAGCAGCAACGAGCATGTCAAGAACACATCCGTGGTGTTACACCTCGAAAATGATGCAAGGGCTAACGAAATAAATCGAAAGCATAGCCTTACCTAAAATGTGATTTACCACAATGTTTCGTGCCCTAGCTTCGGCTACTTGTATGTGGTGGCGCATCCTGATTTATGATGTATCGAATAAACAGATGACAAGTTGACAGCAGACATGGAAGAACAGCAAAAATGATTTTTTATATGTAATGGTCACAAGCAAACAGCATTTCGCAAATTTCTAATAATTGTGTCTACGTCTGAGATATAGTACTTTGTCTGAGCTTACTATGAATGTGTCAACATGAGCAGCTATAGAACGCAAAACTTGATGTCAACTACTTTGCGGTGGAGTCGCGAAATTCACATTCTTCTTATTGTTAGTAGAATTGAATAAGAATATGCTGGTCTGTGTATTGGTGGATTCTGAACCCACCGAGCGGTGTTTTCTCGAATGCAAATTAAAAGAATAAGCATTGGCAAGTGCTAGTTAGCGAAAATCTTTGATTTCGTAATTATTATTGGAATTCAATGAAAAGTCGAGCTAATTCCAACGTAGGAAAACAATAGATTGAATTGTTCGAAAATAGAACAGTTCAAGTACGAATACGTAGGATTTCCGATATAAATGACTGATGAAAGTCACGATTAATATTTATTACCGGTAAAACATCCAAGATAAGAACTTGGTAACTTTCAAGCAGAACGGTCAAAAGTGATGCGAGTCAGAATGCTGGGAACGTGAAAAATTGAAAATGAAGTAATGAGCATGGAAGAAGTCACGGTCAAACAGACGCCGTCACGACAAAGGCACAAAAACGTTACATTATGAAGTTTTTGGACCTGTTTTTATGATACCCAGATAGTGGACAGATTTTGTGGACCATTACATCACTTCTCTCTCAAGCCTTTGGGCTTCAATGTCCAGTCGATTTGCTAGTGACATATTGCCATCACTTTCCGCTACGCAGGAAGCCAACTTTACGTCACACGCGATGAACGATGAAAGACAAGGCGGAGATCTGCTAATCTCCTGAAAATCATAAGAGTTATCTAGGTTTCACTGTCACAATAAGGTGAGTACTCGCAGAACTGGAAAAACTACAAATAAATGACTCTGACCACTTACAGTATGCAACGTTTTCAAATACTGTCGAACTGCTGGAGCATTGTCAATGGATCGCCACCGCAGATCACCAGCACCGCCAGGACTACTCGGCTGAAGACATTTGGATGATAGAGAAATATTATTACCCTAATTTCCGGGGTATAAGGCGCAGTAGCTTTCACCGCGCGCGGACTGATGAGCGATGACGTTCACGATGCGCGGCGCCGCACAAGCAGAACAGCAATCTCGCCCAGCAGTAGCTTTTGCTGCCGTTCTTTGCTGATCTACTCTCAACAGTGATTTATTTTGAAACAGATCTCTACATTCTTTTTTATTCTTCAAGATAAACAAGAATATGACAAAAATAAATAAAATATACTTCAAAATACCAGTAATATCATTGTAAAGAAAGCCCAGTTTTAGTACCAGTAGCATTATTGAAAACGAAGGAAAGCACAAATATAGCACCGGTAACACCCTTTGAAAAAAAAGAATCATTTAAACACCACCAATATTGATGAGAAAAAAGTTCAATGAATCAAAATCAAAAAAAACACAATCTAAGCACCTACGTTATCATTATTGACAAGATTCATTGATGAGAAGCTGTCATTGAGATCATCTATGTCCACATCTGTTAGCAAGGCTTCGTTAAATCCATTCAGGACCGAATCAACGCTGACATCTTGAAAACTGTGGAGCACCCATTCTGCAAGCAACTCTAAACGCGGCGGCTTTCTTTTTCCTCCTCCAGACAATTGCACCTGATTACTGTCTGCCATCCAAACGTCCCAATATTTCCTCAGATTGTCCTTGAACGGCTTGTTGACGGCCACATCAAAGGGTTGCAAATATTTTGTCAATCCTTCTGGTATAACGGCAATTTTGGAAACGCTCTCAATCTCAGCTTTAACTTCATCGCTCAAGTGCGACCTTGCGAATCGAAAATGAGCATTGAGCGAAATCTCACTTTGGGCATGGTAATCCGCTTGAATATCAGCATCGGTTTGAGTTTGTTGCCATCCGCAGTGACACCCAAAACGACCGTCAGATTTTTCCTTTCATGACCCGTCGTTGCGATTGCTACGTCATCTTTGCCAGTAACTTCAATGGTTCGGTTGCCTGCTACGTCGTATGGGACAGGAACTTCGTCAAAATTTCCTAAGTTTGCTTGCTGGATTGACATTCAATGTGTTCTCCATTACATAATTTCTGAAGTCAGCCATTTTGGCTTCGGCATCCGGTGGGAGCGGCTGGCCAACGCTGGTTCGATGTCTGACAGAAAACCCTTTCCTTTTCATGAAGCTATGGCACCAGTGAGCATTACCGGTGAAATCGTCGTATCCAAGCCTCTGTGCCACTTCAATAGCTTTGGTCCTCAATCTAACTGTTGTAACTCTTCTTCCTTGATCACGCTGTTCGATTATCCACACCCTCAACTCTTCTTCCGGTACCGGCCATCTTGGTGGAGCTCCTCTACAGTCTGCCCCAATCCCAACCAGGCCAAAATTGGCATGGCGGGAACCCGTGTCGCGAGGGTATTGCGTCACGTCTACGGCTAGCCAGTCTGCTCTCTCCCCAATTTCTTCGCTCTCTGCGACAGCGCGCGTATGCAGCGCAGACCCCTAGCGTTGCGAGCGCGCAAATTCAGTCAGCGGTTCGGCCTGATCCCGATTGGGGCAGACTGTAAACGCTCTTTTGGTTCTTTCGCAACTCCTGAGTTTCTGTTCATCACTTCGCCATTTTCGTATCATCCTACGATCGACATGGAAATGTAGTGAAGCTTGGGCCACTCCATACTCAGCTGCATAGTCCACTGCTTTCAGCTCAATTTCAGCTGTGTATGACTTCCTCCCACCTGTAGAAACGATATTAAAATATACATTCTGAAAAGAGTAAAAAAAGTACCTGAAGACATGAATCGTGGGCAGTGAAGAACAATGACAACTCTTGAGCTTGCTAGATTTGGAAAGCAATCATTTAGAAAGTGTTTTCGCGCCATTGTTCGCTGCGGCGGGTGCGCCTTATACAAGGTGCGCCTTATACCCCGGAAATTAGGGTATTTCTAGCCGGATAGCACAATGCTGTAGATTGGTCTCCATATTGGGTCAATTTTTTGATCATTTACTTGGAATCAAACATCCCTTCGTAAAAAAATTTCGAAGCTGGAATTTTGCAAAATCCTACGCATATATACAGCGGAAGCACAAGTTAAAGATGGCAAAAATATCAATTCCAAGAAATTCTGCATTTTCATCGTGAATGTGAAGAAATATAGTAGAAATTTGGACCAATCTACTTGTATCCTTTATCCTTTTATCCTATCTATCTACTCTATCCTATCTAGTTATCTATCCTTTTGATATTTACAGGAATAGTTCGATAGAATTAACTTTCGTGTCAGAAACTGTCACAACATTTATCACAATCAGAATTTTTTGCTGTTTAAGAACCTCGAAAGTTGCACTGAGTCGTGCCTTATAGTGCGTAGAAAAAAGCTTTTTTCACAGCCTACCATTCTCATTCTTTCCAGCTCTTTTGCCAACTTTGTCACTTTACAGCTCGGGCGTTCAACTCGGTGATCAAAAATTTGCCTCAGTGTCCAATCCTCCTGTTGTGCTAGTTCATGCTCATCAAGGCAGCTGAAAATTCTTTTGATGATGTGAGTACTCATTAGCTCAGGTCAGTGGCGTACCCAGGATTTCCGCTCGGGGGGGGGGGGGGCGCGACAAAAAAATTTTTCAAATAAAGGTGCGTGGCGTTAGCCACGCACTCCAAAAAAATTTTAGGGGTGCTTTTCAAAATTTTTGCGGGTCTCCAACCCCTAAAATTTGAAAAAAGGGGGCGTGGCGTCAGCCACGCCCCCGAAAAAATTTTTTTACAAGGCTAATTTGAATTTTTAAAAAATTTTTAAAAATTATTCTAATTATTTACAACTATAAACAAGTCATTTGCACATTTTTATAACCCTTATAAGTAACTTTCAAAAATTTAGTGACCCATTCTCGGGGGGTGCGCCCCCCCCTCGGTACGCCACTGGCTCAGGTATACCTCTCAGTAACCGAGATGGGCACTCGTCCATGACCCGCAGTTAATATTTCGATTAGTTCTTGCTTTCTGGCTTCATTGGTAAGATCGAACTGCATAACCTCTACGCCAGGGCCTCGAAGACTAATTGAGGCGACGTCGTCCAGCGGAGGTAGGACCATCGGAGCTAAGCCATAGTAGTATGGTATTGAAGGAGACGTATTCTGAATAGCCGGAGATTCAAAATAAGTATACTAGCACCACTTGATTCTAATTCTGGAGATTGGCAGACAGTTTTATAATTGCTCAAATCATTGACCTTGAAATGTATTTCGATATCGCATTGGATTGGTTTATTTCTCCGTCTACACATGGGTACAATCAAACGAGGTTCGACGGCATGTGTCCATAGGAAGCGCAACGGTTGGTGGTATAGCCTAGGTACACAGATCCTCTCTTAAAGGCAGTGTCCAGGCAAATCTGGACCCTTTGGTTTTTTGCGTGGTAACTAATGGGGAGCCACTGACTAAACCACTGCCCGGGATTCACTCATACCAAAGAAATCGGCGTCCGAATCGGTCGTCCCCGCGCCGTGACCGTAACACTTCAACAGTCTAAACGCACATCACGGTCCCGGCGCGAAACCATGAGGACAGGGTGTAGAGCGGAAACTCGTTGGGAGGGTACGAAATAACACGGAAAATGAAGATATCTCAAATGTAATCAACGAAAACACCATGAACAACGCGGAAAAGGCAGCCGAGAGAAGCCGCCGCAATAAACATGGAAAACAAGGGCAATTCACGAAAAGCAGAAGAATTAGGAAATTTGCAGTATTTGTGCAACGAGTTTGCGCGCTACATCCTGTCCTCATGGTTTCGCGCCGGGACCGTGATGTGCGTTTAGGCTGTTGAAGTGGTACGGTCACGGCGCGGGGGCGACGGGCTCGGAGGCCGATTTCTCTGCCGTGAGTGAGTCCCGTGCGCTGCAATTCGGGCAGTGGTTTAGTCAGTGGTCCCCCATCAGTTTCCATGCAAAAAACCAAACGGTCCAGATTTGCCTGGACACTGCCTTTAAGTACATCGAAAACGCCGAAATACCTGTTGTCTGCGACATTATGGGCGACAATCGGGTACATCGACATCACAAGAAGAGCTATAGAAAGGTTGTCGCGTTTGAAGCCATACCTGAAAACAGCTTATGTCAAAGAGGGCATTTATTGCACACACCTGTTATATCTTGCTCGCATAAGTGCAGAATAAATCATGACAAAATCCACACAAACGCAAGCGGGAAGTAAATTTCTTGGATTTTTTTAGTGCACTACATTTCGCAAAAGCTGAACGGAGCTATGGTTCAATCTCGCGAACTTTCCCAGACACGGATGAAGCAGGCTCGAGTTTTCAAGATATTTTTTGAGTAATTATCTATTACGGAGATAACAGTTCAAATTGCTTCTTTATGACCAGATCAGCAAATAAAATGCACGTCGAATGGACCCACAAGATTACTTACACACAATCCGAAATCTAACCTTACGTCTGGAACGACGGAAGGGATATTTTTTGAGAAAATGACAATTTACCTTCCATCCCCCAGAAACAGCATGGCCATTGCTCTATGTAGGGACATCTCTTCATGGTACTTCCATAGATAATGAGACCAGTAGGAGAGCTCATAATCATGACAGCGGCGATATCGAGCAAATCTGATGGTTTCTACCTTCCCACGTCCAACATCCAACTGTTAAAAAACCAAATGTTTTATATAAGAACCACAGACTCTATAGCAAACTCACGATTCCCATGCTAGTCAGCATCATATCCGCGCAGAGATTCACTACACTTCGACTTGCAGCTCTAATCAGATGTCTGGCTGGCCAGTCAATGCTCTCAATATTGAAGTCATGCATCAGGTACTGCATTCGTTCCTCCTATAATTTATTTGACGTTTTAAAATAGGTAGACCATTACTCTCCAATCCTGATTTACTCATATTGAGAAGTGTAATTTGCCTAGCCCTTTGTTTGAAACTATCTATGAAGCAGTGGTAGTCCAAAAGATTTTGTTCGGGTATGAAAAGGAGGGCGGGGAGGGGAGGGAGGGGAAGAGACGAAAATTTATCTTCAATAAAGGGACGTGGCGTAGCCATGCTTTGCGAAAAATATTCTTGTCCGGTTTCCCAAATTTTTACAAGCCGGCAAGCCTATTTCCAAAAACAAAAACAATTTACAAAGCCAGTATACATTAAAAACATTTTTACACTTATTCTAACTATCCAAGGGTAAAAACAGGTAAATTGCGCAAATTTACAACCCATGCAGGATATTTTTTTGAATCCTTCTCGTTACGCCTTCCCCCCCCCCTCCCTCCAATACTACGAAGATAGGATAGAAAAGAACCCACCAATATGGACGATACCTTTTTATAGGTATCATCAACTATTCCACTATATTTCAAAGACATTGCAAAGCACGCTCCGCTCATCGCATACAAGTATACCTAAAAATATTCGAAAATTCCAGTATTTATACCGCTATCATTTACCTCCGCCACAGTCTCCTTATCAACCACTTCGTCCCAGTACGCCTGTTCCTTTTCCGATATCTCAGCCTCAGCAGTTGATGGGAACTTGAGCACACTTTTAGCATAGTCATGAATTACGCTGGGAATCTGCAGAAAAGGTAAATTCGTTCTAAGAGCTAAAAGTGACAAAATTACCTGTTTGTCTATCCATTCAGCTGTCGGTTGAATTTCATCCCAAAGTACAAGACTGCGCGCTAGAACCCTAACAAAAATCTGAAACAAAAATTTTCGAATTGTCGACAAGAGCTCAAAATTTGCAAAATTAGAATGCAGAGAACTTTGAGACACTGCCATCTGTTTTTTTTTCTTTTAGAAGTTTAGCAATTACCTACCAAGTCAGGCCTAATTTCTTCTAGCAATGAGATTGTTGCTGGTAATTCCAATTCTCTAGCGATTGCTGCATTTCCAGTCCTCATGTACATCAAACCCAAAGCGATTGTGGCCGGATGAGCCGTCATGTGGATATTGACATTTGGTCCCTCCTATATAGCATTTGCTACGAAGGCCAAAACGGTACCTTAAGTGCTCTAATACTCACCCGAACATGATTCGATCGAGCCTCCTGCGGTGGTGTTGTAGATGCCGCTTGAGCTTCTGGACATGTCATCATCTGGGGATGAATGAAAACACATTGGTTCTAAAATGAGACTCAAAATAATATTCGATACTTTGCTAAAAATCAATCAAAAAATTACCCTGGGTCCTCCGAGCATAAGAGCAAGAAGTCGATCAGGAATCGATGGAAGTGGTTGCTTGAAAGGAGGTCTGGCAGCTTCTATCTCATCACCTGAAAGAGAAATGGGCTTTAGCAAGAGATCAAGGGTTTTAAGAGAGAAAAGCTCGAAATTGCAAAACAATTATCTTATATATAAAGCTGAATGTCTGTTTGTATGTATGTCTGTCTGTCTGTATGTCTGTCTGTCTGTATGTCTGTCTGTCTGTGTGTACGTATGTTCCGAATAGAAAATTCCATTTCTGAACCGATCCGGACCAAACTTGGCACACATACACTACGGGCCCCGGCGGGTGTCATAGGCTACTTTTCGTCATCGATCGATATCGATTTTATCGATTTTTATCGATTTTTTTGCTGAGTTCACCTACGGGGCTGGGAGTTGGCACAGGGGGGTAATCGAGCATGGGGATTCCGAATACAATATTGGTTTTCAGGATTATCGATTACTTTTATCGATTTTATCGATTTTTTTGCAAAGTTTGAGCTAGGGGGCTGGGAGTTGGCACAGGGGGGTAATCGAGCATGCTGATCATCCCCAAGGGGGGTGATCAGCATGCTCGAACACCCCTGTGCCAAATTCCAGCCCCCTAGCTCAAATTTTCAAAAAATCGATAAAATCGATAAAAGTAATGGACGATCTTGAAAACTAATATTGTATTCGTAATCTGCATGCTCGATTACCCTCTGTGCAAACTCCCAGCCCCGCAGGTCAAACTTTGCAAAAAGATCGATAAAATCGATAAAAGTAATGGACGATCCTGAAAACTAATATTGTATTCGGAATCCCCATGCTCACTTCCCCCCTGTGCCAACTCCTAGCCCTGTAGGTGAACTCTGCCAAAAAATCGATAAAATCAATAAAAGCAATCGATAATTCTGAAAACTAATATTGTATTCGGAATCCCCATGCTCACTTCCCCCCTGTGCCAACTCCTAGCCCTGAAGGTGAACTCTGCCAAAAAATCGATAAAAATCGGTAAAATCGACATCGATCGATAACGAAAAGTGGACTGTGACACCCGCCGGGGCCCGAAGTGTATGTGTGCCAAGTTTGGTCCGGATACGGCGGAGCCGGGTAAGCCAGCTAGTATGAGATAATACAGGGCACTGATAATTTCATACCTACCTAATCCAAGACATATAAGTCCGATGGCAAAGCCTGCGCTCAGCTTATAGGCGGACAACTCAGGCGAAGGTTCTTCATCAGCTCGAAGAGATTTGCCTATCTGAAAATATACCCAACTAATATTCGAAGTTAAACAATGCCAGTAAAGGTCATGCTTCTCGATCAAAACAAACTCCCATACTGTGCCCTTTGAATAAATGCCAATCTAAATCTTGCTGGCGTCAGAAAATGCAGATAATGCCAACTTCATTCAAATTTTCTATTTCAATTCTTCCGCATTTCCTCGCAGTGGAAGGCGATCCCAATGCACTGCGAAGCAAGACATTAGCTTCTGCGACTGTACAATTACATGCCGTTCCACGCAGATGCTAGTCGACGACTATCAGATGTTTGTTCTCGCTCTAGTCTTGATATGAGAACGCATGACTTTTACGCAGTGAGGCGCTGTAAAGTTTTTTAAGCTCTTGTACTGATCCTTCCTCCATTCGACGTTACCAGAAGTTCAAACTTTCAACTGAAGAACAAGGCGAGTATACCAAGTTGCACTAGCAAATTGGTAAGAAGTTTATCGAAAGCACCTTGTTATTCTTCAAACTCCAATTTCTAACCGGTTTCCCCTATCTGCAGAGCAGCCCTCCGAAAAATTTTATGAGCGTTTGTAAAGTTATCGATATTGGAATTGATTTTACAGAACAAAAGTCAGAAATTGTGCAACTAAGATTATATTGAGATGTTGACCACTACGATGAAATCAGTGCACCCACCAGACCTCAAATAATCTATTTCTAAATCGCTTTTCATCAAGTGTATACTTACTAAGTACTTGAAAAATTAGTAGCACAAGAGGTGTTAACTTTTTTTTAGAATAACGTTGGACAGATCTGTAAAACAGGTTTGAAATTAACTTTTTGGGATACGCTCTTCGCAAGTTTTCAGTGCCACTTGGTACGCTTCCTTTGTTAGAACAACTAACAAAGCTTCTTAGCGAGTAATATTGTAGCACTCACTTCCTAAAACTACCCTTTTTCACAATGGAAAATCGTATAGGGCTCTCCCCCCCCCCCCCTCCTCCACCTTCAAAATCCTTAGGAGCTGATAATTTGAACACTAAAGACAACAATCAATGCTTTGATTGCCCGGAAACTTCACTTCCTTTGTTTGAATACTGGTTTCTAAACAGCTACCGTCCCGGAATACACCGGAAAGGTTGTTCCTTTCCATTTCTTGACGTCAACGCAATTAAAAAAACGAACGCACTGTGAGAATGCGAACCCTCATTGGTTATGCATATTCGTCTCTCTTGGAAACGACATAAGGAAGCAATGGCGTAAGCGGTTCCCTGCATCGTCGATCACATAAAGACGGTGTTTCAGAAATTAAAAATCAAAACCAAAAGACAGAAAAACTTAGCTACCAAATCATCAGCTGGAATTTTTCGTATCATTACGGTCGCTATCCAAACGTGCCATTGCAACTCACAACTCAATTTTTCAGCAATACAATTTCGAAAGTAGCACTTTCTCATCACTTCCAGATAGCTGCAGTGAAAAAGTAAACTAATATCTAACTTAGCGTACCTCATTGAGTAGCTTGTTCACAACATTCGTGTGACCCGTTTGAGCGAAGAGAATGCCAAGACCAGTGACGGCACTTGTTTGAATCAGCGGATCAATCTTTAGATTCAGCATCGTCGGACCCATAAGGAATGGAAGATGAGTGGTCAGCATTTTGTGGACCTAAAAAGATCACTTGACGTAAAATAAACAAGGTTTATGAGATTTTCAGGTTGAATTCAGGCGGTATTTTGATACAAGGCACTGAAGACAAACACATTATTTTATTTTGATGTTGCTGTTGTTGTTGTTACGTTTTTCATTTTTTTCTGAATTTTTGCTCTTGTTGAAACATCTAATATGTTCGTTTCATAAATGTTAGGGGTTTTTCTTATACACCTGAGCGCTTCTAAATGAGTAAACAAAATATTTTATAAAATACATATTATATGGTAAGAAATATCTGATAGTATCAACGACTTTTTACAGAATTTTTGATGCGAGTCTTACACTCTCAACTGTTACAAAAAGCTTTTTCTAATCACTATTTCAATATGCCAAGTTGTTTCATAATACTGATTCAATGCACTCTTCGACGGTTTTTTCAGGAATTTTGAAGAGTACGGTATTCCGTTGAATTAAAGTTTTTTTGTAATTAGATGATTTAGCTCCAAATTTGTGCTTAAGTGGTACGTTGAGCAAATCACCTTCTCATTTCATAATGATATCTCGATGCCGGAAAAGTGGACGTCATACTACTGTAATTTGCACTCAGAGTGCTTTTCATGTATCTATTAGCCCCCAAAGATTGATCGCGACCAGCAATGCGGTAATGCAACCCACTTGAACTTTTTGAAGTACTCTGCTGAACATATAAAAATCAATGCAAACAACAAATTATCATTATAGTTCCGGTTTCCTTTTTCGGATTCATCAGTTATATTTTCCTTTTTGTTCATTTCCTTTGTCATTAACTACTTACTTCCAAAACTCCACATATACTGGACTTTGCGCTTTCGACAGGTCATCGAACCTTTGCTCTAATCTTCCAATATCCCCTCCCCCTTTTCACATTTCAAAAGTTTATGTTTTTTATGTTTGTTCAAAGCTCAAATGTTTTGTGCTTCTGGAGAATGCTAGTTATTGCTAACGTCATTTCATCGTCACTTCACCCCTAATTGTGCGTGAAAAAAATGAGGATCGGAAGCAGAGCCTCAAACGTTCCGGAATTCATTATAGCCCCCTGCCTAATAACAGCTTTGATAATTTTTGCCACATATGAGCTGCCTTTCGCGTTTTTATAGCTGACGTCAGCTATCAAGCCAAATTGACAGCGAAGAACAGCTGCTGCTAAGCAAAGATGAGTTGCCTTTGATAAACACATATCATTCCACAAACCAACATGAAAAAAAACTGGATTTGCAGACAATTGACCTGTAACGCTAACAGGGTGTCCCAAAAAGATGTGCACACTATTTGATTTTTAATAACTCTCTTGATTTCACGTCCTTGGCCGAGCTTAAGGCACCATTCTTTAGAGAGAGGTTCAACTTAGATTCACAGTATGGAGCGACTTATCAACCGCTCTTCATTACTGTAGGATTACGGTAGGAATTTCGAGAAGGATTTTGAACCATTGAAAGCGATATTTTGCCTCAGAAAAAAGCCAGACAAGCCGGAACTTTTGAACTGGGTTAGTCAAAGTCGCTGATTCTAAATATGAAAATTGCACGTCAGTACACTGTTTAATTCATGAGGTATTTCAGATTTATGGTAACAACTGTTTTTCCAATGTTCATCGGAAATGTTAATACGCCATCAAGAAAGCTTGAAAAACTGGTGGAAAGTTATGTAGTGAAATCAGCACGTCTGAAAACCTTGCTACACAAATTTTTAGATTTTTTTGAAATTATTTTATCAAATGGTTTACTCCACAATGACACTGTATGCCAAAAGTTCATACCGTGATCCTACAGTAATGAAGAGCGATTGGTGATGATCCATACTGTAAATCTAAGTTTATCCTCGCTCTACAGAATGGTACCTCAAGCTCGGCAAAAGACATGAAAGCAAGAGAGTTATTAACGATCAAGCAGTGTGCACATCTTTTTGGGACACTGTATACTTAAATCCCTACATTATCAAATTTCTTAAAAATACTCAGTCCAGAATTTGCAAAGTCTGAATGGAATTCCCACTAAACTAGCAAGAAGAACGAGGTAAAAAAGTGGTAAACCCCGCCCCTATTGACCCCAACCTCCTCCCTCCTGCACATAAACATATGCGAAACTACAACTAAAAATTTCGCTTTGTACATTACAACTTGAGGAATAACAATTGTTGCCGGAAAAATCCGAAAACTTTCTTAACAACCTGACAGATAAACTTCAGTAACCAGATCACAGTTCTATAATGTCATTGTCTGCTAAAGGATAGATTCCTCTTTAGACCAAGACATTATTAGCTAATTCAGCTTTCAAATTTTTAAAAGTTGTTGACAAGCACGCAAACGTATCTCAAAACCCCATCGAACGTTCAGAGTTTGTTATCTTTCGTAGCTTCACAACATTTTTTGCCTTTCATGTAACATAAGCAGCACATTTGAAAAAAAACTAGCCTACAAAGGGGATTACTCCCAGCTAGCTTTCACTGATCTTTTATGATAGATCAGAAACTTATATAATTGCTCATTTGAAATCCCTCATACTAAAATCCAGCAGTTTGTTACTTCTTTCTCCAAAGTGAACGCTCAATGTAAGCATGATATGTAGATTGTAGCCATGGGAATATGACATTATTTTGTTCTTCTTTTTGTCAATATGTCTTTTGAACCTACGAATAAATCATGGTATAGTTTCTTAATATCACGGAAAGGTAAAAAAAGATACTCAACTAGAGAATTGCCCATTCATCATATCATATAAATTGACGTCATCACCAAATGCGGTAAACCAGACCTCATAATTGAGTAGCAAATGCTTGAAACTCATCGATACAAGTGAATTCGTAAAAAATTGCTTTCTTTCAGCTAAATTTCCAAAACAGCGACATTTTCCTAGACTGCTTGCATGTTTCACTTTTTTCCATAACATTTTTCTGATGTTTGCCCACATGTTACTTTTGTCCCCAACAATTATTTTTTTTGCGTTCAAAATTGCACAATTCCACGAAATGATGTCAAGCGTCGTGACTACAATGTTTATTTCAGCACGATTAAATCCCTCGTGGGTCTTTCTGTAGCTCACGAGTGGGTGGATGACCACATCCATTAGGCATTGTTTTTTTTTCTGGCAAGAAGTCTTTATATACCAGGTTTTTTTTTGGAAATAACTATAAAGCCGTAGGCTGCGACTAATGGACTGATTAAAGTTACTTTTCATGAATAATGCTCGATGCCAAAAATACAGTGATACACACAATTAAGACCGCAATTTGCTTCAGACTCTTTCCAAACCAGTTCCATGTGGAACTGTGATTGTGAAACAGCTTACCGAAAAAAAGTATGAGCGCTCAAAATCCAACTTTGTCAAGCCTCATGTGGCACAAAATTATCGAAAATCCGTACAAGAATACCTGTACGGTTTCCATTAACTCATTCCTTTCCTTGTAGTCAATGTGATCGACCAATCGCGACCAACTGACCAACCAATCACCCTTTCAGGCGTTTTTCAGTTTTCTCACTGACATTATGCAGCTTAGGACTTGACAAACTGAACTTTTCAACGCTCATAACTTTTTTCATAGAGTTGTTCCACAAAAAAAACAGATTTTAATTCGGGGTTAAAAGACGCTTTTGGTGGTTCAACTGAAGGCAATGCTTGCTGTTCTGCTGTAGACTTGGCGGAACTTCCCCCTCGCAAGATCTTATGGTCTGATATAACAATGAGATTTTACAGAAAGTGCAAATTTCCTTTGTACCGTTAAAATTTTCAGCCCGCAAAAAAACCCCTCCATCATTACCTGTTCAGAGCTGTGAACGAAAGCTTTTCACTTATCCTTTTTCATAAATAAATAAAATGTACTTAAAAAGTGTTCAAGAGGTCTCTAGAACAAGTTCGGTTTGTTTTATGACATCAGTCTGTAATCCTAAATGATCAGAAAGTGCGATCGGTCGCGCTTGTAACCAGTCGCAAAGTGGTCGTTCTTTGTTGGCTTCGCGAACGTGCTCTCGCCAGACAAACTGCATCGTTCATCATTTCTGCATATTATGACCTCGGGGATATGTTCCGTAAGTAGTACTTTACTACATGGATTGGAGAACTACGGAGGTGAAAAGTATAGGAGAGAAGAGTAAAAATTTACTCTTGATATTTGCAGGCATCCATTCAAATCCAAAGATGACGAGATTTTGATGCAGTACAGTAAGGCCCTTAAACTAAAAAACTGCGCAAATCTCACTGTAAAGTATGCATTTCGAAGCGAGATGAATGCTCCAGAATGTTAATCTTGCTGAGGTCGCCACGCCCATCAGCGCAGGTTTTCTATACATAATGTGCCCGAAACTGGAATACGGAATACCTAAATGTTTATATAATGAAAGAAGCTCTCGACATTTCTAGGTACTATTGTGCTTAGTTGCTCATTATCTTCAAACCCACAATGCCGGGCGTGGCGACCCCAGTAGCATCTACCTTCAGGAGCGATTTTTTCGCTTAGGAATACGCCTTTTGCGGCGGAGCTTGGGCATTTACTGATGGGTATTGTACTACATCAAACTCCCACCAAACTGATTCGGTGGGGAGGGGGGGGGGGTGGTTGGAGGACTATATGTGGGGTGGTCCTAGGCGGACATCTGCGACAAAGCACGTAGCTCCACACATTAGAGACGTACTAATTTGTATCAGCTGTCCACGGAGCGGAACCTATCGGCAACATATAGTCCCTGCCCCGATTTGGGTATAAAGTTCCTCTGAATGGTAATTCGAGACTTTTACTGAAAGATGATCTAGCTTCGGAAAGTGATCCATCAAAATCGCACATTCTTCCAGACTTCTATGACTGGTTCCTTCAATTCGAAGCAAGTTTTCATGACACGTCCATGCTGCGCGTATTTTGCATCAAAAACGCTCCCAAGAGTGATTATCAAAAGAGCATGCATGATAATAAAAGCGATATGGTATTTTAAATTTTATTGCTAGCTGTGAAATGTGCTAAAATAAGGTAGAAAACTGCTTGAATCATCAACATCACTTCATCGTCTTGCATTATCTCTTTTTTCGCATAAAAACACGATCGCCTTGAATTCCCAAAGCTTCCTATACTTTGGAACGTCATTGAAGAGAGAAACAATTCTACTCTGAATTCCCCCAGCAAACTACAAACTTGAAATTTCCCTGAAAAATCTAAAAATCAACAATTGGTTCCTTCATATTATAAACCAAAACACTTCTTGTCGTCGAAGGCAAGAGATTAATTCCGAGAACTCTGTATTGAAAGCGAGTGACATTAAAGGTGTGTGACTTATAAAAAAAGTGCTAATTACGAAAACAAGATTAAATAGATTACTTGCCGGACGAAGATGCCAAATAGCAATCCCCACTGAAAGGCACCTTTCACTTTTTTTCGATTCAATTCTTACGACATTCATCTACTGGGATGATAGTAGGTCAATTTGTAAATGGTTATAACTGATCTAGTTTCTAACAAGGGAAGTTCGCTTAGTCGAAGTGGCGATTCAGAAGGTGATCTATACCAATGGATAGAGCTTAAAACGCTGATCTCAGATATACCTTCTATATCTGCGATGCATTGTTCTTAAAAAGGTTATGAGCTTTTCTAAACAAACTTTCGTGCCTTTTGAGTCGCAAAAATATGGTAATTTCTAAACGAAAGTGTGCAAGCTTAAGCAAACTACTTAGAAACCACTTTAGGTCTAATTTGTGTTCATCCGAACGTTCTCGACTGTTTTCCGAACATGTTGTTTATCCACAAGTCGTCATTTCATTTCTGGATCACACTTCTTTTATTTATTCAAAAAAGCCCATAACTCCATCTAAAAAACACGTCGCAGGTATGAGGACACCGTTTTACGTTCTATCTATTGGTATACATCACCATCCAAATCGCCACTTCAACCCCGCGAACTTCCCTTGTAAGTTATGATTTCTCATGTTGGGAACTACTAGCTATTGATGTTATCGACACCTACACAGAAGAACCTTGCCCATAATTCCCGCAAAACTGTATCACCTTTCCGCGGCATCTCTGGACAATACTTGATGGCTACGTCTTTTTTAACCTCTTCCAAGTATTGTTCTAAGATTCAAAGGCATTGTCCAGGCAAAAAATAGAACCCTCGATCAGTACCTAGTTTACAAGAAGGCCCTAGGAAATGTGGCATATGAAGAAAAAAAATGGACTTGGAAACCGCGAAAAAGTCAAGCCACGCCCCTAATATCAAGCTTCGCCCTTCCAAGTACTAAAAATCGTCTGCGCCTTAATGGCTCCCAAAAACCTGGTACTTTTTGGGGGGGGGGAGGGTCGCACACTTTGCACTAACAATACGAATCTGCTCATAGTGTATGTTCAAATAACAGCTCGTTATCGTATTATTCTTTCACAAAACAATAATCCCCAGCCACAAAATCCCTAAATAAGTATATGTAGCGACTGCAGCATTTTGAGGAAAGCGAGCTATAGTCTCAAAAAAAAAACAGCCTCATCATTCTCATGATTTCATGGAATGAGGGCCCAGTTCGATCACTTTTTCTTCGCTTATAATCATCAGCGGTTGGTTTCCTCGCTATGGTTAATGTTTTCCCTAATTCTTTGTATCCTTTGCCACACATTCAGATTCTTTTTCTGTTATTGATATAAAGCTTATGCATTTCATTACAGCTCAATCGATGCTGATAATTGCATTAATTGCATTTCTGCAAAAATGTGGGGCGCATTTGACTAAAATAGGTAACAGTCATGGTTTAGAGAATCGCTCTGTTATATGAATAACCTATAGTCTTTCCATCCATTAGGATGGAAATTTCCAGCAAATGTGGTCTTCAATAACGCTTAATGCAAACACATCAGTGAACTTAAAAATGAAAACCCCTAATTGGTTATTTTAACAATTTCACCGCAAAATATTACGTAAAGTTCAAAAACCCAATAAAAATCCAAAACTTCCGCAGGTCACTTCAAAAAATCTTACTTTTTCTGCTACTGATGTTTTCCCTAATCTTATTCCGCAGTTCTAAGCAAGACGAAGGCTTTACACACCAACTACTACAGAAGAATTTTTTACATATATCGATCGTAGTTATCTTCCGGAAGCCGAACTCAAAAATGCAGAATTTGGATCAAAGAATAAAAAAGCTTCATCTTTTTGGCTCAGTTTGAGAAGCTTGTATACAAGTCATTGTGAAGAGCGTTACTCTCACAATCAGTATCTCCTCTTTCTCTTCCCCTCCAAAGAAATTGTGGAGGCTGGTTGTGGAGGTTGGAAAATTTCGTAATCATTCGAAATACGGCAACAGTAAAAAAATTCGTGGATTCAAAGCACACAGTTCCGCCCCAATAAAATCATCTCAGTTTTTCTGCTGGCCGTTTCAAAACTAACTTTAATCCATTGATTCAAATATTTAAAAATATAAACCATTCGCCGTTTTACGAATATAATCACAAACGGAATAAAGGCAGAGGCTGATATAAGAGACTGGAATAAAAGGCAAGCAAAAATTCAATCTCGCGGTGTGGTTTCCAAAAATTCTCGCCCTATCTCACTTTGTACCCCACTGTTGAACTCTTTTACGAATCATTACCCCCCTCTATGAATGGCAATTATGACACCATATCTATTCTGAGATTTGCTGATAATAAATAGGTTTTTTATGTGCATCCCTATAAAACAGAAGAAAGATGCAGATGGGACTTTTTCTGACTTTGCAGTTACGTATTGACGCAAATCGTGCTTGATGTTTTTCCTTCCGAGGACATGCACTTTGTGGCTAGTCTACTATGAATAACATTCGGAGTGTTAAACACCACAGATTATTATTAACGACAGACTTTACACATCAAAAATCGTTAAATGAATCATAACCTTGCTATTCGACAACATACTACACTACAAAAACAAAAAATTTGCCCGTTCTACAGTCTTTGAAATGGAATTTTTGCCTTTTTATAATTGCTAAAATCTCCTATAAGTCATATCAAGGCATTTTCCACAAAAGCTGACTTTTGCAAAAGAAACAATGATAAAAAAGGGATTCTTTTTTTTTCAGCCTTCCTTAATTGACCTACTCAAAGCCATTACCGTAATGTTGAATAGCCTTTACGAATGAATACATGCAGATGCTAATTGTAAGACCGAAGTCCCAGTGCTCAAAAATCAAACTCCAGAACTGCCCGATCCATATAGGCTAATTGCTGCACAAGATTTCCTAGCAGAATTTACGCTCTGGGAAATGAGTAATAACGCCGACTAGCATTCACGTCATTGATGGCTATATATCATTCCTATAAAGATAAATGATATTTGAATTGCGGATAATAAGAAGTACTCAATTCACGTAAGTTCCACTTTTGGTAACATATATGAGGTAGTTATTTTACGTCAAAAACGCATTCATCCTTTTTTTTACGAAAAATTACAGGAAGGCATCTCATTCCTTTTCTTGCGTCAACTATGAATACGCGCGCTTTGAATATTTATCACGATAGCTCACTTCCAAAAAAACCTTGCCGTGTCTAATGGGCAGATATCATGAAGCTAAATCACTTCAATTTTTGCGAAAGGGGAAGGGGCATGGCGAAGAGGGGGAGGGGGAACGAAACTGGCAAACGAAGAGGAGTTTTTTGTTGTTTTTTTTTGCAAGCAAAAATTTAGAATGGAAAGAATTATTACAAGGCTTAAAATCTTGTAGCTAAGGCCCGTATGCACGTACATCCCCGCTGGGGAGGGGAGGGGAGCTGGTTCCCCAGGGGAACGATCCCCTCCGCCGAACCCCGCCATGACAGAGGGGAGGGGAGCGATCCCCTCCCCTGCACCTAAGCGGGGATGGTGTGAATGGTTTCAGAGGTATTGATCGAGCGAACCTCAGCGGAGGGGATCCCTTCCCCTCCCCCACTCGAACCCCGTATGCGCGAATTTAATTCAATAACGCGGGTGAGGGGATCGACATCCCCTACAACGGAGTAAGGGTTCGATGGTGTAGGTCAAGCCAGAGAAGCGAGTATTCTGATTTCAATCAATTATTACAAAGCATTTCGTTCAAATTGATGGAAGATTTTCTCGGAGAGCCGGGTTCCTCTCTCAGCGACCTGTAGCTTGCAGTTTTAACTCTCTCTTCCATATTCGCTTCTTGTAAAGAAATCCGGACATATATCTGCCAGTTTCGAATATCTGTAGAAGGCTGTGACCATTCACGAGAGTTGCGCATTTTTTATTTGACATGATATTTTTATCCTTTAGGGCTGGTACAACATATTGTAACTATCACATTAAATGATAAATTGTTCTTATCTTGTTATCCTAACGTAGAACTGCTTTGAATAAAATGAAAATTAGCAGACTCGCGTGTTTCTGAGTAAAGATCATCGGGGGAATGATCCCCTCCCCATCGCTCCCCTCGTGCATAGCAGGGATGGCCGCTGGGGATCATTCCCCTGGGGTAAAAGACGATATGCAGCTGATAGCTACAGCGTTTATGGAGAGCTGGCATGATTTGCAGCTTCAATTATGTGTAGAAATGCTGGTTTGAATGTCCGCGGCACCCCCCCCCCTTTTTTTTCGGCAGCATAACGTCTTCTACCCATTCACTGCATATACATACATTTTGACTTCTTTTTGACTTCTATCATTGAACACCTTTAAGCTGAAATGGGCAGCATTGACGAAAATGAGCAGCATCCATGAAAACAGCTGGAATATAATGGATGTAGGAAATATTTCTTTAGTGTGCCGATCGCAATCACGGCAAACGGCATCCCGCAACCACTAAATATCGCCGAGACACATTGAAGGCGAATAGCTATCAAAAGATAAGAAAAAAGGAATAATTACTGCAAAAAAGCGGAAGCGAAATTAATTCCCCGCTCGATCTCCCCTTCTGCATAAGGGGGCTCCCCTCCCCTACTCCCAAGGGATCCCCTCTCAGGTATTGCCTTTCTGCATACGGGGATTCGCGTGGGGAAGGGAGGGGAACCCCAGCGGGGATCATTGCAATGGTTAAACTCACATCCCCTCCCCGCGGGGATGTACGTGCATACGGGCCTAAAAAGCGCACATTAATATTGATAAGGATATTTAGAACCCTAAAGATCCTCCTACTAACAGAAACTAAACTAATAAATCCACCAAATTTCAATTTCGATTCGACCTTTGAAAAGCATTTACTTAATCAAAATGACTTTCCAAAAGGCTCAATCAATTCGTGTGTCATTGTAAGCTTCGCCATAAGTACATTTTGGAATTCTATCCGTTTTGAATAATCTGTGCAAGACACAATATTCTGCTTTTGGGCGTAAGCGAAGTGTGGTCACCAGAACTGGTTAGATTAGGATCAGGAGTTATAATATAGTATTGACAACTATCACAGACCACCATGCTTTATAGTTTACATAAAAAATTGGAACTTTTACAACAAAAAGATTAAATTTCGGATCGAGTTTTCGGTAGTGAGGCACCTCAATTCAATCGGCTGATTTTTGATACTGTTTGGTATTGTACTCAAAGACACCGTCCACCCAAATCAAAGATGGTGAGATTTCGAGGCTGTATAACAGCAGAGTTCCTAACTAGCTGTAAGTAACTGCCCGAGTCCCGCTGCAGAAGATGAATTCCGAAGCAAGAAAATCGCTCCAGAAGATACAAGCGGTCCAGGAATCTCCGCCCATTAATGAGGGTGTTCAAAGTTGATGAGTGCAAGAGTAATTTTTAGCGTACATAGTAACTACAAAAACCTGATAATCATTATCAAGAGAAAATTCATGATAATTTTAGATACATTGACGCAATTTTGAGCTTTTGAATTCGGAAGACCCACGTTGATGGGCGGAGGTTCCTACGTCGCTTGTACCTCCTAACGCGATTATCTCGCTTCGGAATTTATCTCTTGCAGCGGAACTTGAGCGATTACTTAGTTAGAGGACCTGCTATTACACTGCATTAAAATCTCACTCGCCTCAATTTGGAGTACGGTCCCTTCATATGTGTACTCACACCATGCGCGCTACTTGACGACTTGTAAGATAGAAACTGCTTACTCCTATAATTTCTCTTTCTTTCTTTGTATCTTTTGATTTGATTGAGTATGTATTTGTTGGTAGTACACAATTCTACAGTTGGTTACGCGAGAGAAGTTTTACTGAGGATTGCCGAGCACCTTGTCAGATTCACCAAGTTAGGAGTGACTTGAAGATGCAAACTTTACATTTTGCCCTTGAAAATAAAATTTTCTAATGTGCAAGTTTCGTTACATAGAGAACTCAGCTACTTCGTACGCAAAAAAAAACTGGCCGTATCCGATAGCAGCAACGATTAGTCGCGTCGAAACCCGCTTCACTCCCACACTTAAGTTTTATGTCTTTGACATGATTCGAAACATATTGCGGCATTTCTGTCATATGCATTTAAGCAAAGCAGATCCAATAAGAAGAAAGACCAAGCGTAGAACCATTGGAGTTGAATATACGTGCCAGTCCAAGAAATTTCTACCGAAGGGGGGGGGGGGAACAAAAATCATGTTTGGATAACGGGAGTGGCGTTAGCCAGTCTTTCGAAAAAATTCTTGGAATGTTTTCCGAGATTTTCGCGGTTTTATGGCTCCAAGACTCCAAGAGGGGGCGAGGAAGAATCAAGCCGATCAAGGAATTCGCAGCCGACTTGGGGGTGGGGGAGGGGGAGAGGGTCGCGAAAAGCAAAAATACGAATATTCAATTCTGCCACCCGTGTAAATCACGAATTCCCTTGTCCATAGGCGCAATCGCCAGGTCATACTTTCGCGCATATAATGTTATCGATCGAAGGTCCGCACGCGATGCCCTCGCGCTGGTAGTAATTCCAGCGCAAAAAGGGAGTACGTGATCAATGTAGCCTGTGCATTCGTCTTGATTTTCTTTTTATTGCTGGTTCTTGGAAAAAATGGGACATTGTTTTGCAATTAATTGTAGCGCTGGTATCATTACCTTTTCGAAACAAGGAATGGCCAATTGAAGAAGTGTTTTTTGTACGACACGCGCCCTCCTTGAACCACCAATCCACTTGATTCACTTCATCACCTCGCTATTGGTCAGTTGGTAAATTGCCAATAGCAAGTGCCGCTGTCCGCATGGAACGCATTCGCGCCACTTCTCCAGTCATCAAAATTGGCTCGACATTGGATATGGCCAGGGTCAGCAAGGGGTGTGGCACACGATCGCTGGTTACGACCACCCCCTGGATTATATACCTAAGATAGCATTACCTGAAGGCCTTGTCAAACATAATGGGCAACATATCCATAATGAGCATGTCAATTAACCCCTGTAGACAAAGTTTGAGCGAATTCTGAAAATTCAAGATACTAGGCTACCTAAGTGAAATGGTCATATTCAACATGGTTAACTTTGTTTCAAAGGTGAATTAGCTATGCGTTTTTGCACTCAAAACAAAGCACTACTTCTTCTTTGTCCATCTCAGAAATTACGCTTCAAAAGACCTCCAAACTGTGGAATTAGAAGCCAATCGAAATCTCAAATCCCACACCCCATTAACTATATCAAAAAACATTTTTAGTGGACAGTATTTATATGGATCGATTAGCTTAAACCACATAGATTCCATAGGATTGTTTTAAGCCTGATTCGTCTTCTTTCTGAGTAATATTTGGTGAAAGCACAGCCATTAAAAGCAGTCTGGAGGTCTCTTGAAGCGGGATGAGATGGACAAAGAAGGAGTAGTGCTCTGTCTTGAGTGCAAAAACGGAGAGCTAATTCACCTCTGAACCAAAGTTAACCATATTGGAATATGACCATTCCACTTAGGTAGCCTAGTATCTTGAATCTTCAGAATTCGCTCAAACTTTGTCTACAGGGGTTAAGTGACATGCTAATTATGGATATGATATGAATATGTTATGTTATGTTATCACTATTATCAGATTACCCAACTACCCCCTCCCCTTTTGACTCCTCAATACGACCCCCCAGGTGCGGCGTGCCACACCGCACGCTTGACCCTGAATTGGCTCAGTTTATAAATTCAAATTTCGCGCCACACTAGAATATCGCTTCGCGACCTAGAGCTCCAAGTTTTGACGCCGGAAAACAAGTTAAAAGTTGTGCTTTTTTTTAGACGTTTCACTATTTGAAAAGAGAAAAGGAACACATTTGCACTTGTTAGACATTGTGCGCTTAGCGCTCTCGTCTTATCTCACAGTGAATGGATGATTTATTCTACGCATTTTCAAGTCCCGTGATTCTGCAATCGATCTTCCCTACAGAATCTACATGTTTAAATTATCTCAGGAGCAGAAACATAATTTGTTTCACAAAAGAAAACTGCATAGCTCGCATGATCGTGATTGCATTGATCGTTTCCACTGCTCTATTTTTGGCTGCTATTCGCGTATCTGGTTTCGCACAGGCTTTCAGTGCGAAAATATGGCGTGAACACGTTACCTCTATGCTTCAGTTCGACAAAAAGTCGTATAGAATTGAAATGAAAAAAGGGGGAGAAAGAGTGCTGCTGAATTATATGCGGAAAAGCACGCGATATTATTCAAGCAATGTGGAATGTCTTGAGAAGAAGATGTAAGCTTTCGTTTTGCAGAAGTAATCTGAATAAATGCACAAAGAATAATGTGAGAAAGCACCTATTCCGACTTCTTATTTTTCACTAGAGCACATAATATGACCATTCATAGACTGAAAGACTCGAGAATGCTAGCGCATACCGTCCATTCATTTGTTATTTAACATGTGAGCCTGCACACTGCGCGCCACATTGGACGACTCCTTACCAGTAACTCGTCTAAAACCTTATCTAACGTAGCAAACTGCAAAAGTGTATACAAAAACCTAATACATATCCAGTGACGGAAAGAAGAAGACAGGAAGAGTCTTAGGCCTCGGACATACCTCATGCGATTTCAGTCGCGACGCGATTTGGCAATACTCCAAACGTTCATAACTCATCGTACGGGGTTTCAGAATGTACGGAAGATGGGGCATTTTATCAGCCTACGAAAGTTATACATGCTGTACATTTGGGGTCTACCAGTATTGAATTTGAAAACATCTGGCAAATTGCCAGATCGCGTGGCGACTGAAATCGCGTGAGGTATGTCCCTTGCCTTAGTAAGACACAGTCTTTGATGTGACAAATCGTGAAATACTGCGCGTGGTGTGCAACACGCCTATTAATAAAAATGCCTTGACAATAACCTTCAAAACTTATATAAAGCCCTCTCTACTGTTTTATATCTTGAAACTAGTGGACGAACAATAGCTTGTTAGGCTTTGTGTGCTTAGGCTCGCGTTTCGAAGTCGTGAATGGATAGTGAGCAACCTGCGAATACTCGTTCATGGTCAGGTGAGCATTGCCTAGAGCGTGCACTTGCACGTAGTGCGCGCTTTCAATGTAACTGTGACGCCTTTTCAAGCTTGAAGCGCATTTCCATGTGAAAATCATTTCTTTTGTTCTCTGTGTTTGAACTCTATCCATTTTGAAAAAAGTGCTCTAGAGCCCCATTTTTTTTTTCGAATTAAATCGAATCCACTGCACAAAGCAATAAAAATTCCCACAATTTTTGATGTACTGCATCGTGCGAAGAAGGAATTACGAAAGGTTTTCGAACCAGCACAGAAAAAAATGACATATACAATCGACGGTCCCACTAAGATTCCGAAATTACTCTTTGACGTTGCTCAATTTGAACAGGTACTTTGAAAATTAGTAAATCGATAACAAGAACTACAAGCGTCACATCATTTATAGGCTGGCATTAAAACCCCTGCGCTGCCAACAACACTGCACGTGAGCAAATGACAATGGGGTGCAAAACTTGAAAATATGCGCTCCATGGCCATTTCACGAGCAAATAGTGTCGGCACCGCAGGGGCACTATATTAGCCGTGAGATCTAGTACACGTTCGCGTCAACTTTTCCAGAAAAAAACCAATGTGCGATTACATATCTACATTCGCAATCCCTCGGAACGTCTGTACATATTTCCTTCTTTTGGCGCTACTCGAAAACCGTAAAAAACTTTCTATTCACTCATTTTATGAATGTAAACATAAAAGTGCCTTCCTCTCAACATTTTCTCTCAATCGATGCAATTTCGAATGTGCCCCCTCTTTCCCACCTACTACTTAACATACTTATATTGCACTTCCGCAGCGGTCAATGTTGTGTGCACATGGAACCAGCCGGGGTTGTGGCGCGGGACGCGAGATCCGTGGCCGAAGAGTGGCGCTCCGCCCCATCATTGCGCTATTTCACGCTCGCTGTCACATCATTCCACTAAGCGTGCTCTCTTTGCGCTCAAAGATCTTGCGTTTGCGTTTCGCTTGCGTCCATTTTCGAAATGATTATTGATTAGAGGGCGTCGCTATGCTTCGCTTCTTCAATCCATGTGTTTATGGTTTTTTCGAGAAAAAACTCTCAGCCTCAGCGGATTACACGCGAAAACATGACCTTTTACGCAACGAACGACCATCACGTCTCACTCCACGCCAGCGTGTTGTCCGCAAAGTTCATTGAGTGAGGAAGGATCATTGATTTGAGGTTTAGTCTGAGTGCCACACACGGCGTAAGTTGTTTTCGTTGCACATGTTTCATAGTTCCTTATGTTGAGAGTAACTTTTACTTTCCTTTTTTCTTTTTTCCTTTCGTTTACCATTTCTATTTTTCACGATTTCGAAGCCAAAAGAGGGCTTTTTCAGTTTTCATTTTCGAGGACGTTTTTCGCAATCACATTCCCTATCAGCGCATGTCTTTTTTCTTCATATGTAATGCCGCGGTGAATAGAAAAAAGCGCTTTCTATCAATCACGTGCTAAAATCTAAGTCCGAGTCCAAACGTTCAGGCCGTCATATTGACTCGAAAAGATGCATACGGGCGTCTAGCCCATTATTGATCGATAGCGTACTTACCAGCCTGTTTTATGGCATCAGACTGCTTTTGAAGAGTAGGTAACCCAATCCCATACAAGAATTTATGTTTCCAAAATTTATATTCGGGAGTCATTACTTAAATGTCAGATCCGGCGATGCTTTTTGATTATTTGAGATCCTGTGTCCAAAAATCAAACCAAACCTCTCCATTCCGTTGCACAACCTCTTTTTTTCGTGCAAAATGTCCCTCTATCTTGTTTACAAAGCTTTTGAGTCCTGCATCTCTACCGATCGGCCTTTTTCAAAAGGTAAAATTTTCATTTCGAAGCCAAGTGCATTCATCAAAACATAGTGTGCACCTCATTGATGTACTTGTACATTGAGCACATAAAAGGTTTACAGTTTTGCGGTTAAGTGTTTGGCACGCAGTCGTTCGTTAACGCAGCTGGTTATTTACAGCTGTGATGTGGAACTAGTTTCTGTCTCTTTTTATCGTCAAGGCTCGGTAAAGTCTCCCTACCTTATAGAAATGAAATGAGGGCTTTTCATACTTCTACTAATTGCTGTACCATATTTGTCTTGCGTTTCTCTTTGTCTAGTGTCTAACGAGATAGTGCATTCACGCATGTACGCACGCGCCGTGCACCCTACGTGTTGCATGGGTATTGATTGATGTTACATTCCATTCAACTTTACTCTGTTCTAGATACTGGCATATCACACCGCGTGGGCAGCGTCGGTCAAGTGAAATCTGTAAGTCATCCAGTCTAGGGCTTAATTCGTATTATAAGTGCTTTGCTGGCATTTTCTGGCTGTCATCAATGCGATTGATGACGTCAGGGTTAGGTTGAATTACTCAGTTATTACGTAAACAAAAATTTTTGTTTTACTATTAGTCATACGCTCAAGATATGGATTTAGACATATTGGAAAAAATGGGAAATGAGTAAGCATGTAGGATCGTTGGAACAGTCTTAGGGAGCAGGATCTCCTAACTTATGGAAAGTTATTTCATATTAACGATGTGCGAAGTTGGGGGAAAAGTACACAAAGATGGTTTTTACGAATTCTTGCGGAGTTGTAAAAGGATGCCCACATGAATTGCTCATAAGTGAGAGCAACAAACTTCATTTCCAATGCGCTTGGAGAACAATACAATTGGCGACACCCGTTCGCCGCTATTACCAGCTTCTCCTTTTGCTACTATAACAAGCATAGAACGATGTCCGCAATTCTAACATTCTCGCATATACTGCGCTAAACCGTTCAGTTTTTAGTTATCTATCTGGTGGGAATCAAAAACTATCGACTACGGTCCTGCTGTTTGCTTGTTCAGTGTTTGCACTTCAAAGTACGTCACATTGCTCTCTCGCATCTCGTTTCTCTGTTCGTTCGATATTCCTACTACGGGGCAAATAGGCAACCGTGTGTGGGCAGATTGCTTTGCTGCGTTTATAAAAGCATCCAGAGAGGCATGTACGGGTTCTTGTTCTCTTTTCCTATGATTGATTTGTCGACTCTGCAAAGAACGACCAAGCGTGCGTTAGAGGTTTTGCGCTAAAAGCGATTGCGCATTCTCCTTGATGTTTATATATGAAAGCGCTCCTAGTCATGCTATCTCGTGGGGTTTCTTTCATTCTCTCAAAATTGACGTTAATAGGCTCAATTAATCCGCGTCTAAACTGACTATCTAAATTTTCTAACTATCAGCGTGAAATTTGAATGTGCTAAAGCGCAAATGCAGGGGGTATTTGCAGTGAAAAAATGAAATGCAGTGTAGCTCTTCCACTTAATATAGTGCGCTTACGGTGCCGAGATACTGCGGTAGTTTGAGCGTGAACAAATAGCCGACTTGTGTTTGCCGGTATCTTGCGCGCGCAAGTAGCCGGCATTGGTAGCTATCTGTTCATGCGCCACTTTTACCGCAGAATCTCGGGATTGCAAGTACACCATAATATGCAGAAATTTTACTGGACTTTACCTCCAAACATTGACTAAAACTGAGTTGTCGAATAGCTGTTTCTTTTGCAAAAATATAGTTTGATCTCCTTATTTCGCTTTCATGGGCGAACTTCTCAAGGAGCAAGCTTATTTTTACAGAGAAACAGTACTTAAAACCGATTCTACATGCGCGATGCTTCTTTCTTCTTAACATCTAGCGATCTCTTCTAGAAGGTGAACTCGTTGGGCTGAACGTTGTTGCGGACTTTTGTCCCTTATCTGTGTAAGCGAGACTTTTCAGTTGCCTTTGCTTTTTTTGCAATGTCGCATACAAAAAGGGGCAAAATCCGCAACGACACCCAGAACATGTGGAGGAAAACATTTTTCCAGTGTTCATCAAGACACTCCAAGTTTGCGTTATTAGCTGCTACGTTTTCATTTTCAGATGCAGCTATCACACTCACTTAGAAACATTACTTTTTGCTCTGTATCATATGCGCATAGATTTCCGCTTACTACACGCATCGTCACTTCTCAACATACAATAAAAACGCTCAATTAAAAATATCTATTGTGTTATAGATGGAAAGTCGTCTCTACTGGACGAGTTCACCGAATGATCATTCATTGCCATGTGAATTCATTACTGGTCAACCTTGTCACAGTCTATATAAACCGGATCCACCAAGAAGTCTTGACGATTCCGACTACGATTCACCATCGTCCGATTATGCGCCCCATTCACCAGCTTCGCCCCATCCAGGGACACAGCGACACGAATATCATTCGTTGAAATTTCTAGGAGAAGGTGGGACGTGGTCTCTGTGACTAACGTGAAGCAGAACGATTTGCTTCCAAATTTTCGTAAGAGCACACGAGGATTATCTTAGCATTCTTGATTCAGTTTTTGTTTTTGTAATTTTTGTTCGTCGGAGGACCTGCCGACAAAAATTTTTTGACGAACTTTTTCTACAAAATCTCTTTGTGGGGATGTTCGTGGGTCATGTTCTATTCATAAAAATAAGCGCGGCGCAGCACATCATTATATCATTTGAATACATTGCAATGCAATAAATAGCAGCTAAATTAACTCATATTCTTTGCTGGGTTACGAGAATAAAAACTTCTTTGACTGCAGCTTGAACGTAATTCAAAAGGCGTAATTGTGGGAAAGGATCTCAACAAACGACGGTGCTTGCGCTCGGGCAGCATTACGCTAATTATCGCTTTACATTGGCTACGTACAGAGAGTTTTTCTCTTTGAAAAGCATGGTCTTGAAGGAGCGAATAATTTGCAGAAACTCAGTATGCGAGCAATTTAGAAGTTGATGTTTGCGCCACATCATACCCCGCATGTTATCAAGAAAAGCAGTTAGCTTTCCAGAAAAAGGCGCCATGAATTTGCGTGGTGGGGACAGATGGGAACTTAGAGAAGCCATTACAGTATGAAGAAGTTGAGGGGGATGCTTTACAGCTTGAAACGTTTTATATGCTTTCATTACACAATACTGCGAAGTTGTAACAGCATTTTTGAAATTCTTGGGATTTTCCACAGATGAGGGCTTTCAGGGAAGTTAGTTGCACGGCACTTTCGGCGCCCCTTTGCTCTCGCGCCACGTTTCTCCTTATCAAACTTCTCTTGAGCTTCTAGCTGGGGATAGGTTATAACTGAAATATCGCAATGACCACAAGCTTGTCTTTTTCGCGCATACTATGAAGCGAGTATATTCTTGTTAGCCCCAATTTACTGAGCAAAATAGCTGGCCGGTTATAGTGCACACTTTTCTAACAAACTGCTGCAAGAAACCTGCTATATCTGAGTATTTCAGGTGCTTATGGCGAAGTACACCTTGTGCGAAATCCATTCAGTCGGAAGTACATACCCGATGACGTCTTAGCGTTAAAAGTCATCGATCTCGAGCATCGTCGAGAGGATTCGAAACAAAAATTTCGAAATGAGGTAAATCCCATTTACTTTTGATGCGCTTTATTATGCGGCATTTCATTTTTGTTCTCAGGTCGCTCTGCAAAATGCCTTGACTCCTCTACGACATCCAAATATCGTCAAGTGTTTTGGATCCAATTATGAGCTAGAACTCAATCAGCTGCAAATTTTTCTGGAGTACGTCCCTGGTGATGATTTACGTACCATCATACGTGAGTATATACAAATTTCAGCGTTACTATTATAAACCAGTTTTGTAAAGTTTGATAAAAACATATCTGTGCCTGCATAGCTCTCTATACATAGATTAATGACTATCGCCAAAATGCCAGTTGCCAGTAATGCCTATGATTGAAAAATTTTTGAATTTCCATTGACATAGAGACTTAGTTGCTGCAAGGTTTTCTCAAAAGGAAGAATCGCATATTGTAGAAAACAAACATTTTTTCTTCAAATATGGGATCTGTAAAAACAAATAGAAAATATAATTAGTCAGAAAATTAGGGATATTTTTGATTTTGATTAGGTACTAATGCGATCTAGCCGTTTTGAATAAGTGTGAGAGGGAGCGAATAAAAGAGGTGATGTCGCAAAATAAGCTGTTCTGGAAGAAGCTGTTTTGGTAGTAGAAGGTTAGATTATGTGCTAAAAACCTGAGTCTGGCACATGTATAGAAAGATCCAAATCGTGACAGCCGCCGCTGCGGCAATCGCTTGTGACTGTCACGATCTGGCTGAGCCCTATGTGGAGAAGTTGCACGTCTATCTGCTTACAGCAAGAGTGCCTAGTGGAAAGTTTTGCATTTTGTGCATGGTGTGTGGTGCGCGTTGTACTTAGTAAACTGCACACACATCATTCACGTGAAGTCCTACTAGGTCACTGGGAGATAATAGGCGTTCGTGCGCACACTTCAACAACTGACACTAGATGGTTGCGAAGGTGGTCGAAACAGAAAATCTGGCAAACCACAGATCTGAGGCGTTTTGCTGCGAAATCGGTCTCTAACTTTCGTCATCAAAGAATAATTACGAAGTTGCGTATTGTAATTTGTTGGCTCGTTCGATCATATATTCCCAGTGGGCCATACCTTTTCTGTACGCTGAATATAATTCATGTAATTTGAGCGCGAATGTTGAATTGATAATTTATTTTTATTTTTCATCTTAAGGTGTTCTTTTTTCCCTGCCAACATACTGTTTTCAAGGTGACAGCCGTCATGGATGTATCGATGTACGTAGAGCCCGGGACTATTTTCGACAGGTGACCAGAGGCGTTGATTTCTTACATCGTTTTCATGTGGTGCATCGTGATATAAAACCCGAGAACGTGATAGTGAACAGCAATGGTAAGTGTTGAAGTTTTGGACCTAATGTCATAATCTAAAATGGAGATGTCTTAGGTTTGTGCAAAATCACAGACTTTGGTATGGCTACACATCTAGAAACTACCGCTGACAACAGAGAAATACCACTTGATCGAATGTGTGGTACAAGCGATTTCATGTCACCGCAAATGTTCAAGAAAAAATATCTGTAAGTTTTGTTCAGACAGGCCCTAGATAATCGCTTCACTTTTGATGTTATTGAATAGATAAAAGCAAGAGAAATGTTAATTTGCTTACAGAGGTTCTAAGAACGACGTCTGGGGATTGGGTATCATTTTGGTAATAATGCTAACTGGCCGAAGACCATGGAGAAGAGCACGAAAGTAAGTGATCAAGAATCAGTTTTGCTTCTATGAGATTTGAGAATTTTTTTTGGAAAGTGCATATTGACCGCTCATTTTGAATACTGTTGAAAATTTAAGCATTGGGCCACTTCACTGACCGCATGCCCATGTACGTAAGGACAGAGTCGGTCAGTGAACTCTCTTTGACTGTGTAAAGGCTTTGAGCTGTGAATGCTTTTCATTTTTTTTTCAATAATGTGTGGCTGTTCAGAAGCGATCGCCGTTATTACGAATGGGCATACGGAAGGTCTTTATTATACCCGCTCGATCGACTGACTCCTGCAACATTCGGTTGGTGCAATTATCATCTCGTTAATAGTATAGTGGCTGGTAAACAAGCACAGCTTCTGCGCGTTGTTTGCCATTCTTTGATCGAAAACTGCTATTGTTTTGTTTCCATGCGCCTCGCTTATTTCTTTGCCTCCCCCAGCGTCACATTTGCCTCTTGAGTTTTGATCATTGGTGTGTTTTCAGAAATAGTGGAGTACGTTCTAAACGTTGATGAGCATACACGCCCGTCATGCGACGAAATTCTCGAGCATTCATGGTTGGCCTTATGACCTACGTGTTGCACAAGAGGCTTCAAATGTGCTACCAAACGTGCCCTTCATCCGCAGTACACAGCTCTACTTTCAGTATCAACCAAATCATTCTGTTATTATTAATCATTGTTCCATTCTTTCTAGAATTACTCGTTGGTTGGAAATTTACGGATGCTTTATGTTAGGGGCAGATTATTTGACCATCGATTTCCGCGATAGAACTTCCACGTAAACAAATTTGCTGAAGAGTTGTTTTTGCGGAAACTGATCGCCATATAAACTTGCGCCTAAGCCACTCTTTGGTATACGGGCTCTCATGATTGGGTGTTTTCTCATTATCATTGAATTTGTAGTATCAAATGCGTTATCATCGTTATTTAGAATTATAATAGTTATTCAGATTAGAGAACTTGTAAAGGTGAAGAACACTATTTTTCCGCATGATTCATTATTGCACTTGATCTGTGCTGCTGCCTTGTGAAATTGTGTGAAATTAGCGTCACACTCCTCTCAGCACCTAGGCACATTCTTGCCTGCTGTCACATTTTTGCGTTCAGAACACAAAACGACTAGCAGATTGCAGTGTGCGCTAGGAGAAATGTCATCATTTCCACATGAATGTGTAATTGTTCTCCACCTTTTTGTCTAAACACTGCATCTCTGCAAGTTTTCCTTGTTCTGATTTTCATCCAAAAATCCAGTGTTCTTACTCGAATCAAGTCTTTCGGCTAATCATTTCTATGTGTTTTCTTGTTTACATGTGATGATCTCAACTACTTGGCGAAAACGCGCGACAATCACGGTCATGTTGTATTACGCTATCTGGGCGATGTGCTCATTCTGCTATGTCATCGATTTTTTTGTTGATCTTTCTTTCCCATATGATATTTGTGGTTTCTTTCCAATCTGGGTCTAGGATATTATCAATTCAATGCTAGTACGTGTCAGTATGTTGCCTTTTTCCTTGACGGTTTGTGCAGTTTTCGCCTTCTTATAAATTTTATCTCTGCTTTCGCAGAGTTTTTCTAATCACTACTCGCCCATACCACTTGGTGTTCTCTGTGATGCAAAAAGATTTAGTGGTAAAATAGATAAATTTATATGTGTGTTATGTTTTGTTAGTTGTGGATGGGGTTTTTCTCTTCCATAGTTTGATGATATCTAATCTATCGAATCAACAGCGATTCACTTCCTCGTCGACGGGGTTTTTCGATGTTTTGTCGAGAACTACACTTCATAAAACGACATGTGATATGTTATCCAAACAGTAAACAATGTAGATGTGTTTACTACTCTGAATACACTTGATGCACAAAAGTACGCGGCGCGGGAAAAGTGAAAAAGTCGTAGTTCACGTGATGTTTCGTATATGAAGGGCAATGCTAGCCGCTTCAACCATCACTCGTCTATTGGATGCGCTTGGAAAATACTCGTCTCGTTTATTACATAACGCTCTAAAGTAGCATGTAGTACAATTTCTTTCGATTTTCGCGCGAACTCGTTCGAGCAAAATAACGCGAGTGGACCGTCATCCAAAGGCTTTAGCTGTAGAAATCTAGTCTCAAAACTTTATCTTTTCTAGAGCTAAAACAAAGAATGAAGTGGATATTACAGCGACGAGAATCAATGGACAATTCTAGAAATTTTTGTCAGAATTTCGCCGAATTTTTCGCGTTCTCCAAGAATTTAAGACAGATTTCTTTTCTCTAGCTTCAAATCGTTTTCGCGAAGTTTTCCGCTCCTTCGAAAGAAAAATCAATAGTCAAGTGATATTTTACATTTCAAGTCCAGAGGTTGAATTACAAAATTTTCAGCTGCAAGACTCATCCTTCCCTTTTGAGACTCGAACAGATAGTGCTGGTCTAGAAATATAACCTGTTTCGAGATTAAGATTCTCAGGATTGTTCGCATTTCAAAAATTCGACAAGTCATGTTTTTATGTTCTAGATCAAGTGTTTTGGCGAAAGTTGTCGCATTTTTCTCAATAAAAATTACTAACCAAGGGCTTTTCTACGACATCAAGTCGAGAAAATCAATTATAAGATTTCAGCTTTTTCAGTCAGAAGATTTAAGCTCCAAGACTTGTCGTTCCCTCCTAAAACTCGAATAAACAGGCTATGGAAAACATTGAAAGCAGTGGCGACAATCAATTCTCCCAGAATTTTTCGCATTTCCAGAAATTGAACACGTCAGATCTCCTTTTTTTATCTGCAAATCTATATTTTCGCGGAATTTTTCGCATTTTGCAAGCCTGTCTAGCGTGTTTTCACTAGCCACCAATCTCAATTTCGCCAAATTCTTCAGCCCCTTTGATGACGTCAGCCATTTTTTGACACAATAATCATGGCAGTGAAAACAAATGCACTACGTCAGTCGGGCATTGCTTGCTGTGTGTACTTCAGATGACGCGTGACACTTCAATATCTCAGCGCAATTATGCTGCAAATTCTTATCTTTTCAAAATGAGTTTTCAACTATTAAGTTATTTTTCAGTGGTTTAGAAATTTACGAGTTTATTCCATCTTATTAGTATTGATCACTGTTACGCTGAAGCGAAAATTCTAGAATTGTTCAAACAAAAAAATGCACATAAAAAAGATGAAACGATATCCACGCTGCAAATCCTTGTATTTAAAACCAAATTTTCATATTCATTTAAGTTCCTTTTTGATGGTCACATGGGATTTCTCATATTTCACTGAATATTTCATTAGCTGCATCGTCCTTTACTCTGGTGCTAAAATTCTAGAATTTTCTCAGCAAGAAAAATGCGCATAAAAAAGTTCAAGCGATATTGGCGCAATTACCCTGCAAATTTTTTTCTTTTTTAAGTGAATTTCAACTCATTAAATTGCTTTTCAGTTTTCGTCTAAATTTTTTTTGCATTTTATTGATCTCATTAAATTTACCATATGTTACGCTAATGCAAAAATCTTGGAATTTTCCTAACAATAATTGAGAATATGGAGCGATATTGGCGCAATTACGCTGCAAATTCCTACCTATTCAAAACCAAATTTTCATATAAGTTGCTTTTTAATGGTCACATGCGATTTCTCAAATTTCATGAATTTTCATTAGCTGTATCGTTCTTTACGCTGATGCAAAAATCTAGAATTTTCTCAACAAGAAAAATGCAAATAAGTTCAAGCGATATCGGCGCAATTACACTGCAAATTTTTACATTTTAAGAAGAATTAATTTATGAATGGCTTCACAATGGTCATATGATTTTATGGTTTCTTCTCGGATATCTCAAAAATTATGTTTGATTCATCGTCTTTCACGCCAACGAATCTGCTCGAAAACAAAAATGCGCATAAAAAACTCACGAAGTGTGAGTGTATTACTCATAGGCTCCAGATGACTCACTGCTTATTTTCCAGAAAGAAAAATAATGGTTATTTCGCAACAAAAATTTCACTATAAGATAGTCAACATTGCATCGTTAACGCTCAAAGCTTCATTTCTTGGCAAAACTCCAATTTCATCACAAGTTGTTGAGGATTTTGGATTAGAATGCTAATGCCAACGCGCATATGAGATTCTTCCCTGATTAATTCAGTGACTACATCCGACAAAGTTTCAGTCATAACGAAATATTGACTTCCTTTTTCTCGATCCCTTCTTTGGTGTTTTTGCGATTCACATAAACGGCTTTGCCAATAAACATGTCTAATCACATTCGAAGTAAAATTGAAATCTCTTTACTTCCCAGCAGAACTAAAGCTGTTTATAGTTGCAGTGGCTTTGTGAGAATCCATGACTGAACAGACATACGTTAGCAAGTGCAAAACGTCAGCAAAGTACGTAATTGCGTCTACATCCTTTCCAGCTGAGAACATCAATGTTCACTCCCCGCTTTTCAAAAACAACAACTACTCACACTCCATATATTCTCACAATCACATTCTTCCTCGATTATTTCCTGTCATTTCAAATTGTTTTTTTTTCTTTCGAATTTTCAATGAAATGGGATTGCTGACTCACAATCAGTTTAGTAGACTTTAGCATTGGATTGGGCTCCAACATCATTTCTACTTTTTTTTCTCCTAAAGAATTTCAGGAGCATTCAGAACCTCCTTCTAGAGGTTATAATAGTCCACCGTTACCGTAAAATTATCTGGATGGCTGCGACAAACATTCAAGGGCAACCCAACTTACAATTTTTCTCTTAGTTCCTTTTTCTTCTTTCCTCATTCTTTCTTTCTCTTTACACTGATCTGGGTGGATCTGCGTTGTAATGAGTGCAGCTAGGTGATAAGGCCGTCAGAGGCAGAAGTTATAAAATTTCATTGTATGGTTCTTGCTAACATTTGTTTTGTGAATATCAAAATTAATCCCGTCCAGATTCCTCCAAAGCGGAAATGAATGGAAAGGGTTTTCCCGTTTTTCTATGGAAATTGAGTTTTTCCGGTGGGTTTAGGGTGCCCGAAAATTTGTCAGTAGGACAGAAATAGCAACTAAATGCAGACAGCGCGCACTCTGACATCGCTTCCTGATAAAGAAAAAGAACATGTGCACTTCATTGTATCTATTTTGAAATGAATTTTTGTTCTGCTTGAACGGAAATGGGGTCCTGTTCAGAAAAAAAAATCAAATCATGTACAGTCAGTGTCAACGATGTGCTCCCTCGCGGGCGCGCCGCTTGAGCCAACTCTGCCGCATCGACCGCAGAGCGCTGCGCAATTTCCACGCGCTGCGGATGCGAGACAATACGGAAAAGGGAGCACTTCGTTGATTTCGACTGTAAAAATAACTATGCGATAAGTTTTTTTTTAATTTATAGACAAGCAAGAGTTTGTACGATTTTTTGAGGTTATTTAGTTTATTTGCCAGATGATAAAATAAGCTCAAATTCTAATTCGTGTATCATTTGAACTTGTCATGCTAAGAATTTATGAACCTATTGCTTTCTCCAAACTATGATCGTCAAGTGTCTTGAGATTCGATAAAATCTGCAATTACACCAAAAGCACATAAAAAATTGTTTGCATGTCACCCATTTTAGACTCAGTATTTTCATATTGATAGATCTCATGTTTCAGTAAACTCAATCATGTTTATAACGAAAGTTAACATGTTTACACATGTAGAGTGAAAACAGAACTCTCAACACGTATGCTGAGGTGGCACCACGTGTGTTCAGAGTGGACCATCATTCTTGATTTTTGATCATCCGACGGGAGGCACTGTTCTTTTCTATTTTTCAAAAAAGAAAAAATCATCTTCTGCTGCAGTATCCACGTGTAATCTCTATTGTAATAGAATAACTACATCTTGTCATCTTCCAAATTATTTTTATCTTGATATTCAAACCATTCGGATGAGTTCTGAGTTAATAAGTCAAGATCGTTTTCTGTACAAAAACAAATTTGAAATTATAGGATTTTCGGAATCTCTTAGCACAAAAAACTACCAATAAAGAGTTTCTGATAATTTTCTTAACCAAATTATTTATTTAAGCTGACAATCTAGATTGCCTTGCTTGTGAATTGACAATCAGCCCTTAATTACTTCTTAGTGCGCACTTTCCATAAAGCTTCGACATTAATCAAAATAATGTTTGCACTGAGAATGTTGCCTTCATAAAACTAATCACTTTTCGAAGCAAAGCAACCTTATTTCTCTTGCGCTTTTCACCCTTTTCTAAGATACTTCTGATTTTGACGCTTCAATTTGACTCCATCATCTTTCAATCAAAAAATCAAACAGCTAGAATTTTGTTCTTTTTAGTGTATTTGCTCAGCTGATGACACTAAGCACACAGTGATCATTTTGAAAAAAAAAACACGTTTGATATTAAATTTGGATTGAACGAAATTCTATCAGTCGTATGCTTTTTAGCTTTATCCTTTCCACTCACATACTGAAGTATTCACTTATTATTCAGAAAAAGCGAAGTTTCACTTTCGAATCGCCCAGCGCTTTGACCCAAACTAAATGACTGCTGAAGACAGTCATCTCTTTACAGCTCTCAATCGTCTTTCCTTACTCCTCGCAGAAAAGAATGCGATGTGTTTGTTTACATCAGCTTGGCCGATATTGACAATTGTTTTGCGCTTGTTTGTTAGGCGAATAACAAAAACATAGCCAATGGATACAAAACAAGCGCTTGATTGCGATTTGGTGATAAAGTTTGCTGTAAGCAAATTAGGTGTCTCGTGCATAGGCAAAAGGTCAAGTGAATAACACTATGACAGAAGATTTGTGGCTCACGCATCGTGTTGGTTGTTGTTGTTTTTTTCGGAATCTATTACGTTGAACCAGGAATTCCGCACCATTTTCATTATACTTCTTTCTAGCTGCATGATTTTGCTAGAGGTTGAATTTTGTGCAAAGACGAAATCACGTACTTTCTGATGGCATTATTAGTGCTTTTTCTTTGTGCGCAAAGTGGAAATAAAAATTAAAGAAAAATAGTCTAGTTTAACCGATTTCAATCAAGCTAATCAAAAATTTAAAAACATCATGGAATGGTTAGAAACTGGTTTCAAGATCTTTTCTTCCAACTAAGTTTGTGCTGATCGGACGTTCTTATAAAGAAGTTGTGAATTTTTGAGGAAAATTCACATCAAATTTGTCGTTTTGTATTACTCGAAAAAAAATTATTGATAGAAACGTTTGATGCACAAACCTGCTCAGTTAGAAAGAGAAGATTATAAAACTTGTGTCAGTGACCGTCTTGGGTTTTATTACGGTGCTTTTTGATTTTTGAGAGGTTGCTTGAAATCTCTAAATTTCGACTGCCTTTTTCCTTCGATATTCATTTTCAGAATCTGCGCATAATGAGCACATTCAAGTGCCATTTGTACATGATTTTATCTTATAAAATTACAAGCAAAATCATGCGAATAGAAAGAAGTTACAAATTTTTGAAAATGGTGAAAATTACCGTTTCGATTCAACTTGTATATGTAAATTCGTGTAGATTACTACATCTCTCAATATTTTAGATTATGGGGTTACCCTTAGATAGCAATTATGAAGAATCTGGATATGCCACGAACTACTCGCCATTTTATGCTGATTCTGGCTATTCTGACGGATCTGAGATTGATTATCCGATAGAGCTCCCACGCAGTGATAGTGTTCACTCATACGATAGCAGCGATGATGATTTTTCTTGTCGATCTACCCCTTCCCCACAAAAACAGCCTATTCGCTACAATGTTATAAAACATCTAGGCTCAGGTGAGGGCAGCGATTATTATCTCATAAGGAGAATTATGTGTTTTTTCTAGGGAGTTTTGGTGACGTTAGTTTGATTAGCAATCCATTCAATACACAATGGTCATCACATAAAGAAGTTGCTATGAAACGGATCAATATGTCTAGACTTAATCAAAAGCAACGAGAAGAGGTGGAATATGAAGTGAGTTTTTTGCATGTGTTGTCTAAAAAAGTTAAAATCATTCTTAGCGTTCCCAATTACATCAGATATACTTTTTTTCACATTTTTTCAGTAAAACATCAAATCCCCATTGTCTCTTTCCATTCCAAGCTTTTACGAAAACCTCATGTCATATTGTATGAAATTTTTTAATGTTTGTAAAAAATGACAAATGCAAACATTTGATTCCAAGCAAAGTCAAGCGAGGAGCACGTTATAAATGTTACCTGTGGAACATGGCGGTTGGAAAAAAATTTCTTTTTGAAAAGGGAACATGTTTCTTTTCTTGATCAAAAAGATATGTTTTTAGCCCTCGCCTTATGCTCTCGTAAATTTCTGGATGCTTTCCGAAACTGTTGCGAGCCTGTAGCCCCGAAATCTCAAGAAAAGAAAGCTAGCCATGTCTTGAAAAATCTTTCTTCTAAAAGCTAATCTTAGTTTTAATTTTATTAAGAATTATTCCCTAATATTGACAATCAGAAGCAAGTCACATGCACAATTTTATAACCTATGCTTACCACTTCCAAAACTTGATGTTCAGGGAATTTGAAATTTTTGAGTTTGTTCTACCTCTAGATTCCATGCAAACTACGCAGCTTCAAGCGTTGATGATTCATGATAAATTGCTAATTTTTCAATCACATTCAAAGTTGCACAGGAAAAAAAATCCATTGCAATTGTAGGACTACCTTTAATGCCCTAGCAGAGCAGTAATTATCTTTTATGCTCATTCATCATTATCCGCGCACACAGCACTAGGCGATTTGTGAAGCACAAGCATTTGAACTCATTAAAGCTTAATTATTCATCTCTCACATCAGTCTCACTAATTTGTTTATACTTCAGGTTGCCCTTCATGAGACGTTAACAAAATCTGGTGATAATCACATTGTTCATTGTTATGGCGCATGTGATGATGTTGTTATGGAGGAAAAGCACATTTACCTAGAATATGTTAATGGCAGTGATCTCTTTGAGATGGCTAGTGAGTTTTGCATTATCTTTTTTTTATAGTATGAATTGATAACCATCGGTTTTTCAGTGAACAAAGGAGGAGTGGGAAAAACTGCTGCGAAGAGTTATTTTCGACAGCTACTTGAAGGATTGGCGTTCTTACATGAATTGTCCGTGGCACATCGAGACATCAAGCCTGAGAATTTGCTTATCGATAGGCTTGGTTCGTGATTTTTTCTAAACCTGTCTTTCGCCCGCAAAAAAGACCTTTATCAGCGAAAATTTTTTTAGGTGCACTAAAAATAGCGGATTTTGGTCTTGCTGACTGTTATCGCGAATCACCTGACGAGCCAGATCGACGGCTTTCGCGGATTTGTGGCTCGTACGAGTACCTTTCACCACAAGTCCTTCAAAATGATTATAGGTATGTTTTTAGTCCCAAACGTTTGTAGAAACATACAGAAGTAGAATTTAATCCTTCTTATCTATATGCATAATAGAAATAAAGGCAAACGATCTAGAAAAAAATTGTTCAAACCTTCCAAAAGGACAGCAAGTTTTGCTATGACATTCATATCTGACCCGAAAATTTTGACTTTATGATTCTATCTATTACGATTTAGCGGACCAAAGAATGATATATGGGCAGCTGGTTGTGTACTTGTTGTTATGCTCACCGGAGATTTACCATGGGACAGAGCCGCTCGGTTAGTAACCTTTCAGTACAGCAATAAATCTTTTCAAAGTTATAAATTTTCAGGGCTGATCCAGCATTTTCTATGTGGCTCAAAGGGCAAGTACCGCCAGTTCTGAGAAGCTTAGATAGTGAAACTTTAGGTGGGTTCAAATTGCATTTGTGGGCGTGGCAAGGCTTTTTCGTAAAATTTCTTGTAGAGCTTGAAAATCTGAGGAAACTCAAGAGAGCGATACCTATAATAATTGGTGACAAGTCAATAAATATGATATTTTCAGCTTTTGTGCGGGACATATTGGTAGTTGATGAAAATTTACGCCCAACAGCCAAACAATTGTTGAAGCATCCGTGGTGGAATACTCAAATAGGTGAGTTTTTTCAAAAAGAAAAATGACTGTGGAAAATAGAATATTTTCAGAGAAGAGATCCAAGAAAAGCAGTGCAGAGCCGTCATTGAAGCGTGCAAGAATAGAAAATCATTAGAATGTTTCACAGATCTACGAGTATAGATACTGGTTTCGTTAATGCGTCAAGGGATCCTCAGTCGTTACGGTTACTATTATTATAATTATTCACGCGTATATTACCATTGTGACTTGAGTATGTTCTATGTTGGATATTATGATATCATTGTTAAGTTTTGAATTATGAGCTGATTGTCTGTACAGTTAATTAAACCGGGTAAGACTTTAACGGGATTGTAGTTGAATTTGTTTGGACAATGTGAAACATGACGGTAATAAATGTTGAGAAATAAACCGTGTTCGAAGCATACCTGACGGTCAGCTGTTCCTATCTTTGACATTGCCATGCCAAGTAGAAGAGCGATGGAAGGAAATTTGTCAAGTGAAGCCAGAACTTCATGAACGTGGAATGTGTTGAAGTTTGGCAAATGACCATTTAGACCAAAGGCATACAGTAGACCAGCTGCCGTTGGAGGTGTAATCTGAAATGTTCTTCAGAGATGTGAACTATTGAGAGTCGCTCATTCAACGATGATAACAAGAAATCAACAGAGCATACCCCGCAGTACTGGCGTACAAATTACGTCTACAGCTCATGAATTTCGCATAAGCACTCTTAGAGCACATAATTGGGAAAGCACTACTGTGGACACAACCACATCTAACGAAGGTACCTCGGCTAAGTTTTACGGCACTTGTTTATTACACAAGACCCATATTCATGTTCACAAGTAATGTAGTAATCACTCCAGTGCTGGCCATAGCTGCAAAATACTCTAAAAAATCACGGCAATTGTTTCGAAAAAATTATCTGAAAAACCACTATTCTGTATGTAAAGCAACACTGTATCTCTTTGAGACTGCTTGAGCTGTGCACCGAGATTAGTAACTTCTTTATTGACTGACGTTTCGGCAATATCGCCTTCTTCAGAGTCTGAAATTGTCGAATGCATAGGTAATCTATCCTGCCAAAAACCGTATCAAGACTCAGAAAAGATGTCCAATGCGTCAGAAAACCAAGAGCTACAAAAGTAAATGCAGAATTAAACTAGTGCTCACCTAAACAGCTGATGACTGCTTGGTCAGCAGACCGTATACCAGTAACTAAACTCCAACAACTTTTATAGTACCCAGTGACCTAGCACTTGACCTCAGAAGCCACAAAGGCTCTGATAAGCGGCCAACTCATTAGTGATTGCTATGCACTCATCCTTTCTATTCAAATTTGGAATTTTGGCGGCAATCCAAAACGCTTCTAATGTCTTGCGCGCCAGGATTTCGGATTCGCGTGCTAAGATCGTGACCTCTACAGCTATGTCCGCGTCATTATGGAAGTGCCTGCGGTGCATGCCCAGTGGAGTTGCCGTATTGGATTTTTTGAGCCCGTCTAGAGTTCCTTGATCCGAGTACATAAGGGGCGCCCCGTCTCGCCGATATACGTGCCCCCACATGCCTGGCAAGTGATACGGTACACTACCCCCGACACCATGCAATCTCCCTCCTTGCCGAACGGACATGTTACACACCCTGGGGTCATACACAGCCTATCATAAGCGCGATTACGAACGAGTTGACGCTTAAGGTTAGGGGGAGGTACGTCCACGACTCTTATCCAATCTTGTAGATCCACTTGATGTACTAGCCTCCTTACTGCCTTGCTGAATTCTTCCGAAATATATGGCAGGCAGAAAGGAATTTTTCCTCGATCTCTGGAGTCTCAACATCGGCCAACTGGTGTTTGTCAGAAAAATGTTTTCTGGGCTTGTATCCATTAGATCTAGCTACACGGTCAGCCAAGTCCAGCGAGTAAACCCTTTGTTGCCTGTCGGATGAAACCCTCACAGCTGTCCTGTACATATTGGCGATGATGGACTTCTTGACTTGCGCAGGGTGAGCCGAAGTGTAGTGCACCAAGACGTTCTTGCTACTTGGTTTGCGGTACCATCGTGTCTTGAAGTTTCCACCTGACAGCTGCATCTGAACGTTTAAGAAAGGTAACCAATCGTCCGTGGGCTTCTCCCGGGTCATCTTGATATGGGGGGACTGCTGATTGAGTGGGAAAGTGCTAGTGGGAAAAATCTACCTTCAGTTCCTTTTCCAAGGTTAATCCACAAACCCCAAGAGCCTAATCAGGTAGTAGACACTAGGTTTAGCGTTTTTGCTACATCGCTGTTCTTCATTCTCGCCAAATTTAGCAAAACGCACGAAAATAGTAATTTAACGGTTTGCCAGCGCCGCGGCCTGCGTGAACTGCGTGATCTTTGTGCTGCAGGAGAGATCAAGATATCCGTCAGCGACAAAAGGGGGCGAATTCGTTGTCTTATCACGTGAATTGGACATGGCCATCACAAGGAATCATCTGGCAGACAATACAGTATACGAGACGTCATCGGATAAGGAGTTTAGGAGGCAATACCGCCACTTAAACAAGGTTTGGGTAAAGGTTGCACAATCTGAAGGGTTGCAGAGAAGCTTCACAACGCGTCTCAAGACTGATTTGCCCATATGTCCCGTATTGTACACCTTGATAAAGACTCATAAATCTACGGCTGCCGGTCTCGCATCAAAGGATCCTCGGGATTTCAAAGTCAGGCCGATAGTTAGCAACGTCGGTGGGCCAACGGATAAGATCTCATGGTTTCTCAACATAATCTTATCGCAGCTGCTAAAGTACGTACCCTCGCATCTTTCTAACACCGCTATGTTTCTAGATCGTTTGCGTAGCACGCATGTGGATCAAGGATGTGTTGTAGAGTCTTTCGACGTTACTTCGCTTTACACGAATGTTTCCAATGACGACGCCCTAGAGGCCATATTTGAGCTCCTCTCTGAACATCAAACTTCGCTGAACCTCTACGGATTAAGCATTAGAGGGATCATGTTGCTACTTAAGGAATGTCTTCAGTGTTCGGTTTTCCGGTGGTGCGGGCAGTACTATAAGCAGATTAGAGGTCTTGCAATGGGACAACGTTTAGCGCCAACTTTGGCCATTGTCTTTATGTCCAAGGTAGAAGCACCTGTTCTTGCGCGCAAACCGCTACTGTACTGCCGCTACGTGGACGATTGCTGTGTTATATGCCCTACGCAGGTCGAACTTGACACTTGTTTTACTATTCTCAATCAGCAGTCCCCCCATATCAAGATGACCCGAGAGAAGCCCACGGACGATTGGTTACCTTTCTTAAACGTTCAGATGCAGCTGTCAGGTGGAAACTTCAAGACACGATGGTACCGCAAACCAAGTAGCAAGAACGTCTTGGTGCACTACACTTCGCGGCTCACCCTGCGCAAGTCAAGAAGTCCATCATCGCCAATATGTACAGGACAGCTGTGAGGGTTTCATCCGACAGGCAACAAAGGGTTTACTCGCTGGACTTGGCTGACCGTGTAGCTAGATCTAATGGATACAAGCCCAGAAAACATTTTTCTGACAAACACCAGTTGGCCGATGTTGAGACTCCAGAGATCGAGGAAAAATTCCTTTCTGCCTGCCATATATTTCGGAAGAATTCAGCAAGGCAGTAAGGAGGCTAGTACATCAAGTGGATCTACAAGATTGGATAAGAGTCGTGGACGTACCTCCCCCTAACCTTAAGCGTCAACTCGTTCGTAATCGCGCTTATGATAGGCTGTGTATGACCCCAGGGTGTGTAACATGTCCGTTCGGCAAGGAGGGAGATTGCATGGTGTCGGGGGTAGTGTACCGTATCACTTGCCAGGCATGTGGGGGCACGTATATCGGCGAGACGGGGCGCCCCTTATGTACTCGGATCAAGGAACTCTAGACGGGCTCAAAAAATCCAATACGGCAACTCCACTGGGCATGCACCGCAGGCACTTCCATAATGACGCAGACATAGCTGTAGAGGTCACGATCTTAGCACGCGAATCCGAAATCCTGGCGCGCAAGACATTAGAAGCGTTTTGGATTGCCGCCAAAATTCCAAATTTGAATAGAAAGGATGAGTGCATAGCAATCACTAATGAGTTGGCCGCTTATCAGAGCCTTTGTGGCTTCTGAGGTCAAGTGCTAGGTCACTGGGTACTATAAAAGTTGTTGGAGTTTAGTTACTGGTATACGGTCTGCTGACCAAGCAGTCATCAGCTGTTTAGGTGAGCACTAGTTTAATTCTGCATTTACTTTTGTAGCTCTTGGTTTTCTGACGCATTGGACATCTTTTCTGAGTCTTGATACGGTTTTTGGCAGGATAGATTACCTATGCATTCGACAATTTCAGACTCTGAAGAAGGCGATATTGCCGAAACGTCAGTCAATAAAGAAGTTACTAATCTCGGTGCACAGCTCAAGCAGTCTCAAAAAGCAATCAAACAATGCCGAGATTGAGCGACGGTCGAGCTTGGACAACACTGTATCGTTGTCTAGAACGGCTCTCAATGATAACGATAATGATTTTGCCCAGAAAAAAATTCGAAAAACCTATTCCGAAAGCCTGGTCACAGTTGCAAGGCCACCTTTTGTTTCCAACTAATACTACTTCTTCCAACCTTAAACTTTCTTACAGTTTGCTGACTCTAATCAAAGTTATGTAAGAGTCCATTTCCAGATTACAAGTGAGTCACTGCAAGTAACGGCCGCTTGCAAAAGCACTGACGAGAGTGGGATTCGAACCCACGCCCCCGAAGGGACTGGTGCCTTAAACCAGCGCCTTAGACCGCTCGGCCATCTCGCCACGATTTTCAGAACGATGAGCAACCAGAAATTCGTGATTCTGATTTACTGCCAGTTCGAGAGGGGATTACAGTGGGAAATGCGAGGGCCCTGTCCCGGCGAAAGTCCCTCCGATAATCACAGCGGGCAAAACAGTTGACGAGAGTGGGATTCGAACCACGCCCCCGAAGAGACTGGTGCCTTAAACCAGCGCCTTAGACCGCTCGGCCATCTCGCCACGATTTTCAGAACGATGAGCAACCAGAAATTCGTGATTCTGATTTATTGCCAGTTCGAGAGGGGATTACAGTGGGAAATGCGAGGGCCCTGTCCCGGCGAAAGTCCCTCCGATAATCACAGCGAGCAAAACAGTTGACGAGAGTGGGATTCGAACCCACGCCCCCGAAGAGACTGGTGCCTTAAACCAGCGCCTTAGGGCCGCATGCACTAATATCCCCGCGGGGAGGGGATCGCAGCTTCAGAAGAAAGCTTCATATCCTGAAGTTCCGGATATCTCGATTTCACGCTGTCTACCTATCCGTAAGTATTCCTACTACCCTTCACTATGAACATGTTGAACAGGAGCGAGAAGCTGTACAAACCGCATTTTCCAGCTTTTGTATGATCCCTGATGATCCCCGGCGCTTTTCTTTAAAGTCATTTTTCTTTCTCCGAAGTTAACGAAAACCTTCCAAAGTTGTACTGAACATCTAACACAATACTGCTAAGCATGTTGCTGATGAGAACAAGTGACTTTTTGAAAAGTCGAATTTTTCGGTAAGCCTCAAATTTCGACCTGTGGATCATCGCAAATTTCATGACTTCAAAACATCATTTGTTCTTAGCAGCAACATGCTTAGCACTGTCGGGTTAGACAATCTGCACAACTCTGGAGATTCTTCGCTAACTTCGGAGAAAGAAAAACGACTTCGAAGAAAAGCGCCGGGGATCATCAGGGACCATGCAAAAGCTGGAAAATGCGGTTTGTACAGCTTCTCGCTCCTGTTCAACATGTTCATAGTGAAGGGTAATAGGAATACTTACGGATAGGTAGACAGCGTGAAATCGAGATATCCGGAACTTCAGGATATGAAGCTTTCTTCTGAAGCTGCGATCCCCTCCCCGCGGGGATGTTAGTGCATGCGGCCCTTAGACCGCTCGGCCATCTCGCCACGATTTTCGGAACGATGAGCAACCCGAAATTCGTGATTCTGATTTACTGCCACTTCGAGAGGGGATTACAGTGGGAAATGCGAGAGCCCTGTCCCGGCGAAAGTCCCTCCGATAATCACAGCGGGCAAAACAGTTGACGAGAGTGGGATTCGAACCAGATTACAGATTACATGTATCGTTGTCTAGAACGGCTCTCAATGATAACGATAATGATTTTGCCCAGAAAAAAAATCGAAAAACCTATTCCGAAAGCCTGGTCACAGTTGCAAGGCCACCTTTTGTTTCCAACTAATACTACTTCTTCCAACCTAAAACTTTCTTACAGTTTGCGGACTCTAATCAAAGTTATGTGAGAGTCCATTTCCAGATTACAAGTGAGTCACTGCAAGTAACGGCCGCTTGCAAAAGCACTGACGAGAGTGGGATTCGAACCCACGCCCCCGAAGGGACTGGTGCCTAAAACCAGCGCCTTAGACCGCTCGGCCATCTCGCCGTGATTTGAAACGGCCATGCGAAACCCATGTTCACGTTCACATGAACTCTAGTCAAAGTTATGTGAGAGTCCATTTCCAGATTACAAGTGAGTCACTGCAAGTAACGGCCGCTTGCAAAAGCACTGACGAGAGTGGGATTCGAACCCACGCCCCCGAAGAGACTGGTGCCTTAAACCAGCGCCTTAGACCGCTCGGCCATCTCGCCACGATTTTCAGGACGATGAGCAACCCAAATTTTCTGATTTACTGCCAGTTCGAGAGGGGAATACAGTGGGAAATGAGAGGGCCCTGTCCCGGCGAAAGTCCCTCCGATAATCACAGCGGGCAAAACAGTTGACGAGAGTGGGATTCGAACCCACGCCCCCCGAAGGGACTGGTGCCTTAAACCAGCGCCTTAGACCGCTCGGCCATCTCGCCACGATTTTCAAGACGATGAGCAACCCAAATTTTCTGATTTACTGCCAGTTCGAGAGGGGAATACAGTGGGAAATGAGAGGGCCCTGTCCCGGCGAAAGTCCCTCCGATAATCACAGCGGGCAAAACAGTTGACGAGAGTGGGATTCGAACCCACGCCCGCGAAGAGACTGGTGCCTTAAACCAGCGCCTTAGACCGCTCGGCCATCTCGCCACGATTTTCGGAACGATGAGCAACCCGAAATTCGTGATTCTGATTTACTGCCAGTTCGAGAGGGGATTACAGTGGGAAATGCGAGAGCCCTGTCCCGGCGAAAGTCCCTCCGATAATCACAGCGGGCAAAACAGTTGACGAGAGTGGGATTCGAACCAGATTACAGATTACATGTATCGTTGTCTAGAACGGCTCTCAATGATAACGATAATGATTTTGCCCAGAAAAAAATTCGAAAAACCTATTCCGAAAGCCTGGTCACAGTTGCAAGGCCACCTTTTGTTTCCAACTAATACTACTTCTTCCAACCTAAAACTTTCTTACAGTTTGCGGACTCTAATCAAAGTTATGTGAGAGTCCATTTCCAGATTACAAGTGAGTCACTGCAAGTAACGGCCGCTTGCAAAAGCACTGACGAGAGTGGGATTCGAACCCACGCCCCCGAAGGGACTGGTGCCTAAAACCAGCGCCTTAGACCGCTCGGCCATCTCGCCGTGATTTGAAACGGCCATGCGAAACCCATGTTCACGTTCACATGAACTCTAGTCAAAGTTATGTGAGAGTCCATTTCCAGATTACAAGTGAGTCACTGCAACTAACGGCCGCTTGCAAAAGCACTGACGAGAGTGGGATTCGAACCCACGCCCCCGAAGAGACTGGTGCCTTAAACCAGCGCCTTAGACCGCTCGGCCATCTCGCCACGATTTTCAGAACGATGAGCAACCCGAAATTCGTGATTCTGATTTACCGCCAGTTCGAGAGGGGATTACAGTGGGAAATGAGAGGGCCCTGTCCCGGCGAAAGTCCCTCCGATAATCACAGCGGGCAAAACAGTTGACGAGAGTGGGATTCGAACCCACGCCCCCCGAAGGGACTGGTGCCTTAAACCAGCGCCTTAGACCGCTCGGCCATCTCGCCACGATTTTCAGAACGATGAGCAACCCGAAATTCGTGATTCTGATTTACCGCCAGTTCGAGAGGGGATTACAGTGGGAAATGAGAGGGCCCTGTCCCGGCGAAAGTCCCTCCGATAATCACAGCGGGCAAAACAGTTGACGAGAGTGGGATTCGAACCCACGCCCCCGAAGAGACTGGTGCCTTAAACCAGCGCCTTAGACCGCTCGGCCATCTCGCCACGATTTTCAGAACGATGAGCAACCAGAAATTCGTGATTCTGATTTACTGCCAGTTCGAGAGGGGATTACAGTGGGAAATGCGAGGGCCCTGTCCCGGCGAAAGTCCCTCCGATAATCACAGCGGGCAAAACAGTTGACGAGAGTGGGATTCGAACCCACGCCCGCGAAGAGACTGGTGCCTTAAACCAGCGCCTTAGACCGCTCGGCCATCTCGCCACGATTTTCGGAACGATGAGCAACCCGAAATTCGTGATTCTGATTTACTGCCAGTTCGAGAGGGGATTACAGTGGGAAATGCGAGAGCCCTGTCCCGGCGAAAGTCCCTCCGATAATCACAGCGGGCAAAACAGTTGACGAGAGTGGGATTCGAACCAGATTACAGATTACATGTATCGTTGTCTAGAACGGCTCTCAATGATAACGATAATGATTTTGCCCAGAAAAAAAAATTCGAAAAACCTATTCCGAAAGCCTGGTCCCAGTTGCAAGGCCACCTTTTGTTTCCAACTAATACTACTTCTTCCAACCTAAAACTTTCTTACAGTTTGCGGACTCTAATCAAAGTTATGTGAGAGTCCATTTCCAGATTACAAGTGAGTCACTGCAAGTAACGGCCGCTTGCAAAAGCACTGACGAGAGTGGGATTCGAACCCACGCCCCCGAAGGGACTGGTGCCTAAAACCAGCGCCTTAGACCGCTCTGCCATCTCGCCAAGATTTTCAGAACGATGAGCAACCCGAAATTCGTGATTCTGATTTACTGCCAGTTCGAGAGGGGATTACAGTGGGAAATGCGAGGGCCCTGTCCCGGCGAAAGTCCCTCCGATAATCACAGCGGGCAAAACAGTTGACGAGAGTGGGATTCAAACCCACGCCCCCGAAGAGACTGGTGCCTTAAACCAGCGCCTTAGACCGCTCGGCCATCTCGCCACGATTTTCGGAACGATGAGCAACCCGAAATTCGTGATTCTGATTTACTGCCAGTTCGAGAGGGGATTACAGTGGGAAATGCGAGAGCCCTGTCCCGGCGAAAGTCCCTCCGATAATCACAGCGGGCAAAACAGTTGACGAGAGTGGGATTCGAACCAGATTACAGATTACATGTATCGTTGTCTAGAACGGCTCTCAATGATAACGATAATGATTTTGCCCAGAAAAAAATTCGAAAAACCTATTCCGAAAGCCTGGTCACAGTTGCAAGGCCACCTTTTGTTTCCAACTAATACTACTTCTTCCAACCTAAAACTTTCTTACAGTTTGCGGACTCTAATCAAAGTTATGTGAGAGTCCATTTCCAGATTACAAGTGAGTCACTGCAAGTAACGGCCGCTTGCAAAAGCACTGACGAGAGTGGGATTCGAACCCACGCCCCCGAAGAGACTGGTGCCTTAAACCAGCGCCTTAGACCGCTCGGCCATCTCGCCGTGATTTGAAACGGCCATGCGAAACCCATGTTCACGTTCACATGAACTCTAGTCAAAGTTATGTGAGAGTCCATTTCCAGATTACAAGTGAGTCACTGCAACTAACGGCCGCTTGCAAAAGCACTGACGAGAGTGGGATTCGAACCCACGCCCCCGAAGAGACTGGTGCCTTGAACCAGCGCCTTAGACCGCTCGGCCATCTCGCCACGATTTTCAGGACGATGAGCAACCCGAAATTTTCTGATTTACTGCCAGTTCGAGAGGGGAATACAGTGGGAAATGCGAGAGCCCTGT